>CM048841.1:80174635-80489635 GCA_026545765.1 Plantago major
GAAGAAGAAAAGAATTCTCTTGAAAAGGAAAATTTTCAATTAGTTAAAGAATCGAGAGAAAGGATGCTGAAAATGCATTTCTCAAAGCTCGAGATATCCGAGACTGAAAAGTCACATGAAAAGCAATGGTTTGAGTTCGAAAGAATTATGAAAATCTTCTTTAAAAACAAGGAACTCAAGAAGAAAGAACTATCTTTTCAATCTTATGCCAAAGCTAGTGACACTCTTCATCAAGTACAATCTTACTTAAGAGATCCTTGAAAAGAAAGGACTCAATGAATACACAGACAGATAGTTCTATCACTCTGAATAAGAGTAAGGAGAGAAGAACATTTGTAAGAATTCAGCAAAACGGTTCCCACGCAATCTATAGTATCGGTGAGAAGACAAAGATTGTTGACAAAGGAAAGGCAGTTGCAACTAAACCTTTGTGGGAAAAACAAGTCAAAAACAAAACTGTTGGTACGTCTCGAAAAGAGCATAACCGAAAAGTGTAAACACCCACGGTCTATGTCTCTCAAAAAGGAAGAATTGCGAGAGCAAATTCTCCCATGTCACTTTTTCGGAAAGAAATTGGATCAACCAGACTAGCAAAGTCACGAGAAAAGATCTCAGATAGCTTCAAGTGCTCAAAACGGTATTGGCTACAAAGGCATCGGAAAACAACTTGCTCATGAGTACAAGCAGGAGCAAGAACGATGGCTGAAAGCTAGAATTGCTCAAAGCAATTATCAGAAGTGGAAGTTAAATCAAGCCACTGAAAATCAATGCTGGCTAGAAGAAATCTGGCAAGGCTAAGTTCTTTGAAAAGCAAACTCGTAAACTGACAGTGTATCTGAAAGCATCATATGGAGCACCTAGGAACACACTAAGGAAGAAAATAATTCTTACTAATGATAACATTCATTCAAAAGAATTCCTCCTTACGTTCTGTCGAATAAAGCATATTTCAAAGAAATTCATTCAAAATGGATTCCTCGGAAGAACTTTTAATTGACGGTTCCATCAAAGATATGAGAACCTAATCTCCTGCTTCTGTTGTGTGTAATGCCTCCGGACCAAAGCACAATGGCTATTTGATAGTGGATGCGGAAAGCACATGACAGATAAGCAAATCAGTTGATTACAAAGCTTGCAACACAGGACCGGATATCGATTTCTTTGGAGGAGAATTAAATCCTCTCCGGGATTTGGCAACGTCAAATTGGGGACTTTAACAATCACCGACGTATTACATGTTAAGGATTTGAAATATAATCTATTTAGCATGAGTCGGTTTGCATGAGGTTTTACTATAAAATTCAAAGCTAAATCGCAAACTAATTGACAATGAGTCAAAGCGCAGTCTTAGTTGGTGGCGGAAAGGCGGTCTTTATGTTGCCGATTGGGCATCCGCCACAACTAAAGAATGTCTCATGGTGAGTCAATCTGGTCACACGTAAGAGCCGGTTATGGCACAAAAGAATGAGTCACTTGAACTTCAAAACTCGAATAGACTTGCCAAGAAAGAGTTAGTGGTTGGCCTTCCGAACATCTTCGGAAAGGATGGTATCTGCTCGCCTCGGATGGGAAACAATCTAAAATCTCTTTCAAGTCCAAAATCGAGACACTCTAGTGTTAGACCAACGCAACTTTTACACATGGATCTTTTGAATCATCGTAACTAGTTATGCAGAAAGAAGTATGGTCCGTTGTGGTAGATGACTTCTCAAGATTCACTTGGGTTGTCTTTAAAACACAAATCGATGCCAGGTGGAGATACCAAACTTGCTGAAAAAGCTTGAAGTCATGAAAATGACAAGGTATCCAATCGTAGCAGATGGTAATCTTGAGTTTGTCAACCAGTACATAAAGGAGTTTTGTACCTACAAAGGTATACAACACCAACTTTCCTCTGTAAGAACACCTCAACAAAATGGTGTTGCAGAAAGGAAAAACAGAACCCTTAAAGAAGCTGCAAGGACAATGCTAGCTGACACTGAAATAAGTGAAATTTATTGGGTTGAAGCTGTAAACACAGCCTGCTACACTCAGAACAGATGTTTGATAAACAAACACCATGACAAGACCCCCTATGAAATCTTGGTTGGTAGACCCCCTAATATCAAACATCTGAGAGTATTTGGTTGTAGATGTTTTGTTCTAAACAATGGGAAAGATTATCTGAGAACATTTCAACCAAAGGCAGATGAAGGTGTTTTTCTTGGCTATTCCACAAACAGCAAAGCCTACAGAGTTTACAACAAAAGAACAAAGAAAATTGAAGAATCAGTTCATGTTGTATTCTATGAAGGAAGTAAGAAAACACCTCCTATTGATGAACTCTCAGAAAGGTTCAAAGAATTATTACTGAGGGATTCTAAAGAAGAATCCTCAGAAAGGAGAAACATCACTATGGAAAGTGAGGATGACTCTGACGTAGAAAAGCTTGAAAAGCATAGTAACAACAAGATGACTCACAGACATGATGAGGAATTTCCTATGAGTTTTCCAGAAATGGAACAGGTTACTGAGAACCTTCATCATGAAGAGGTATCTGAAAATAAGAATGTTGAAATGCATGTTTCAGATATCTCTAACACTGAAAAAGTGTCAGATATCCATGACATTTCCCATATGTCAGATATCTCAGATACTGAAAAAGTATCAAATCAAAATCTTAGTGATTCACATTCAGATCACCTGGATATTGATCCTACTAGCACTAAACCTATGATGAAATGGATCAAAGATCATCCTACAAAGGATATAATTGGACCGATTAATCAGGGTGTTAGGACTAGGAGAGAGATAGCTGAAAATGCTAACTCTCTCTTTGGATGTTTCATCTCGAATATTGAACCTAAAAATATAGAAGAAGCATTAGGAGACCAAGACTGGATCTCTGCAATGCAAGAAGAGTTGGATCAATTTGAGAGAAACAAAGTCCGAAACTAGTTCCATTTATAGAAGGAATATCCGTGATTGGAACTAAATGGGTTTTCGAAACAAGATGAATGAATCTGGTGAAATAACCGAAACAAAGCAAGATTGGTTGCGAGGATTTACTCGCATGAAGGCTTAGATTTTGACGAGTCATATGCACCGGTTGCGATTGGATGCAATAAGACTTTCTAGCCTTCTGACTCATAAAAATTTCAAAGTTTATCAGATGGATGTCAAAAGTGCATTTTTAAACGGTGAAATTGCAGAAGAAGTTTATGTTGAGCAACCACCTGGCTTTGAAGTTTCCTCAGAAAGTAGAATGGTCTATAAACTACAGAAAGCTGTATGGATCAAACAGGCTCCAAGAGCATGGTATGACATTTTGGCCAAGTACCTTCTGGAAAGTGGTTTCAAGAAAGGTAAAGTTGATAAAACTTTATTTACCTTAAATCATGATGGGAAACTACTCTTAGTTCAAGTATATGTTGATGACATCATATTTGGATCTAAGGACAAGCAACTTTGTAATGACTTTGCGAACCTCATGAAAAGCAAGTTTGAGATGAGCATGATGGGAGAAATGAATTATTTCCTAGGATTGCAAGTCAAGCAACTCAATGATGGAATATTCATTAGTCAAACAAAGTATGCAAAAGATATGCTCACAAAATTCAATCTTAAGCCTTCTGAAAAGAATTCTAAGATACCTATGAGCATTGGAACCAAAATGACCTATCTTTGGATCGCATAAGAGTGTTGAAGAACATAAGTATAGGAAATTGATAGGTTCACTACTTTACCTCACTGCAAGTAGACCTGATATTCAATATGCCGTTGGAGTATGTGCTAGATTTCAGACAAATCCAATGCAAACACACTACAACATTGCTATGAAAATATTAAGGTATGTAAAGGGCGATAGATGTAGGATTGTGGTATCCTAAAGAAAGTGGATTGAGTTTAATGGGTACTCGAATCGATTATCTTGGATCACCGCTTGATAGGAAAAGCACCTCAGAACTTGCCGGTTTACAGACTAGACTTATCTCATGGTTTAGCAAGAAGCAAAACTCAATTGCAACTTCTACCACAGAGGCTGAATATATTGCTGCTGGTTGTTGTGCAACACAAATTCTGTGGATACAACAACAACTTAAAGACTATGGACTCGATGAGAAGAAAACTCCCATTTTCTGTGATAACACAAGTGCTATTGCGATTACACAGAATCCTAAATTTCATGCCAGAACAAAGCACATTGATGTTAGACATCACTTCATCAGAGACCATGTTGAAAAGGGCAATATAGAGATACTCAAGATTGGCACTGAAGACCAACTTGCAGATATCTTCACTAAGCCACTACAAGAAAGTAGATTCTTAGCCTTAAGACATAGTCTTGGACTAATGGAACTACCAATGAACTGAAAGAGTTCAGGTATCTGGAACGGGCAACCAGAGAAGAGGTATCTGGAACGGGCATCCAGAGAAGAGGTATCTGGAACGGGCATCCAGAGAAGAGGTATCTGGAACGGGTATCCAGAAAAGAGAAAAGAGAAATCTGGAACGGGTATCCAGAAGTCAAAAAGGCTAAAGAGCAAAAAGATAGCTTAAGATCTCTGAGACGGGAACTCAGATATCTGAATCATTCTATAAACCCGGAACACAAAAGAGAATAGTATAACTATCTGCAGTCAACTACTCTCTTGAAACTCGCATTATTTCTATCTTGATGAAAAACTTGGAAAAATCCTAAGTATAAGACAGATTCAGATGCGAACAGTGTCCTTGGTCATACAGAATTGTGATTCAGATAGCAAGTCGCCAAAACTCATTAAATGGGCACAATTACACTTGCTGATTGTGATCATTGCTGAAGAAGCAATGGTGACCCTCGATGAAATTAAGCGATTGATGC
The DNA here is from genome assembly GCA_026545765.1 of Plantago major. Lineage (NCBI taxonomy): Eukaryota > Viridiplantae > Streptophyta > Magnoliopsida > Lamiales > Plantaginaceae > Plantago > Plantago major. Next base: position 80,179,479 of record CM048841.1, read on the forward strand.
AGACGGTGGAAATTAATTCACAGTAAATAGTGGACTGTTGAAATTCAGACATGGCCCACTAAGCATTTAATGCCGAACTAGCTTTTGCTCACGCCTGTTTGCAAATCACAGATACGTACACACAAAATCAATTTGTATGTATTTGTCTGTTAAGATTCAACTGCTATATATATAGGATTTTGGCAAATGAAATCACTTTTGCCTAATCCGAAATTTCATCTTGCACAAAAATAGCAAATCCTTCTCTTGATTCTCTGCAAACCCTATACAATCTCTGCAAATCAAGATTAAGTTTTTCTGCAAAGAATTACTGAATCAAATCTCTTTCAAACACCAATTTCAAATCCCTACACTATATAAAGAGATGGCCTCCAAGAACACTTCAACACAGGATTCCCAATCCTCCACTGGTACTGCTGAAAAGCAAGCACCAGAGTTGGTTATTCTAAACAATCGAATGGTAGGAGTTTTTAATCCTGACCATTGGACTTCAAGTCACAGAATGATTTGGGGTGGTGCCATGGTTGAGGAATACCTCTCTGCTGCAATAGAGAACCAAACTGATAGAAAATTGATTCTTGACATGCTTGAAAAGGCACAAATCAAGGGTTTTCTATCTGCTCGCCCAAGTGGAATTTCATCACTCGATGTGTTGGAATTTTACAACAACTCCAGGATTATTTCCTGTGTTTCTAAAGGCACTGCAATAGTGTCTATCAAAACCTCAGTCCAAGGAAAGGAAATCCTTCTGGACTTAACAACCTTCTGTAAGTTGTTTGAGGTTCAAAATCTTGGAAAGGATTTTGAAATAAACACCAAGGATGATGAACTCCTTGAAGGTGTTAAAGAACTTTCTGATGGTGTGTGATCTTGAAAATCGATACACCACGAGTTCAAACTTGCGACATCCGAACGGACATCTGTTGGTTCACCGGGATGTTGGCTTGCATTCTTCGCAGATGCTTTGATGGTCTACAAGGAGGTCTTGACGGATAAGCCAAGAACGATGGATCATGATGTTCTTGCTGAATCAACAAGACAAAAGGCTGGAAAACCCTTTTAACTGGGGAAAGTACGCCTTCATGAAATTCGTGAAGAAGATTCAAGGCTTCGAGCCTAAGATTGTCAAAGGACTAGCTGAGCCAAAGGCCACAGTAGGTTATGGTCTGAAGATATGCTACTTCCTGGAAAAGCTTGGCATTGAGCTCGGAGGCAATTTGAAATAGCCAAAGAATTTACTCTACAAATATGAGTATACAAATCTGATGAAAAAGGTTACTGGGTCTTAGAAAGGTCCTAAGAAGCGAAAATCTGAAAAGATATCTGAAGAAAAGATTGCGACCAAGAAGCCCAGAACTTCAAGAAAGAAGTCTGCTGGCAAATCAGATGACACACCCAAAGAGGTTGTCAATTCTCAGATATCTGCAGGCATTGCCGATGAACTGATAATGGCAGATGAACTCATCAATGCTGCAAAAGAGTTATCAACTACTGAACAAGTAGACTCAGCAAGAGAAAGTGCTTTCAGAAATGTTGCGACTAATGCAGAAAGCCTTGCTGATGAACTCATAAATTCTGCCAAGAGTGGTGAAAAGCACCAAGCCCCATCTGCAGAAACCGCAGGAATAATGGACCAATCAGTTCCCAATGCTGATGAGAGCTCTGACGATGAAGATGATGAACTAGTCATCTCTCAAGTCCTAGAAAGAACAAAGAGGGCTAAGGTTCTTGAAAAGTAATCGGTGATAAGGTATCGAAGAAGAACTCGCACTACAAAGTTCTCGAGACTATAGCAAAGGTTGTTGGTGCAAACACATCATCAGGGAATGCTTCTCTTGAACAACTTCACAAAACCCTGATGAGTGGTATTTTAGTCTTTGGCAGAATCTTGATGGAAACGCATACATCTAAAAATGCGGAAGAACATTCTCTTGATCAATCTTACGCCTGCATAACCACAACAACCACAAACATAACAACCACAATGCCACAAGTGGTTGATGAAATGGTAAATGAACTCCATTTCAATTACCAAGAATACAAGATCTTTGAAGAAAATCAGTAATTGAGCAGGTTCCCCAACTCAATGAGAGGGATCAAACTGAGACATCTACTCAGAATGATCAACCAGGGGAGGCAACTGAGTTACATACTCAAGAAAGGTGTGAAGTACCAGAAACTTCAAACAAAGAAACTACACTGGGACAAGATGACCAATGTATAGAAAGGTCACAAGTTCGAGACCAATCACTTAAACGCTTTCGGGTAAATGATGGTTTAACTTTTACCTTGTGAAAAATTTTATACTTATAAATCTTTTTACCTCATAAGAATTTCTTTGTTACAGGCTGAGTTAGACACGCAGAAACAAGAGGAAGCTGAGCAGCTTGCCTCAACTCCTGACAAAGAGGTCCCTTCAACCTCAACTCTTGAGAAATCGAGCACATGCTATGTAAATGATTCTTAAAGAGAACTATTTTTTCAGTAAAAATGTTTATGTGCTCATTCATGTTAAATGTTTCTAACAGGCTCCAACTGAGATGGAAGAAGATAAGGCAGAAATGCCAGAGACAAATCCAGAGACCAACAAGGTTTCTGAAGAATACATCACTGAGCCTTCAAACATGAAGGTATATGACAATCAAGTGACAAGTATTCTTCATCTTGGGTTATCCTTTATCTCTTCTAATATTCAATACTTTCTACTTACAGGCTATTTCAGAAGTAGAAATGCAAGGGGATAAAGTTGCGACTTCAAGCATCAATGGAAATTGATGAAGCCCCCAAGGCAGCATCACTCGAAAGAACACCAGAAACTGCACAAGTTTCTGAGAAAAATGAATCTGAGCTTCCTGTTGAGGAAGTAAGTAGCTCAAATTAGAATTCATTAAAAGCATATTTATGCATAGATTCTTTCAAACTATTTCCTAAGTATTGTATTTCTCTCAGGTTCAAGAAATAAAGGTTGATGAGGACCAGACTTCCAAGTCTCAACCTCACAACAAGATATCTGAGACACCAATTGTCTCAGTAGAACAAGTATCTGAGCCTGATGTTCATACTCAGGTAACTCAGAAACTAAACTACACTTATACTCAGATATCTACAAAAGTTTTGAAACTCACTCAAAACTCTTTCTTTCAGGCTCAAACAGATGCAAAGCAGGTTCCCATTGAAGAGACAAGGGACCTACTTCACTTCTTCAAAGCTCACACCCTGCCAAAGCATATTCAATGCTTCAAGAAATGGCGAGTTAAGGTGCTCGATCTCTACGAAATATTGAGAATCACCGATCAACCAACCAGACGAGCACGAGCTCTTGACACGGAAACATATGTCCAAGCAATGTTCCCTCTGTAACAATATACGATTCGACTCTACTACATAAGGACTTTTCCGGAGAAGTGGCGCATAGTTTGATACATGCCTTTAAACAGGCAGATGGTCAGACAAGATTACAGATGGCATTCAAGCCAGTCCTGTCCCAGACCCTGCAGTTTATACCTTCTGAACAAGAAGAAGTTAATGGGCAGAAGATCACTATCCCGGAAGTGATCAATCTTGTAACTGAAGATTATGAGGAGGAAGAAATGAATGAAAATTACTTTGATGAACCTCCCGACCATCACCAAAAGGATGATAATGACAAAAGGATGATGATGATGCCTCGCACTGTGGACCGGAGGAATTTCACAGAGAAACAATGCCTCAGCTGCTGAAAAGCAAACTGAGAAGACTTCACAGAAATCTCCATCTTCATCACCTCAGAAATCTACTCATCCATCTTCTAACCAACACGCAATTACTACTGAACAAGTAGTTGAGCTCAAGAAACAAATCGAAAAATACTAAACACTCAAACCAGATCCTTCAACTCGCATAACTGTTGGAAGAAGAACAACACTCCATCTTCAATGGAAGATCAAATAGCTAAATCCGAGATAAGATTGATCAACTAAAAGATCTATACTTAGAAGAAATGATTGCTTACTCACGAGGTTAAAGAGCTACGGGATGTCGTGCAAGAGATCACCAAAGAACTCGACATCAAGAAGTATCGAAGTCAAGCATGATGCTAAGGCTGCATCATCTTCAAAAGAAGTACCATCCTCCTCCCAGAAAGGAAAGAAACCAATCTCTGAGATCGTTGCTGGACTCGATACAATCGATGAAAATGTCCAAGAGGATGAAGATCACTGGGCTGATCACTCAAATGATGAAGAAGACAAGACTTTGGCAGAACACCGCAATGAACATTTAGCGGTTTCTCACTTGAAAAGGAAGCTGATTGCTCCTACAATATTCAGCAAACTGCCAAACGTCCACTCCCATGAATACATGAACAGGTGTCAATCTTGACAACTTAAAAAGGAGATGTCTTCACAGAACAAGGAAGTAATTGCCCCCGTCCCCTCTGAAATGAGAAAGTTCACTGAGCTCATCACTCAGAGAACAACTAGCATAGTCATTGCTCAGAAAGATCTGGGAATGATAAGGTACGATGATGCATCTTTAGCTGAAAAAGCTCTTCAGGAGGCAAGTTACACTGCTGGAAAAGCAGATGCCATCCTAGGCCCATTGGCAGAGCTCACTGATAAGGACAACGGACTTATCAAGCAAAATCAGGAGCTCAAAACCGAACTTCAGAAGTTGGTCACTGCCTATAACTATTTACAAGGGCATTTTGACTCTCTCTCAGATTCCTTTATGAGACTAAGTCAGCCAACAATGACTAAGGGGGAAAGAAAGTACAAATCTGGACCTCAAAATCAGGGGGAATGGGAAGAAGGAGATGAAAACAAGAAGAAATCTGGAGCTGGTGCGGCTCAGAAAGGAAGAAGAAAAACTTCCCAGCCACCACTCAGAATCAATGAACCCTCCTCAAGCCAAGCTGCTTTGCAAAGAGCTACTTCCCGAAACCCATCAAGGAACCAAAATGGTAACAAGGGCCATGGCACAGAAACCTCCAAGGAGTACCAAGGCTCCAAGGAGAAGACAAGTTAGAGGGATTGATGAATTTTCTGAAGATGAAGAAGAAGGTCAAATCAAGTCCCAGGGCAATGAAGACGGCTGTAAAACTCTCACAAGATCTAGTCTTAATGATGATGAGGAAACTGATGAAGATGAAGCTCCTCTTCACAAAAAAAAGGAAAATTGAAAGCCTAACTGAGCCCATAGCTGCAAAGCCACTAGCAGCTAAAACACCCTCTGGAAATACCAAGTCTATCCAGGGTGGTGGTTCTTCAAGCAACAACCCCAAAGAGAATTCAAGACAGAGAAGGAACAGACTGAGAGCTGAGCAAAGACAAAGTCAACTTCCACTCGTGCGAAGAAGCCAAAATAGAGTATGTGAAGTATGACAATGATTCCTCGTCTCTGTGTGCATCAATCAAAAGAATGGCTATTGGATTCTGGAACTTAAGCATCTACTGGTAAATTCAAGATTTCCAGAACCAATCCATAAACAACTCATGGCATGGAGAAAGGATAAACCTACCTTGATCAACACCAATCACATTAAAGCATGGTTGGATTTTGAAGTTGTCAAGAGAACTGAAGCCATGAAGAAGGACCTCTCTGATGAATGTCCATATGGAAAGCCAGATGATGTGCACAGAATTCTGAATATCACAGGAACAGGCACAAGACCAAGACTTTCTGTGGAACCCTATGAGTCGTTCTATCTGACAGAAGACCAATACAAGGGTGACATCAGATATCTGAAGATTATCTATGAATACTTCAAGCTTTCAGATATCAGAATAGAGCATGCTTGGAAGTGGGGAAAGTACCTATGGGTCAAGCATTTTGTCAAGAAAAATCCTACCAAAACCTACAAAGAGGTCTGTGGATTTGCCAGAGACACAGAGATGCTCGTCAGAACTCTTCTCTATGATTATTCTGATGACATCAAAAGGTTTGGAGATAGGAAATTTGCAGACTGATCCATAAAGATACTGTTGAAGACTTGAAGATTGAAGACTTGAAGACTAGTCTATTAGGATGTTTACTTGGAGCTTGGTTACTCCTGTTGTCCTAATTTACTATGTAGTTTTTGTATTTTTGCTGACTAAGCTTAATTGTATCATGTATTGAAGTTATCTGTAATCTTTATTTGTAACTTATCTGAAGAACTTACTCTCAGATAGTATTCTATAAAAGATAACTTGTCAGCAAAGATCACACCTTGTGATTTGGTTGATGTTTACTTTCTACACTTAATTATATGAATTGAAAGATCTTAAGAAATGATTAAGTGGTGGATTGTTTCCTCATCCAGATTTGTAATAGGGAAGATAGTCATCGTTGACTGATAAAAAAGGGGGCAATTTGTTGGGAAATTTGTTAGGAAATTTCTTGTGAAATTTGTTGGGAAATTTGTTGGGAAATTTCTTGTGAAATTTGTTGGGAAATTTGTTGGGAAATTTCTTGAGAAATTTGTTAGAAATTTTTGTTAGATATTTTGCAAAGAATATCTGTTTAAGTTTTGATCAGCAACATGATGACTTATCTTAGTCTCAGAAAGATGATTAGTACTCTTGGTTCACTTGAACATTGTAAAAGAGGAAACCCACTAAGTATGATAGTCTAGCTAATCTTGTATAGGATGTTAGGTCTCAAAATGTAATTTTTATTTTATGAAGAGAAGACCAAGAAAAAGACATCCAAGCAGAAAGCTCAACGACATTGAAGACTTGAAGAAAACTGCACAAGATTACTGAATCTGTTGTTCAAATATCTTAGCCAGATATCTTAAAGACACGAATAGTTTCAAACAAACTGTGTCACAAGAGATATCTGAGAAATAAGAGACATATCTGAAAACAAGGAAAGTGTCCACAGATATCTATTCTCAGATACCTTGAGCTTTAACCACATTTCTGAAAAAGAAATATATATTGCAAACAAAGTTGTTTCAATAAACACAAGTGGTATCTGAAGAATGAAGATAAGGACGTGCAAAGAATCAGATAACCCTAGTCTCTGATACAAAGCATAGTTCCGTTGACACTACAGGACAAAAGTATAGTACAGTGCATTTAATGCACGGACAGAGATGTCTGAATAAAAGCAACGCGACTTCGAGAAGAAGACAAAACACCTCTAAAGATTATACATAGATATCGATAGTTTGAATTTGAGCCAAACGGATACTATTCAAACGGCACTCAAATTCATCTATAAATATCAACACTTAGACTGATTGAGAAGACACCTTAGACACACCTTGAACTGCATACAAACGTTAACGCCTTCTTACTCTCTCAAAGCAACTTACTTACTCACAAAGCTTTCTGTTGCGACCAAAGCTTTTGATCTTGAGTAACACTGAAGTTCTAAGTGTCCTGATCCTAAACAAGCAAAGCTATCTGTGAAGGAGTTGAATCAAAAGATCAACTATCTGAGATTCATTCTCTTGAACAGATATCATAAGACTTGGGTCAGTAAAATCGAACAAGATACCATACGCTGTAAAGTGTATTAAGTACCTTGATTCACAGAGCTGTCTGAATAACTGAAAAGTTATTAAGAAGCTCATCTGACAACTCAAACCAAAAACCAACACCATAATCAAGCGTGGAGTGTGAAGTACTTAGTTTGAAAAATCAGGGAATAACTCCAAGGTTACCGGAGTATAGGAAGTACTTGATAGGGAAACTAAGGAATAACTCCAAGGTTATTGAGTATAGGAAGTACTTAGCTTGGGAATCTAGGGAATAACTCAAAGGTTTCTGAGTACAGGAAGTACTTGGCTGTGAAAGCCGGGGAACAACTCAGGGGGAACATTTGGTTGGGAACCAATTGTTAAGAATCTTAGAATAGGATTATTGTAAGGAGAACTCAATTATCTGTTCTAGTGAATTCTAGGTCTCGATGCATCAAGTGGATTAGTTGGAGGATTACGCCACCTCCAGATACCACTATACTTGCTGTGTTATTTACCTTTCTGTATTTACATTTCAGCAACACACACACACACGTATTAACTGTTTATGCACTTATCTTTATTAAGTCTTCCGCACTCTGATTCTAAGTATCAGATATCTATTCAGATATCTGAGAAATAGTTGTTATCGACAAAAGTTTTAAAAAGCTATTCACCCCCCCCCCCCCTAGTCTTTTACTTTGCCGTTATCTGGACCAACACTTGGGTCAGTAAAGAACAAGATACCATACATTGCAAAGTGTATTAAGTATACTTGATTCATAGAGCTATCTGAATAACTGAACAAGTTATTAAAGAAGCTCACCTGACAAACTACCTTAACCAACACCTTAATCGGCGTGTAGTACAGGAAGTAATTAGTTTGGGAAACTAAGGAATAACTCCAAGGTTACTGGGCATATGAAGTACTTAGTTTGGGAAACTAAGGAATAGCTCAAAAGGTTTCTGAGTACAGGAAGTATTGGCTATGAAAGCCGGGGAATAACTCAGGGGGAACACTTGGTTGGGAGCCTAGTGTATTTAGGAATCTAGAGAAGATACTTGTAAGGTTACCACAATTATCTGTCTTAGTGGATTCTAGGTCTGAGAAAGGCCGAAGTGGACTAGTTGAAGGATTACGCCACCTTCAGATACCACTATAAAAGAACTTGTGTTATTTACTTTCTGCAGTTTATTACTTGCTTTATTTATCTTGCAAAGTATTTACACTTATCTTGCTGAGCACGTTATCACAGAAAAGTCTTCCGCTCTCTGAAATTAAGTATCAGATATCTGAGAAACTGTGTTTAAAAGACTATTCACCCCCCCCCCCCCTAGTATTTTACTTTGCCGTTATCTGGACCAACAAGTGGTATCAGAGCAGGAGGTTCCCAAGCCTTCTCCACTGAACCTAGATCCCAGATAAGTGCCCACTAACTGCTTTTCACCTACACTTGATTTGTTTGTTTAGTGTGTTTGCTGCAGGATGTCTTTAAGTGACACCCCAATTCTCAAGCTAGAGAATTATGAGAAATGGAAGAATAACATGATGCTCCACCTAGAAGCCATCAGTGATGAAATGATCGACGTGATAAAGAATGGCCCAATAGTCATTCAACAACTCAAGCAAGTAATAGAGGTTTCTAATGGTAGAGACAGAGAACAAAGCGATGGATCTTCACAGACAGATGCATCAACCAGTGGGAGACCTGCCAGTCAAGTTATTTACGAACCAAAGCCCAGAGAGCTCTGGACATCGGAAGATGCCAAGAGAAATCGATTGGATGGTCAGGCTCATAATTTCATCATACGTTCTACTCCAGAGCACATACAGTGTAAACTGTGGGGTGCAAAAAGTGGCCTCGGCAACCGATTGAAAAATCTGTGCAGACCGAGAAAAAAGGAAAATAAGTTCGAAGTTTTGAAGCTCAAATTCCAAAACTTTAAACAAGGTCCCACAGAGACTCTTGAAGAACTAGATTTCCGGTTTACAACACTTATGAGTGACATGGTTGCACTTGGTGAAAGTAATAGATATACCAATGTAAAAGATTAAGACTATTGTGAGAAGTCTAAATCATAACTGGGAGCACACAAAGTTTTTCTACTTTAACCAAGGAATGCCAGATATCACTCCAGTGGAACTTTTCTCTCACCTTGCCACCGTTGACTATGAGACAATTCAAAGAGAACAAACAACTGAGAAGTTGCAGAATGTTGCTCTAGTTGCTCAAGGAACTTCTGAAAAGAAGAAAGGCAAGGAGGTGACTGAGGATGCTCTTGCTGTAAAGCAAATGGGAAAATATGTCAGTCGAGAAATTGAGAGAAGACAAGCCAAAGAGAAGCTGAAAAAGCATCTAGGCTCAAACTATCACCAGTACAAAAATATGCAAAGCTCGCTGAACAAGCCAGCTCAAAAAGCATCAAGTACTGAGGAAGCAGAAATCGGAAATGATATCTGTTTTTATTGTCAGAAACCTGGTCATTTCAAGAAGGATTGTCCTTCCTTCAACAAACATAAGACATGTGACAAGAAAGATAGAAGAATCTTCAAAAGAAGTCAAAGAGCTATGCTCACTGAAGCAAGGAAAAAGATCCAACTCCAACTGGATGCTCTAGACATTGAGTCTGATTCTGAGGATGAAGACTCAGATGATTCCACACTGCCTTCTCCAGAAATGTGTAGTGTTTCTCATGAAGTAATTGACTTTGGACAAAAGAAGAAAGAAGTGTGTGGAATGGCTGAAGAGATCTTTCCAGATATCTCCAACATTGAACCTCGTCTAATGGTTTATGAGGTAACACATACTTCCTGTTATACTTATGAAAGTGATGAAGAAGGAATCAAAGATCTGGAAAATCTCAGAAGAGAAATTGATCTCTACAAAAGAGAATTTCTAATGGTCCGAGCTAGAGCCGAAATTCTTAAAGAATAAAAGAATTCTCTTGTAAAGGAAAATTCACAAATACTCAAGATATCTGAGAAAAAGGATGCTGAAAATGCATTTCTCAAGGCTCAGATATCTGAGACCGAAAAGTCACATAAAGAAGCATTGGCCAATCTTCAAAAGAAATGTGAAGATCTTCTTTCTGAGAATGAAGAACTCAAAAAGAAAGAACTATCTTTTCAATCTTATGCCAAAGCTAGTGACACTCTTACTGAAGTACAATCTTATTTAAGAGATCCTTCAGAAAAGAGAGGACTTGGGCTGGACACACACACAAATAGTTCTACCACTCTGAATAAGAGTGATGAAAGACGAACATTTGTCAGTGCTCAGCAAAGTGATTCCCAAACAATCTACAGTATCGGTCAGAAAGCTAAGGTTGTGAACAAAGGTAAGGCAGTTGCGACCAAGCCTTCGTGGGAAAAACAAGTCCCAAGGAAAACTGTTGGGAATGTTTCTGAAAAGAAACAAGTCCCACAGTGCTATGTCTCTTAGAAAAGAAAAATTGCAAGAGCTGACAAATTCTTCTATGTCATGTTTTCTGGAAAGAAAATAGATTATCCAGAGACTAGCAAAGCTGCTGAGAAAAGATCTCAGATAGCACCAGGTGCTCGGAATGGTATTGGCTATAAAGCCATCGTGAAACAACTTGCTCATGAGTACAAACAAGAGCAAGAACGATGGTTAAAGGCTAGAATTGCTCACAGAAATTATCAGAAGTGGAAAATGAATCAAGCCACTGAAAATCTGAATGCCAGGGCTAGAAGAAATCTGGCTAGGAAAGCTAAGTTTGCTGAGAAGCAGACTCAGAAACCTGACAGGTATCTAAAAGCACCAAATGGAGCACCAAGGAACACACCAAGGAAGAAAATAGTTCTTAATAACAATGATACTAATCATTTAACTAAAATATCTCCTTATGTTCCTGTTAGACAAAAGAATGTTCCTAAGAAATTCATTCAAAAATGGATTCCTACTGTAAGATTCTTTAGTCCAGATGGTTCCATTGTTGGTATGAGAACCTAATCTCCTGTTTCCTGTTTTGTGCGGAACAATCTAAAGACTAATTCAAAGTGGCATTTTGATAGTGGATGTGGGAAGCACATGACAGGAGACAAATCAAATCTGATTGACTACAGAAAGTGCAATGATGGACCAATTATCAGGTTTGCTAGAGGATATGAAAATCCAACCATAGGTTTTGGCAATTTGAAGTTTGGAGCCCTTACAATGTCTGAAGTACTTCATGTAAAGGGATTGAAATATAATCTCCTAAGCATGAGTCAACTAGTAGACAAAGGGTACACTGTCAAGATCAAGTCAAAACTATGTAAAGTGATTGACAATGAGTCAAAGCAGACAGTCTTGGTTGCAAGGCGTAAAGGAAATCTTTATGTTGCTGATTGGGCATCCGCCACAACTGAAGAATGTCTCATGGTGAGTCAATCTGGCCACACTGAAGAAAATTGGCTATGGCATAAAAGAATGAGTCACTTGAATTTTGAAACTCTGAATAAGCTAGCCAAGAAAGAGATGGTTGTTGGTTTACCCAAAATGGCATATAGAAAAGAAGGTGTATGCTCGGCTTGCCAAATGGGAAAACAATCCAAAACATCTTTCAAGTCTAAAACTAGACATTCCATTGAAAGGCCACTGCAAATGTTACATATGGATCTTTTTGAATCCTCTGTAACTAGTTATGTAGGAAAGAAGTATGGTCTGGTTGTTGTTGATGATTACTCAAGATTCACTTGGGTTGTCTTTCTCAAACACAAATCTGATGCAAGGGTTGAGATACCCAACTTGCTGAATAAGCTCGAAGTCATGAAAAATGACAAGGTATATGTAATCAGAACAGACCATGGTAATGAGTTTGTGAACCAGTACATAAAAGAGTTTTGTACCTGCAAAGGTATATAGCATCAACTATCTTCTGTAAGGACACCACAACAAAATGGTGTTGCTGAAAGAAAGAATAGGACCCTGAAAGAAGCAACAAGAACAATGCTTGCTGACACTGAAATAAGTGAAATCTATTGGGTTGAAACTATAAACACAGCATGCTACACTCAAAATAGATGTCTGATTAACAAACACCATGACAAAACTCCTTACGAGCTTTTCAATGGAAGACCCCCTAGTATCAAACATCTAAGGGTGTTTGGTTGCAGATGTTTCATTCTTAACAATGGAAAAGAATACTTAAGAACATTTCAACCAAAGGCAGATGAAGGAGTATTTCTTGGTTATTCTCTGAATAGCAAAGCCTATAGAATCTACAACAAAAGAACGCAAAAGATTGAGGAATCTGTTCATGTAGTATTCTATGAAGAAAACAAGAAAGTACTCTTGAATGATGATCTCTCAGATAGGTTCAAAGAACTGATGATTAAAGATTCTGAAAAAGGATCCTCAGAAGGAAACAATTCTATCATTCAAATAGAGGATGAGTCTGACGATGAAAAGCAACCTATGCTTAGTAACAACCAGATGACTCTAAGACATGATGAAGAATTTCCTATGAGAATTCCAGAAATGGAACAGGTTACTGAGAACCTTCATCATGAAAAGGTATCTGAAAATGAGATTGCTGAAATGCAAGATTCAGATATCTCTAACACTGAAAGAGTGTCAGATATCCATGGCATTTCCCATGTGTCAGATATCTCAGATACTGCACAAGTATCTCATCAAGATCATATTGATTCACATTCAAATCAAAATGATATTGATCCTACTAGTTCAAAACCCATTATGAAATGGATAAGAAATCATCCTGCAAAGGATGTGATTGGTCCCATAGACCAAGGAGTTAGAACTAGAAGAGCAATCGCTGAAAATGCAAATTGTCTCTATGGATGTTTCATCTCAAACATTGAACCAAATACTATAGAAGAAGCATTAAAGGATCAAGATTGGATCTCTGCAATGCAAGAAGAGTTGGATCAATTTGAGAGAAACAAAGTCTGGAAACTGGTTCTATTTGTTGACGGAATATCTGTAATCGGAACCAAGTGGGTTTTCAGAAACAAAATAATTGAGTCTGGTGAAATAACCAGAAACAAAGCTAGGTTGGTTGCCAAGGGATTCACCCAGACTGAAGGACTAGATTTTGATGAATCTTATGCACCAGTTGCAAGATTGGATGCAATAAGACTCTTTCTAGCCTTTGCAGCTCATAATGAATTTACAGTTTATCAGATGTATGTCAAGAGTGCATTTCTAAATGGTGAACTTGCCGAGGAAGTCTATGTTGAGCAACCACCAGGTTTTGAAGTTTCCTCAGAAAGTAGGATGGTCTATAAGCTTCAGAAAGCTCTGTATGGGCTGAAACAAGCTCCAAGAGCATGGTATGATACATTGGCCAGATACCTACTATAAAGTGGTTTAAGAAAGGAGATGTTGATAAAACACTCTTCACATTGAACCATGATGGGAAACTACTTTTAGTTCAAGTATATGTTGATGACATTATATTTGGATCTAAAGACAAGCAACTTTGTGAAGACTTTGCTGAACTCATGAAATGTAAATTTGAGATGAGCATGATGGGAGAATTGAATTACTTCCTAGGGCTGCAAGTCAAGCAACTCAATGATGGAATATTCATTAGTCAAACAAAGTATGCAAAGGACATGTTCAATAAGTTTAATCTAAAGCCTTCTGAAAAGAATGCTAAGATACCAATGAGCATTGGAACCAAAATGACCTATACTGAATCTGACAAGAGTGTTGAAGAACACAAGTATAGAAAATTGATTGGATCTCTACTGTACCTCACTGCAAGTAGACCTGATATTCAATATGCAGTTGGAGTGTGTGCTAGATTTCAGACAAATCCAATGCAATCACACTACAACATTGCTATGAAAATATTGAGGTATGTAAAAGGTACTGTAGAAGTTGGATGTGGTATCCAAAAGATAGTGGATTGAGTTTGGTTGGCTATTCAGATGCCGACTATGCTGGATCATTGCTTGATAGAAAAAGCACCTCAGGAACTTGTCAATTTCTTGCTGCTAGATTGATATCTTGGTTCAGCAAGAAACAAAATTCAATTGCCACATCTACCACAGAGACAGAATATATTGCTGTTGGGTGCTTTGCTTCACAGATATTGTGGATACAACAACAACTCAGAGACTATGGACTCAATGAAGAGAAAACTCCCATTTTCTGTGACAACACAAGTGCCATTGCCATAACTCAGAATCCTAAGTTTCATGCAAGAACAAAGCACATTGATGTTAGACACCACTTCATCAGAGACCATGTTGAAAAAGGCAATATAGAGATACTCAAGATTGGCACTGAAGACCAACTTGCAGATATCTTCACTAAGCCACTACAAGAAAATAGATTCTTAGCCTTAAGACACAGTCTTGGACTAATGGAGCTACCAAAGAACTGAAAAAGTTCAGATATCTAAAGAAGATATCAAATGAGAGAGAAAAGGAATCTGGAACGGGTATCCAGAGAAGAGGTATCTGGAACGGGTATCCAGAAAAGAGGAATCTGGAACGGGTATCCAGAAACCAAAGGCTAAAGGGTAAAATGGCTATTTGAAGATTTATGAGATGGGTACTCAGATATCTAGATCACTCAGTGAGGGGGAACACAAAAGAGAATAGTACAACTGTCTACAGTTAACTACTATCTTGAAATTTGTATTATTTCTATCTTTGTGAAAAACTTTGAAAAGACAACAAGTATAAGATAGAAGCAGATACAAACAGTGTTCTCATTCACACAGAAACGTGATTCAGATAGCTAATAACCAACATTCATTAAATGGACACAATTACAATTGTTGATTGTGATCATTGCTGAAGAAGCAATGGTGACCCTTGATGAAATGGGCGATTGATCTTTACGGCAGAGATTAATTCTCGGTATATAGTGGACTGTTGAAATTCCGACATGGCCCACTATGCATTTAATGCCGAACAAACTTTTACCCACGCCTGTCTGCAATTCATAGATACGTATATACAAAACCAATTTGTATGTATATGTCTGTCTGAATTACGTTGCTATACATATAGGATTTTGGCAAAAGAAATTACTTTC
Source organism: Plantago major (assembly GCA_026545765.1). Taxonomy (NCBI): domain Eukaryota; kingdom Viridiplantae; phylum Streptophyta; class Magnoliopsida; order Lamiales; family Plantaginaceae; genus Plantago; species Plantago major. The sequence goes on from CM048841.1 coordinate 80,194,923, forward strand.
GCCTAATCCAACATTCATACTAGCACAAGAATAGCAAAAACCATTCTTCAACCTCTGCAAATTTCTGTTAGTCTTTCTGCAAAAAATCACTAATCTCTCACCCAAATCTCTTTCAAACTTTCAAAACAGTTGCACTATATAAAGAGATGGCTCCTAAGCGTTCGTCTACCCAGAAACCCCAATCTTCTACCACTGGTACTGCTGAAAAGCAAGCACCAGAGTTGGTTATAGTAAACAATCGATTGGTAGGAGACTTTAATCCCGATCATTGGACTTCAAATCACATAATGATTTCGGGTGGTGCCATGATTGACGAATACCTCACGGCTGCTGTTGAAAATCAAGCCGATAGGAAGCTAATTCTTGACATACTTGAAAAGGCACAAATTAAGAGTTTTCTATCTGCTCTTCCCAGTGGAATTTCTTCACTGGATGTGTTAGAATTCTACAATAAGTCCAGGATTATATCTTGTGTTTCTGAAGGCACTGCAATAGTATCTATAAAAACTAAGGTCCAAGGAAAGGAAATCCTTTTGGACTTAACAACTTTATGTAAGTTGTTTGATCTTCACAATCTTGGAAAGGATTTTGAAATAGACACCATGGATGATGATCTCCTTGAAGGTGTAAAACAGCTGTACAGTGATGTGTGTGATCTTGAAAAACCAGATACACCCACTGATTTCAAGCTTGCTGGTTCACTGGGATGTGTTGGCATGCATTCTTCACAGATGCTTTGATGGTCTACAAGGAGGTGCTGACCAGATAAGCCAAGAACGTTGGATGATGATGTTCTTGTTGCAACAACAAGACAAAAGGCTGGAAAACCCTTTCAATTGGGGAAAGTACGCCTTTATGAAGTTTGTGAAGAAGATTCAAGGCTTTGAGCCTAAAATCGCTAAGGGACTTGCTGAGCCAAAGGCCATAGTAAGCTATGGTCTAAAGATATGCTACTTGCTGGAGAAGCTTGGCATTGAGCTCAGAGAGAAGGCTGATATAGCCAACAGTAACCTACTCTACAAATATGAGTATACGAACTTGATGAAAAAGGTTACTGGATCTCAGAAAGGTTCCAAGAAGCGAAAGACTGAAGAGGTATCTGAGGGAAAGGTTGCGACCAAGAAGCCCAGAACTTCACGAAAGAAGTTTGCTGGCAAATCAGTAGACACACCCATTGAGGTTGTCGATTCCCAGATATCTGCCGCCACTGCTGATGAACTCATAAATGCAGATGAACTCATCAATGCTGCAAAAGAGGTATCGGCTACTGAACAAGTAGACTCAGCAAGAGAAAGTGCTTTAAAAATGTTAAGACTACTGCCGAAAGCCTTGCTGATGAACTCATCAATGCTGCTAAAGAAATTAGTGATAGATACCAAGCCCTATCTATAGAAACCGCAGGGATTATGGACCAATCAGTTCCTAATGCTGATGAGAGCTCTGACGATGAAGATGATGAATTAGTCATCTCTCAAGTCCTAGAAAAATCAGAAAGGGCTAAGGTTACTGAAAAAGTAACTGATGTAGAGGTATCTGAAGAAGAACCAACACCAAAGGTTGCTGAACAAGCACTTGTTTCAAAGGTTGTTGAAGAAGCAACTGTGTCCAAGGTCACTGGACAAATTACACCATCAGAGCAAGAAAGACTGAAAGATATTGAAGATGCTCTGATGAGTGATAGCTTAGTGTTGGAGGATACTGCCATTGCCTCAACACTCAACAGTCTATCTCAAGCACAACAACCATAACAGCCAGATGTGAATACTGCTGAAATGGTACTTGAGTTACAGAAACCAACATCTTTCATTGCTGAAGAAAATCCTGCAAAAGAGCAGGTTCCCCAACTCAATGAGAGGGATCAAACTGAGGCATCTGCTCAGAATGATCAACCAGGGGAGGCAACTGAGTTGCATACTCAGGAAAGTTCTGAAGTACTTGAAACTTCAAACAAAAAAGCTGAAATGGAACAACAAGACCAAAACATAGAAGGGTCACAAGTTCCAGAGACCAATCAGCCTGCCACTTCTCAGGTAGCTGAATGGTTTAACTCTCTACTTGTGATATTTTGTGTTTATTAATCTTGTTATTTAATAAAATTTCTTTGTTACAGGCTGAATTAGAAACACAAGAACAAGAGGAAGCTGGAAAGCTTGCCTCAGAGATTGAGAAGGAGGCTACTACAACCTCACCTCGTAAGGGATCTAAGCCTGTGCTACAGGTGATAGAGAGTTCCTTAAGATATTACTTTTCAGATATATGTTAATACACTTAACTAATTAAGTGGATGTTTCTAATAGGCTCCAACTGAGAAAGAAGAAGATAAGGCAGAAATGCCAGAAAAGGACCCAGAAACCGTCATTGTTTCTGAAGACAATGTCATTGAGCCTTCTAGTGTGAAGGTATATATATGAAAATCTGTGATAACCATTCTTCATTATGGGTTAATATAAATTCTTCTCTAATTACTCAATACTTTCTACTTACAGGCTCATTCAGAAGTAGAAGTGCAAGGGGAAAGAGTTGTGACATCCCCTGCACCCATGGAAATTGATGAAGCCCCCAAGGCAACATCACCAGAAACTGAGAACGTTTCTGCAAAAAATGATTCTGAGCCTCCTGTTGAGAAAGTAAGTGGAAAACTCAGAAATCATTGAAGCTTAATTGCATAAATTCTTTCATGACAATTTCCTAAGTATTGTGATAATTTTAATTCTCAGGATCAAGCAGAAAGAAAGGTTGATGAGAATCAAACTTCCAAGTCTCCACCTCACAACAAGATATCTGAGGCACCCCCTGCCTCAGTAGTACAAGTCTTTGAGCCTGATGTACCCATTCAGGTAACTCAGAAACCTAACTACACTCGTACTCAGATATCTACACAAGTTTTGAATCTAACTCAAAACTCTTTCTTTCAGGCTCAAACAAGTGCCACTAAGGTCCCTGTTGATGAGAAAAAGGACCTGCTTCCTTTCTTCAAGGAACAAACTTTGCCAAAGCATCTGAAATGCTTCAAGAAATGGCAAAAGCTCCGATGCTCCGATCTATCTGAAATCTTAAAGGTGACTGATCACCACACAAGGAGAGCACGAGCCCTTGACTTGGAAAACTACGTCCATGCAATGTTCCCCACTGAACAATATTCTTTCGGAACATTGATGGATAAGGATTTTGTCAAGGAAGTGGCCAGAAAGCTGATCCAAGCTTTCAACCAAGCGGATGGTCAGACCAGACTACAGATGGCATTCAACCCTACTTTGCCCCAGACTCTACAATACATACCCTCTGAACAAGAGGAAGTTAATGGGCAAACGGTCACTATTCCAGAAGTGATCAACCTGATCTCTGAAGATGAAGAAGAGAAGGAAACTGATGAGAACAATTATGAAGATCCTCCTTATGACCATCACAAGGATGATGATGATGCCCCTGCAACAGGGACAGGAAGGATTCCACAACGAAACAATGCCTCAGCTGCTGAAAAGCACACTGAGAGGACATCACAACAATCCCCTCCTCCATCTCCTCAGAAATCTACCCATCCATCTCCCCAACACAAAGACACTATTGAACAAGTAGTTGAGCACTCTAAGGAAACAACTCAGAAAATATCAGATGCACAAGCCAGAGTTGCTCAACTCAAACAACTGTTGGAGGAAGAACAACAGCTACATCTTCAACTGGAAGAAAAGATAGCTGAATCCAGAGTCAAGCTAGACAAACTTGAAGAACAAACACGCAAGGAAACGCAAGCTTACTCTGAGATTAAAGAGCTCCGGGAAGCTGTTGACTATATTACTAAGGAGCTAGCTAGATGCTGAACAAGCATCTGAAGCAAAGCATGATGCTAATGCTGCATCTTCACCAAAGAAACCCTCCTCCAAAGCCAAGAAACCCATATATGAGATGGTTGCCGCTTTCAGAAACCTTGATGAAGAAGTACAAGAGGATGAAGATCACTGGGCTGATGACTCAGATGATGAAGAAGACATAACCTTGGCAGAACATGCAAATGTTCACTTGGGAGTTTCTCACTTAAAGAGAAAACTGATAGCTCCTCAAAGCTTCAGTAAGAAACCAAATCTCAACTCCCATGATTACATGGCCAGATACCAGGTTCTGGCAACTCTAAGAAAGGAGTTGGCTCAACAAAATGACGAAGTAATTGCATCAGTCCCTGCTGAAATGAAAAAGTTCACTGAGCTAATCACTCAAAGAACAACAAGCTTGGTCATTGCTCAGAGAGACCTAGGCATGGTAAGGGATGATGACAATAATCTTGCTGAAAAAGCCCTCAATGAGGCTAACTATGCTGCTAGAAAAGCAGATGCTACTCAAGGCCCACTGGCAGAGCTCACTGATAAGAATATTGGTCTTATCAAACAAAATCAGGAGCTCAAGGCCACTCTGGAACAGTTGGTTGCTGCTTACAACTATCTACAAGGCAACTTTAACTCCCTTTCAGAATCCTTTGTGATTCTTAGTCAGTCAACAATGACTAAGGGGGGAAGGATTTCAAGATGCTCAGAGAGGAAGAGGAAGAGGAAGAGGAAACAAAAGAAAATCTGAACAACCACCTCTCAGAATTCTGAACAACCACCTCCTCCAATCAGACTGCTCTACAGATAGTGGCCACCACTCAGCAACTTCCTGAAAAAGGAATGACAACAAGGGCCAGAGCACAGAAACCTCCAAGGAGTACCAACGCTCCAAGGAGAAGACAAGTAAGAGGGATTGATGAGTCTTCTGGAGGAGAAGAAGAAGGCCAAATCAAATCCCTGGGCAATGAAGAAGGCTGCAAAAGTCTCACAAGAATTGATATTGATGATGATGAAGAGACTGATGAAGATGAAGCTCCTCTTCACAGAAAAAGAAAAATTGATAGCCTAATTGAGCCCATAGCTGCAAAGCCTTTGGCAACTAAAACACCCTCTGGAAATACCAAGTCTATCCAGGGTGGTTCTTCAAGCAATACCCCAAGGGAAAATTCAAGATAAAGGAGGAACAGGCTGAGAGCTAGACAAAGAAAACTTCAACTACCACTCAGGCCTGAAGAAGCCAAGATTGAGTATGTGAAGACCAACAATGACTCCTTTGTCTACAGGTGCATTAATCAGAAAAATGGCTACTGGATTATGGAACTCAAGCACTTATTGGTAAATGAAAAATTTCCAGAACCAATCCATAAACAGCTCATAGCATGGAGAAAAGACAAGCCAATCTTGATTAACACCAACCACATCAAAGCCTGGTTGGATTTTGAAGTAATCAAGAGAATAGAAGCCATGAAAAAGGACCTCTCTGATGAATGTCCTTATGGAAAGCCAGATGATGTGCACAGAATTCCCAACATCACTGGAACAGGCACAAGAGCAAGCTATGGAACCCTATGAGTCCTTCTACTTGACTGAAGATCAATACAAGGGTGACATCAGATATCTGAAGATCATATATGAATACTTCAAGCTATTAGATATCAGAATCGAGCATGCCTGGAAGTGGGGAAAGTATCTGTGGGTCAAGCACTTTGCCAAGAAAATTATGCGGGGGTTGGGGTTGCCTATGGTAACCATAGACTGTTGTCCGGATATGTGCATGATCTATTGGGGGAAGGATGTAGATCTACTGAAGTGCAAGTTTTGTGGTAAGGACTGCTACAAGCGTTACAAGGAGGGGGCTTCAAAGAAACGCCAGAAGAAAAATCTCCCACATAAGAAAATGTGGTACTTCCCTCTAGCACCTCGTTTGAAGAGGTTGTACGCTTCAAGTTCTTGTGCTGATAAAATGCGGTGGCACAAGGAGAGAGTAAGGGAGGCGGATGCAGTGGGTAGAATGGAGCACCCATCAAACTTACCAACATGGAAAGAGTTCGACAGGACATATCCGGAGTTTGCAACCGAGTCTAGAAATGTACGTTAGGGGCTTTGTACGGATGGTTTTAACCCGTTTGGAAGTGACCGGAAGTACTCTTGTTGGCCAGTCATGCTGACATCGTACAACCTGCCCCCCGGTGAGTGCATGAAGGAACCGTTCATGTTCTTGACTGCGTTGGTGCCCGGGCCAGCTAGTCCAGGACAGAAGCTGGATGTGTTCTTGCAATCCCTAATCAAGGAGCTGATTGAGTTGTGGGAAAATTGTATCCCTGGATATGATGTGTCAACGAAGAAGAACTTTACCTTGAGACCAGCACTACTGTGGACTGTGAGTGATTTTCCTGCGTACTCCATGCTATCTGGAAGGAAAACTACGGGTTTTCATGCTTATCCACATTGTTTGGAGGACACTGATGCATTTAGACTGAAGGAGAGCGGGAAGGAATCTTGGTTTGACTGTCATCGTAGGTTTCTACCAAGGAACCCTCCGTTCAGGAAGAACAAGACTCAATTCTTGAAAAACAAAGTAGAGAATAAAGGCCCCCCGAGACAATTTACTGGTGCACAGATACTTGCGGAGATTGATAGGCTGGGTCTTATGAAAGTGACTGAACTTGGGTGGGAGAAGCATAACAAGAAAATTGAGAACAAATGTGGATGGAAGAAGAGAAGCATCTTCAGGGACTTGCCTTATTGGAGCAGTCTTCTTATACGTCACATGTTGGATTTCATGCACATTGAGAAGAATGTGTTCGAGAACTGCTTCAACACGATTTGCAACACTCCCGGAAAGACAAAGGATCACGTTAAATCTAGAGCCGAGTTGGATACATGGTGTAAAAGGCCTGAGTTGACAACGCAGAATGAGAAGGGGCAGTGGCCCAAGGCATGCTACACGATTGATACTGAATCTAGGAACAAACTGTTTGATTGGGTTAGGGGATTGAAGTTCCCCGACAATTATGCCTCAAAGTTGGGGCGGTGTGTGGATTTAAAGAAGACGAAGATGTATGGGATGAAGAGCCACGATTGTCATGTGTTTATGGAGCGGCTTCTCCCGGTTGTATTTCGAGAACTGCTACCTAAACCTGTATGGATCTCTCTCACCGAGCTGAGCTTATTTTTCAAGAATTTATGCACAAGGGTGGTTGACGATTAAGTGTTAGCAAACCTTGAAAGCAACATACCATTGATTCTGTGCAAGCTCGAGCGTATCTTCCCACCGAGCTTCTTTGATTCTATGGAGCACTTGCCGGTTCACCTCCCACACGAAGCGAGGCTTGCTGGACCGGTTCAGTATCGATGGATGTATCCATTCTAGAGGTGTGTAATATATAAAGACAATCATTCACTTCAAATGTCTGAATTTTCCAAAGTCACATTATATTACCCAAATATATATGCATTACAGGTACTTGGGAAAATTGAAGAGGTATGTCAGGAACAAAGGTAGGCCTGAGTGATCATGCATACGTGAGAGGGGAAGCTGCAACCTTCTGCTCCTATTCCTCTGGAGACCACGTTCCCGCAAAGGCATCTAGGCCGTCTCGAAACGCAGACACATTCGAAGTTCGAGAGGATGATGATGATGCTAATTCTGTTTTTAGGTTCTCAGGGAAACCTTTGGGAAAGAAAAATACATCATGGTTGGATGATAGGGAAATGTTGGCAGCCCAGTTTTATGTCCTCTCGAACTGTACTGAAGTTGATGAATTTATGGTGAAATTTGCTGGGTGAGTAGCTTTCTTACGAAGGCCTTCATGAATTTGAATATCTAATTACTAGCTAACTAATCATGCATATCAATCGTGTCCACAGGGAGCTCAAAGAGCGTTTTCTGGAGAAGAATCCAATATTGGCAGATGATGAGATTGAGTCACAACTTGAAGCGAAGTTGGAAATAGAATTTCCACCTTGGTTCAAGGAGTATGTCCGAGATCTTGTTAACAACATCACATCTCCTTACTTAGTAGCTCTAGCGGAGGGACCAGACAGAAAGGTCTCCACATTCTCATCGTACATAGTTAATGGCCTTAGGTTCCACACAGTTGAGTCTAACACGAGCATGGCCACAAGCAATTCAGGGGTGTGTGTCAGTGGGCAAGATCTATCTGATTTGTATGATTTCTACGGGAAGCTGAAGCGAATCGTGCGGCTTGAATATCCTGGTTTGCCTTTGAAAAGAACCTTTATGTTTGATGTTAACTGGTATGATCCTACTCCAGTTGGTACGAGGAAGCACGATGTTAGGAATATCTGTTTAAGATTTTGATCAGCATCCTAATGACTTATCTTAGCTCAGAAAGGTGGTTAGTACTCTTGGTTCACTTGAACACTGTAAAAGAGGAAACTCACTAAGTATGATAGTCTAGCAAATCTTGTATAGGATGTTAGGTCTCTGAATGTAATTTTTATTCTCTGAAGAAGACCAAGAAGAAGACATCTAGCAGGAAAAGTTCAACAAATTTGAAGATCTAAAGACTGCACAAGATTGCTGAAGACAAAGGTTTTTCAGATACCTATGACCAGATATCTTGAAGACACAAGCATTTTTAAATAAACGGTGTTGCAAAAGATATCTGAGAAATAAAAGGTTTCTGAAATGAGGAAAAGTGCCCACAGATATCTACACTCAAATACCTTGGATAAAGATTATGTTTCCGGGAAACAATATATTTTTAACAAGTGGTATCTGGAAAAGGACGTGCAAGGCTTCAGAAAGCATGCATAGTTCCGTTGGCACTACAGGACAAAGTATAGTACAGTGCATCAAATGCGCGGACAGAAATGTCTGAACAAAAATGGTAGCTTCTGAAGAAGAAGACAAACCTACCACAATACTATACTCATATATCAATAGTTTGAAATTGAGTTAAGCCTAACGGATACTATTCAAACGGCACTCAAATTCATCTATAAATATCAACACTTAGACTGCTTGAGAACACACCTTAGATCACTGAACTTATATTGAATACTCTCACAAGCTCTCTCAAGCACACTACTTACCTTCAAGCTTTCTGTTGCGACCAAAGCTCTTGATTCTAAGTAGCACAAAAGTTCTATGTGTCCTGATCCTTAACAAGCATTGCTATTTGTGAAAGAGTTGAACTAAGATTTCATATCTGAGATTCATTCTCTTGAACACTTATCATAGACTTGGGTTAGTAAAGAACAAGATACCATACATTGCAAAGTGTATTAAGTATACTTGATTAATAGAGCTATCTGAATAACTGAACAAGTTATTAAAGAAGCTCTCCTGACAAACTACCTTAACCAACACCTTAATCGGCGTGGAGTGCTGGAAGTACTTAGTTTGGAAAACTAAGGAATAACTCCAAGGTTACAGAGCATATGAAGTACTTAGTTTGGAAAACTAAGGAATAGCTCAAAAGGTTTCTGAGTACAGGAAGTACTTAGCTGTGAAAGCCGGGGAATAACTCAGGGGGAACACTTGGTTGGGAACCTAGTGTATTTAGGAATCTAGAGAAGATACTTGTAAGGTTACCTCAATTATCTGTCTTAGTGGATTCTAGGTCTGACAAAGGCCGAAGTGGATTAGTTAAAGGATTACGCCACCTTCGGATACCACTATAAAAGAACTTGTGTTATTTACTTTCTGCAATTTATTACTTGCTTTATTTATCTTGCAAAGTATTTACACTTATCTTGCTGAGCACGTGCACTTATCACAGAAAAGTCTTCCGCTCTCTGAAATTAAGTATCAGATATCTTCACAGATATCTGAGAAACTGTGTTTATCGACAAAAGTTTTAAACGACTATTCACCCCCCCCCCCCCCCAGTCTTTTACTTTGCCGTTATCTGGACCAACACACGAGCAGTATGAGATGGTGGACATTAACCATAGGAGGAGGTATCGTAAGTACGAACCGTTTATCTTGGCTACTCAAGCACGCCAAGTGGTATTCATTGAATATCCAAGCCTGAAACGTGACAAGACAATTTGGTTGGTGTGATACATATCTGCCCGCTCCAGAGTAGAGTACGTTCAGAAGAACGACTCAATTACCAACTCATACCAAGAAGAGGTTGTGGATGAAACAGCGAGAAATGATGTACATGCTCCTGGTGAGTACATTGAGCTGCTCGAAGACCAATATGTAGACTTAACCACAGGCGAGGAGGACGATGGTATGTGTATACTGGTGGTTCTTGATTAACTCAACTTTTTAGTCTTCTTGACGTGTTAAATGTATATGTTTTACATGCATGCCAATTCATCTCATCTTTCTTACTAACACTTGTTATATATGCTTTATTACGTGTCTATTGTATATGTTTTACCTGCCAATTCATCTCGTATTTCTTACTAACACTTGTTGTATGCTTTTGCAGATGCCGCGGCAGAAGAGGTCCACATACCGTCCTCCGGTGTCTAGTGCTACTGGTGGTGGTTCTGGTACGGGCAGTGCAGTGGGTAGCCCTTCGGACGGCTATGACATTGGCGGGAGCAGCCAGTCACAGGTTCCTGAGACTCCCACTGGCTCGAGCGTGGGGACGTCACCCATGTTTGGTGACTTATCCTCTGATGGGTGTCCCTACACCGTTCTGACACCCGGTGCTACTTGGAATGGGAAGCCAGTGTTGTTCCCGAACGGGAAGAAGTAAGTATAATGCATTTGTAGAACATAACTTTAGATAATTAAAAAATGTTACATGAATTTACTAAGAATGTTTGTTTCATGTTTGTCTCATTTATAACAGGCTTTGGCCACAGGGTGCTAGCGAAAATCTTGGTAAGATTATAAGGCTCAGGAGGGAGAAGCCGGGTGAAGGAGGCGAGAAGTGGTCTACACTCCCGGACCGGATGAAGCACCATTACTTTGATGAGATGCGGGTAAGCTTAAATGTTACAATTATTATCCCGTGGTATGTTAGCCACTGTACTTAGGTGATATATTAGTCACTGTTCTTTGACTTGTTGTGCTGATTGAGTGGTATGTTAGCCATTGTACTTGGGTGTTATGTTAGTCACCATTACTGAACTTGTTGTGCTGATTTCGTGGTATGTTAGGTGATATGTTAGTCACCATTGTGTTAATAAATTTTAGGACAATTTGAGTGGTATGTTAGCCATTATACTTAGGTGATATATTAGTCACTGTTCTTTGACTTGTTGTGCTGATTGGGTGGTATGTTAGCCACTGTACTTGGGTGTTATGTTAGTCACCATTACTGAACTTGTTGTGCTGATTTCGTGGTATGTTAGCCACTGTACTTGGGTGATATGTTAGTCACCATTGCGTTAGTAAATTCTAGGACAATTTGAGTGGTATGTTAGCCACTGTACTTGGGTGATATATTAGTCACTGTTCTTTGACTTGTTGTGCTAATTGAGTGGTATGTTAGCCATTGTACTTGGGTTATATGTTAGTCACCTGACAAACTACCTTAACCAACACCTTAATCGGCGTGGAGTGCTGGAAGTACTTAGTTTGGAAAACTAAGGAATAACTCCAAGATTACTGAGCATATGAAGTACTTAGTTTGGAAAACTAAGGAATAGCTCAAAAGGTTTCTGAGTACAGGAAGTACTTAGCTGTGAAAGCCGGGGAATAACTCAGGGGGAACACTTGGTTGGGAACCTAGTGTATTTAGGAATCTAGAGAAGATACTTGTAAGGTTACCTCAATTATCTGTCTTAGTGGATTCTAGGTCTGAGAAAGGCCGAAGTGGATTAGTTGAAGGATTACGCCACCTTCAGATACCACTATAAAAGAACTTGTGTTATTTACTTTCTGCAATTTATTACTTGCTTTATTTATCTTGCAAAGTATTTACACTTATCTTGCTGAGCACGTGCACTTATCACAGAAAAGTCTTCCGCTCTCTGAAATTAAGTATCAGATATCTTCACAGATATCTGAGAAACTGTGTTTATCGACAAAAGTTTTAAACGACTATTCACCCCCCCCCCCCCCCAAGTCTTTTACTTTGCCGTTATCTGGACCAACACACGAGCAGTATGAGATGGTGGACATTAACCATAGGAGGAGGTACCGTAAGTACGAACCGTTTATCTTGGCTACTCAAGCACGCCAAGTGGTATTCATTGAATATCCAAGCCTGAAACGTGACAAGACAGACTGGTTGGCTGTGATACATATACGGGCCCGCTCCAGAGTAGAGTACGTTCAGAAGAACGACTCAATTACCAACTCATACCAAGAAGAGGTTGTGGATGAAACAGCGAGAAATGATGTACATGCTCCTGGTGAGTACATTGAGCTGCTCGAAGACCAATATGTAGACTTAACCACAGGCGAGGAGGACGATGGTATGTGTATACTGGTGGTTCTTGATTAACTCAACTTTTTAGTCTTCTTGACGTGTTAAATGTATATGTTTTACATGCATGCCAATTCATCTCATCTTTCTTACTAACACTTGTTATATATGCTTTATTACGTGTCTATTGTATATGTTTTACCTGCCAATTCATCTCGTATTTCTTACTAACACTTGTTGTATGCTTTTGCAGATGCCGCGGAAAAAGAGGTCCACATACCGTCCTCCGGTGTCTAGTGCTACTGGTGGTGGTTCTGGTACGGGCAGTGCAGTGGGTAGCCCTTCGGACGGCTATGACATTGGCGGGAGCAGCCAGTCACATGTTCCTGAGACTCCCACTGGCACGAGCGTGGGGACGTCACCCATGTTTGGTGACTTATCCGCTGATGGGTGTCCCTACACCGTTCTGACACCCGGTGCTACTTGGAATGGGAAGCCAGTGTTGTTCCCGAACGGGAAGAAGTAAGTATAATGCATTTGTAGAACATAACTTTAGATAATTAAAAAATGTTACATGAATTTACTAAGAATGTTTGTTTCATGTTTGTCTCATTTATAACAGGCTTTGGCCACAGGGTGCTAGCGAAAATCTTGGTAACATTATAAGGCTCAGGAGGGAGAAGCCAGGTGAAGGAGGCGAGAAGTGGTCTACACTCCCGGACCGGATGAAGCACCATTACTTTGATGAGATGCGGGTAAGCTTAAATGTTACAATTATTATCCCGTGGTATGTTAGCCACTGTACTTAGGTGATATATTAGTCACTGTTCTTTGACTTGTTGTGCTGATTGAGTGGTATGTTAGCCACTGTACTTGGGTGTTATGTTAGTCACCATTACTGAACTTGTTGTGCTAATTTCGTGGTATGTTAGCCATTGTACTTAGGTGTTATGTTAGTCACCATTGTGTTAGTAAATTTTAGGACAATTTGAGTGGTATGTTAGCCATTATACTTAGGTGATATATTAGTCACTGTTCTTTGACTTGTTGTGTTGATTGGGTGGTATGTTAGCCACTGTACTTGGGTGTTATGTTAGTCACCATTACTGAACTTGTTGTGCTGATTTCGTGGTATGTTAGCCACTGTACTTGGGTGATATGTTAGTCACCATTGCGTTAGTAAATTCTAGGACAATTTGAGTGGTATGTTAGCCACTGTACTTGTGTGATATATTAGTCACTGTTCTTTGACTTGTTGTGCTAATTGAGTGGTATGTTAGCCAATGCCCTGATTCCCCAACTGTGGCCTATTTTTGAGACTGTTGGATCAGAGTGCTATAAAAGGATGGTTAACAACATGAAAACCGCTGGGGTAAAGCCGCAGTTCATGGGGGATGATGAGTGGGCACTTTGGCAGGAGTACTAGAGGGATCCCTTTGTCAGGGACACGGCGGCGAAGAACAGAGCGAACCGGTTGACTGAGGTGAGAGATGGTACGGGCAGCTCCAGGTAGGCATTATGAGTCGCGGGCTGTTGTTACAGACCGCCAGATATCGGTTAGTATATATGTTATTTATGACTTGGAATATGATTTGTACATATGTTTTTTGCTTTCATTTCTAACAACTTACTACTTTTTTGCATGTTCTTCAGCTCCATGCCGGGGAGCCCACTACTGCTCTTCACCACTTCAAGAAGGCAAAAATGAAGAATGGCATCTGGACTGATCCTAGGGTCGAGCTAATTGGGATACGTTTCTTTGTTAAGGTTCACATTTGCATTTGTGTATATTATATATCGAGCATATCTTCCTAAAACTGTATCTCATTTCGTATGCACTACACTATTGCAGACTGAGGTGGAGCGGATCATGGAGGAGAGGATGATCGACGGTCATGAGCTCACAATTCGATAGCAAGACCAGATATTCTTCCAAGTCGACCCGATGGACGCTAAGGGTCGAGTGTATGGGATCAGTAGTTTGGGCCCTGCATTGACGGGTGGTAGCTTCTCGGTGTCTCAGGCATCCTCATCACGTGGAAATTTCTACACACAATGAATCCTCTCAAGCAAACGATCGATCAACTGCTAGAGAATCAAGATCGTATCACTCGTCGGATGGATGAGATGACACAACATATGTTCGGTGCGAACCAACAACCACCGCCTCCTCCCGGTTCTTAGATGCTCATGTACTTATGTTATTCTAGCTACATACTTTCACACTATCTCATCTTGTTCGGATATTTAGTCTTTTGTTCGAATTTTAGTCTTCTGTTCGGATATTTTATCGAATCTCTATTTTAATTAATGCAATTTTATCACTTTCAGGTATATTATCTACGACTATATTGAGTGTAAAACAGGTGAAATGTGAAAAAACAGGAGAAAATAAAAAAATACAATTTAGAGACGGATAATATCCGTCTCTAAATTTAGAGACGGATTATATCCGTCCCTAATGGCCGTTAAGACCATTAGGGACGGATAATATCCGTCGTAAGTGCTGAATCCTTTCCAATTCTCTATTAACACAACGAATTTCTTTCTGAATATTCGGGAAATTGGCGCGACTCCAATTAGCTAAACCAACAGCACAATTTTCCAAATTAACCTCAACAGCTTCATCATCTTTCCAGCCATCCCTGATAATCTGCTGACACACCGGAGAGCGCAACCAAACCGCCTCAAATCGAAATCGTTTTTTAGTACATAAAGGTCGCCGCAAATGAGGAGAAAAGCGAGTGAGGATTGGGACATGGTCTGAACACCGAAAAATGAGATGGTCCACTGATATTTGGGGAAATAATTCCATTAAGCTTTGACTAGCCACTGCTCGGTCAAGTCGTAATTTGGTATTACAACTATCTTCACGATTATTACTCCAGGTGAATGGATATCCATTAAAACCCAAATCTATTAAATCAGTATCTTCTAAAGTTTCCCTAAAATCTCGTAAGCGCCACTCCGGAATCTGGGGTCCTCCTATTTTTTCTCTATGATGCAAAATTTCATTAAAATCACCCATTACCAACTACGGACGACCCGAATGAGATCCCAACCTCTTTAATAAATTCCACGTAATCTTGCGCTTAGCATTGTCAGGTTCCCCATAAAATCCAGTAAACCTCCAAATTGGACCACTGCCATCCAATAAAGCAAGGCCACCAGAACGTCCAATACAAGAAACTCCTACACCAAATAAATTAAACTTCTCCTTCACTTTGTCAATCCCATGTTCAGTTAGTTTCGTTTCCATGAGAAAGACAACATTGGGGTGGAAATCTCTTAAAAGATATCCCAAAGCACGAACTGTCCAAAGGTTCCCCAAACCTCGACAGTTCTAACTTAGGCAACTCATTGAAATAGGCGGGGATGCTGAGCATCCTCCGCCTCTGGTACAATAGAAAGAGCCCCTTCAGTCTTTAATTTTTTGGAATTAGGATCAAAAGACAACTCCTTAGAAACTTCATTACCATGAATAAGAAGATTAGTCTTTGAATTTTTCAAACCACTTCCTAATGGTCGACCACATTTCTTCTTAATCGGTGAATTAGCATAACAATCAAATATGGAAGAATGATTCTTTCTTCGATTTATTTTTGGTGGATTACGGGCTGGATTCTTTGGTTTTGGCTTAATCTGATGTTTAACTGGAGGAGGAGTATATATGTGCTAGATGATTAATAAAACATTGTTTGGCCTTTTGGATTACATCTTGTACAGGTTCAGATTGGGCTAAGTGGAAATGGTGTTTATTGGGCTGATCTGGGATTTGGGAAAGAGTAGATGGAAGATGGGCTTCAACAGGGGTAAGCATATTTTGTGGGCTAATGGTCTTGATGGGTAATGGGCTTGGAGTATCGGTTAATGGGACTAAAGGGAGAGAGTTCGGTTGGGTAGGGAAAGGATAGGATTCAGCTGGACTAGTATCAACTTCACGTTCCACATAGGCTGGTCTATCCAAACAATCCATATAACTGCTTTCCTGAAATTGCTCCACATCCACAACAACCGCCTTACCCTTATCTATTCCACTGGTTTCCCCAATAACTGCTCCAGAAAAGTTGTAACCGTTTCTGCAAGATTTCCGATTCTGCCTAGAGGAATTAACCAAGGATTGCTTAGACTCATCTTCCTTCCTACCTATCGAATTACCAGAATCAACACTTTGACACGTATTTATATTTTGATCACTCGAACGGACAGAATTATGCAGAGAAGAACGAGTAAATTGCTTGTGTAGACTTCCTTTAAGATATTTCGGTTGCTAGACGTTGACGTGCGTTCTTAACCAATCACCATAGGTTAAAAGATCATCTGAAACTTCACCATTTTCTCCTGCAACATCAATGCAAGCATTGCACTCCTTCACTAAATGACCCAATAAACCACAATAATAACAGAAGTTTGG
Organism: Plantago major; assembly: GCA_026545765.1. NCBI lineage: Eukaryota > Viridiplantae > Streptophyta > Magnoliopsida > Lamiales > Plantaginaceae > Plantago > Plantago major. The sequence goes on from CM048841.1 coordinate 80,211,461, forward strand.
GAGGCGTTCGTAAGAAAGTCTCACAACAATTTCTTCATTATGCGGACCCATGATTTGAATTACTCTACGCAAAGGTTGAGTAATGTCAATCCTTACACGAAATCGAAGCGATGCTCCCAGAAAACCTTTGACATGCGAATTGTCAACACCCAAAAAGACACCCATAGCATTACCTAATTCCTTTGCCATAGACATTTGCATCAACTGAACTGGTAAATCAAATGCTTGAACATGAATCTCACATTCATTTAAATCAACTTGAAGAGGATCATCCCCATCATCGATCTTGCAGAAGACCACCAAATTCTTATCAAACGCCCATGGTCCTTTTGACACAACTCGATTTTTATCAGCGACATGATCAAATTTGACAAGAATACGATCTTCCCCAACCTTATGCATAGAAACTGCACGAGCCGGATTCCACCCACCTATCATTGTACGTTCGAAGGCCTACAAATTGATTGATTTTTTGGTTAACACTCTACCAACCAAACAAAGATCATCGTTGATAACATTAATATTCCAAATTGGTGTCGGAATTTGGACATGTTGAGATTCCAAGTCAGTTAATTTCAACCTGCTACCCAACTCTTCCAATTCCTTCCCCATAACCAACCAAGAAGAAAACACTGAAGGAGAAGATACATGAGCCAAGTAGACCAAACTATTAAGCGAGAGAACACCTGAAGAACTCAACCAGTATGGCAAAAAAGACACCAAGCACCATAAATTTTGGAAAGGATAAGCAAAAGGACAACAAATAGGGAACAACAGGGACGAAAAGAAGAAAACAAACACACTGACAAGTTTGGAAACTAAAAGAGAATACTCTATTTTTAAAAACGAAACTAAACTTAAGAAAGATTTGAATTCTTTTTTTTTTTTTATAAAAAATTGAGCAAAGAGAAACCAGACACAAATAGCGGCGTACAAGAGAAATATCCAAATCTTCCAAGAACAACACTCGAAAAGAACTCTAACTAATGTAATTTGGGCGGAGAACTCACAGGTTTAAGTTTAAGAAAAGAAAAGATTGAGACTCACAAAACGTAAGAACTCAATCTCCAGCCTAGAGAGAAAAACTCTCATGTTGAGAGAAGTTTTTTCAAATATTATTGGAATAGATAGATTGAAGACTACAAAACATCTCTCTACTTGAGAGTTCCCCTCTCTAAACTAGAGATTGTGATCTTGCTATTTGTAAGTTCCAATCATGATCTTCTATTACCATTTATCCTGATACCTGTGAGATTCAGCCTATATTTCCGAGTGATTGTGAGTCCAATTAGTTTTTCCGAGTGGTTCTTGGTTGACCAGACAACCGATTTGTTCGCTTCTGCTTATTGAAGAGTTTCCGTTGCTCTTTTAAAATTTCTTCAAATCACTAAAAAATTAATCTCATATTTTTATTAATCCCTTCGTTCTTTTTAAAGGTTTACTTTTTGCCATTTCGGGAATTTTTTTAAAGTTTAACGTTTCCTTTTTTGGAAACCTACTATCTCTACTTATTAATTTTTTACACTCTCTTTCATACTTTATCTATTCTCTCACTTACTTTTCATATTCTTCTTCTTACTTTTTACCACTTACTTAATATTTTATTCCATTTTCTTAAAATTTATACAAAATCAAAAGGTAAACCTTGTAAAAGAACGGAGGGAGTATTACTTTGTCAGTATTTGTCTCTATCTTTGTGTTTTTCTACCGTCAGTCAAGGTGTCGCCCTGACTAACGTCAGTCACCTATTTTGATCCATTAGATTAAAATTTTAACGGTGGAGATCGAATAATCTGTTACCTCTCGCACTAAGTGTTGCCATGGGGTGTCACTCGTGTCGCACAAGGTGTTGCGCTACGTGTTGCTCTAACCGCCTACGTCGCTTTAAATTATTTAAATATATTTAAAAAATATATTTTTTCTCTAACCGGAAGCCGCCACGAAAGCTCGCCACGGAAGCTCCGATCTGGAGCTTCCGCCATGGACGTGGAAGCTCCGGCCACGTTATTTATTGGAAGGGAAGAGAACAATGCAACTTAATGCCGGTCGAAGCATCTGGTTGCCTGGTTGGTTAAATGCTATTAATGAAAACCACTGCCGGAGCCAGATCGGAGCTTCTATGGCGGGCGGATCGGAGCTTCCGCCATGGAAGCTCCAGATCGGAGCTTCCGCTTCCGCCGGTTTAGGGAGATACCGAGCAATGGTTGAGGGCGACACAGAGCAACGGTTTAGGGCGATACCGAGCAATGGACACGTGTCACATGTCGATACATTGACTGACAATAGTCAGGGCGTCACCTTGACTGACGGTAGAAAACCTGTTGTGTCCTCTTTAACTTTACCCACTTTTTCTGGTGCTTGGGTGCTTTTTTCCTTTTTGTTGTGTTGCACAGGTTATCTTGCTTGATAGTTTGGCCTTTTCCTCATAGTATTTCCTCCACACACTATCCTTCATCAGTAGACTATGGATTCGGTTTTGGAGGAGTTGGGGAAGAAAATGAATTTAACAGAACCTGAGGCAGAATGTGTGAAGATTCCGGATTCAGTATGGAATACTTCTGTGTTTAATCCTGAGTTATGTCTTGTTGGTTGTGTGTTGACACGAAAGTCCATCAATTTAGAGGCTTTTGAACGTACTTTGTTGGGAGGTGTTTCTCTACAAAAAATTGGTGATGATAGAATTCTTTTCAAGTTTAATCGGATCATGTTATTGGAAAAAGGTCCATGGTCGTTTGATAAGAATTTGGTCGTCTTACGCAAGGTAAATGCAGGGGATGATCCACTACATGTTCCACTTAATGGCTGTGAAATCTATGTTCACGCTACAGGTTTGCCTATTCACCTGCTACATAAAGCTATGGATGAAGTGCTTGGTAACGCGATGGGTGAATTCTTGGGTATGGATAATTCACATGAAAAAGGCTTTTTGGGTTCTGCACTTCGGTTTCGGGTAAGGATTGATATTACAGTACCATTGCGACGAATGATTAAGATTATGCGTCTTGATAATCGAGAAATCGTTGTTCGTGTTGCTTACGAATGTCTTCCTAATTTCTGCTATTACTGTGGAATGCTTGGTCGTTTAGTAAAAGCAGCAATGTTAAACGCAACACGTTTTCGGCTAAACGCAACACAAATATTTTGTAACTTGACGGAAATGCCCTTAGCTAAAAAACAAACTTATGAAATACGAAAAAATTAAAAAAACTCGTATATGCAAACACGAAAACATTATGCGAACATGTACGGGCACTAAATAACAACAGTAAACACAAATCGAAAAAAATTTCGAAATTTTTTTTTTCTTCGAAAAATATTTCGGTTATAAAAATATTTACAAAAATCTTGAAGTAATTTCGAAAAATAAAAAAAAAATTTAAAAAAAGGAAAATTATGAAACCGCCAGTTCATGAATCTGGCCTTTTTTTAAAAAAAAAATTTAGTTTTTTTTTACAAATTGGAAAGTATTTTGGAAAAAAAAGGGAACATGAACTGGCCGGTTTTAAAACCGGCCAGTTCATGTTCCGTTTTTTTTAATAATTTTTTTTCTGTTTTATTTTTCGTGTTGCGTTTTTTATTACCTGTTTTTTTAATTGGTTTTTGTGTTTTTTTAATTGATTTTAATTGGTTTTCTTATTTTTTAATTTTGGAAATTGAAAATCACTTTTCTCATTGATTTATGAGAAAATAAAAGTAAAAGTTAAATAATGTATTGAACGGATCTTTCATAAATTAATCGCCAGACGAATAACTTTTTATTAGAACATGAAATTTGAGTCCTTACATTATAAAAATACGCAACAGAACATAAGTCGAAAAGCTAACAAATTTTTTTGGTTAATTGACTACAACGTAAACCACTGACGTAGCCGAACGTCATAATGTTGCTGCCAATGCATTGTTCTTGCCTCAGTTTGATGCGCCCAGGTTGGCCAGAGTGGTGGAAGTGGACTTCCTCGGCCAACGCACAATCTTATGTAATGGTTGCCGTTGACAAACGCGATTGTCCACTCTTGATCTACCGGTGGGGGTCCGGAGAAGCTGAATCCATGTCCGTACGACATTCCAATGGCAAGTATGTGTAAGACCCATGTCTTAGATATGAGGAGAATACCCGTTGATACATCGTAGTTGTTAGCAGTCCCATATCTGGTAGTGTAAACCAATAAACGTCTTCGTCTATGCATGATCCTGCAAACCAGTTTAGTGCATTTGATATTTCCAGGACCCGGCGTGCCCCCATTTCCTCGATGTATAGATATGCGTTGTCCGTCAACTCCTGAAGAAGATCTTGCCTGACGCGTGGCCACTCTTCTTGTGCATTGTATTGGAGCTGTGCGATACATCTAAATCTGCAGTTTCCATCCGGACGAACGTCATTCCAACCTCGAATGTTGCGTAGACCTTGTGCTGGCATCTGATTTTGATATAAGAATGAATTACCAGTACTTGTATACGTGCTTGTATTGTTGGACGGAGTTTGTTGAGATTGACCGGCAGGTTGATCTTCCTAACTCGACGGGATCCTCCTCCCAGTTGCTCTAGGATTTCTGCCAACTTTCTTCAGATTCGATTGGCTCCTCCGAATGCGTGTATGACGTGCTCTCATTTTCATAGTATGACCTGAGTTCCTCCTCCGTGGCAGACTCCCTACGGTCCCTTTCCCAATCGTCGAACTGGTCCCGAACTGTTTGTTGCCTTGTCTGGTACGGTTCTCCCATATGAAGTGTACTCCAGAACTCGTGAATATCTGTGATGGAATTTATGCTCCTCCTGCTCACACTCTTTTGTTGATGTTCACATGCGCATGCTAGTCCCCAACTGGTATGCAATGCATGATCGCATTCACCGGCATCATTAACTTTATAGCAAGATGTGAAACTGCACCTCCAAGCCTGCGGTATATTCCACGGGTCGAGAGATGTGGATGCTTCGTGTGCGATTTCTCAAACTCAGAGCGCACGCATCATAGTGCATTTGAATCAGGTTATGCAACTTGGGGAACCCCCGGTGAAACTTCTGGTTTGAAGCCCCCAACCATGTCTTGTACCTGGCATGCGTACCTTCGACCCTGCAATTACAATGTTGAATGTTAGTGATCAGTCGATAGTAGTACATTACGAAATAAATGTAGTACCAAAATTCAATTACTTGTTAGTCGTGTCACAACCAAAGTGCAGGATGTCTTTCGTCCAAGCGTGTACAAATCGAAGGTGGTATGGGTCCAACCATGTTTTACGCAAGTACGCGATGAACTTAGGTTGACGACCCCAGGCCTCTGCCATTTCGGCAACAGCCTACTCATATTGTTCCGGAGTACTTGCATAAACGATACGTTCCCATCTTGCCTTCGTCGCACGTTCATACTTTTTGGTACCCATTAGCCCACTTATATACCTCGTGACATCCTTACATATATGCCTCTGGCACAATATGTGTGCTGATTCTGGAAATACTTCCTCTACGGCACGCATTGCAGCTAGCTCTCTGCCCGTAACAAATATCCCCGGTAAAACACCACATTCTGTGAACAATGCCCGCAACCGTGTAAGCCCCCAGTGATAACTTGACGTCTTCTCGTCCGAGATGAAAATAAAAGCTATGTGGTAGTTTTGCCCAGTCGGTAAAACGCCAATCACTTCCACCAATGGCATGTCGTACATGTTTGTCTTGTACGTGGCATCCATGAGGACAACTTGAGGGAACAAATGCAGCATTGACTTCGTGTTAGGATGAGCTAAGAAAAATCCAGCCATTACGTCAGTTCCCGGATGTTTGACTGCAGAATATATGTAGCTATGTTGTTGCAACAAATTGATAAAATATTCCATTGGCTTCATTTCACCCATGTCCTGCCGTTGAGCTTTCTGGTCAGCATTGTATATGTGTCGTAACCCACTGCAGTTGAGTGGGAATTCATCTACGAGTTGAACAATGGCGGATGAGGCAGTCTCCATATCACAATATAGAGGAATTATTCATTGTCTGAAGGTTACGGAGGCTTACATGCCAGACTGTGTTATGCGGCAGTTCGGATACCCCCAGTTGCTTGTACAGAGGCCACCACAACCATCACTCTACCAATGTTCTCATTCAGTTCGGGACTCATTCGAAGACTTCATGAACTATCGATGTAATTTCGATCAACAAGCTCTTCGAGTGCAATTTGGTCATGAAACAATTCTGGCATACGTAAACTGGTTTCGACAACGTACGCATATCCAAGTGACCCCGCCTCAATCATTTAATCCAACTCAACAATTCCAACCGGCCAGTATGGATCCAGGCGTGGTATGTTTCATATACATACATACATACACGATGTTTGCTCGTATTATCAAAATCCTTATTTCTATTTCATTTTTATTTGTAGAGGCTACGATTGGTTGCTGCAATGCTCGGACACATCACTCCACTAAACAGGCAGTATCTGCAAATGTAAGACATATTAACGGTTGTCGATCAAGTTTGCGAACACTTGCAAGATTTAATTCCAAATTAAGTATCTAGTCTTTCTGGTCACATCATATTAGTACGTTATTTGATATTCTGGTCGTATTGTATTACTTTTGATGAAGTTATCGATGTAATATTTTCCTATTCAAGTTTGTATCCTTGTTCAAATTTCAAACCCGATTGCAAAAACAAACAAATAATTATATAAATCAATTTGTACAAAAGAAAATTAAAAAAAAACCAGAATCAATGTCCAAAATTAAAAAAATAAGAGAACCAATTAAAACCAATTAAAATTAATTAAAAAAGCACAAAAACAAATTAATAAAACAGGAAATAAAAAAAAGCAAAAAAAAAAAAAATCGGAACCATGATGTGGCCGGTTTTAAAACCGGCCAAATCCGATTTCCTATTTTTTTAATTTTCCAAAATACTTCCAATTTGTAAAAAAAAAATTTTTTCGTATTTCATAAGTTTGTTTTTTAGTTAAGGGCATTTCCGTCAAGTTACAAAATATTTGTGTTGTGTTTAGCCGAAAACGTGTTGCGTTTAACAACGCCCTGTAAAAGATTGTCATTCGAGTTTTGATGTGGCTGATAGTAATGGCGAAATTTCAGAGCATCGGTTAATGTATGGTGCTTGGTTACGTACTAGTGCTAACATCCAACAGCCTAAGTATGTAAATGATGGTTTACAGTAGGAATTTTATGGATCATCTAGTCGTCAGTCCTCCGAAATTCCGGTGAGACAAGAGAAGGTTTCAGTTAGGACAGAAACCCAACCAGGCATGGCGGATTCAGTTACCGAAACATCAGGAACTGCGGTTCAGTCCTCACTCAACGATGAAAAAGGTTCTCGTGGATCTGGAAAGGTAGTTACGGATGGGGGAGGAAGCAGTTGGGTTAAGGATAGAGCCAAAGGAAAGGCGGTTGTTATTGAGGAAGAATTATTAAAAGAATTCCAGATTCATTTACCTCTAACCCCAATGGTACCGGTATTCAATTGGGTCGAAAGAAACGTGGGAGCCCACAAGGAAGTGTAACTAAGCAGAATAAGGAGAAGACTCAATTGATTGGTGATACTGAAATAATTGGGGATTTAATGAACACATCAATTTGGAAAAAGCCACGAATGGAATTCGATGATTCTATATTACCAGAGGCGCCCCCTATCTCAATGAGCTGTCTAAGTTGAAACTGTCAAGATTTGGGGAACCGTTTGACAGTTCGTGCATTAGGAAATCTCTTACGAGATTTTCACCCCAATCTTGTTTTTCTCATGGAGACAAAATTAAATGATCATGGGATTGACAAGTTAAAGGAGAAATTCAACTAATTTGGTATTGGTGTGGCTTGTATTGGACGATCAGGAGGTCTTGCTTTGCTTTGGGAAAAGAAACATTCAATTTCAATTCTTAGTTATAGTAAGTAGGGACTTTCTACCGTCAGTCAAGGTGTCACCCCGTCAGTCACCTATTTTGATCCATTAGATTAAAATTTTAACGGTGGAGATCCAATAACCTGTTACATTTCGCACTAAGTGTTGCCATAGGGTGTCGCACAAGGTGTTGCGCTACGTGTTGCTCCAACCGCCTACGTCGCTTTAAATTATTTAAATATATTTTTTAAAAAAATTACTCTAACCGGAAGCCGCCATGAAAGCTTGATCGGAGCTTCCGCCATGGACTATCGGAGCTCCGACCACGCCACTGCCGGATGGCGGAAGCTCCGATCTTTTTTAAAAAAAAAAAAAAAAAAAAAAAAAAAAAAAATGATCAACTTTCCGCCATGGAAGCTCCGGCAGTGATTTTGGTGGTGGTGTGCGGTGTTGGTGGTGGGGAAGAAGATGGTGGGTGGTGGTGGTGGTGGTGGGAATTGGGGAAGGAGAGTTAAAATTTTAATAATTAAAATTTTTGGAAGAAGTTAATAGTTAAAAAAAACAAAACAAAAATAGCGGTTGAAAACGATACAGAGCAATAGTTGAGGGCGACACAGAGCAACGGTTTAGGGCGATACCGAGCAACGAACACGTGTCAGATGTCGATACATTGAGTGACAATAGTCAGGGCGACACCTTGACTGACGGTAGAAAACCTGTAGTAAGTATCATATTGATGCTAATGTCCAACTAGATGGTAGCAGTGTAATTTGGCGATTCACTGGATTTTATGGTGAACCGGATACTTCGAAACAAAAGACCACTTGGAATTTATTGAAAAATTTAGGTTCCCATTCTGGACGAGAATGGTTTGTTATAAGTGATTTCAATGAAACGTTACATCATCGGGAAAAGAAGGGGGGGGGGGGGGGTCCTCTTACTCCGGAATGGCATCTTAGAGAGTTTCGAGAAACACTTACCCATAATGACTTAACTGATTTGAATTTTACTGGATATCCTTTCACATGGTCTAATAAAAGAGAAGATGCTTCTAACACCCAGCTTAGACTAGATCGTGCAGTAGCCAATCCAGGCTAGAGGTGACAATGGGGCCGGTTGTAGACAGGCCTGCCCGGCCCGGCCCGGCCCGTTATAATAGGCCCGCGACCGGCCCCGATCGAATATTTCATTAGGGCTATAGGGGCACATATTCCATGGCCCGGACCGGACCGAACCGAAAAAGCCCGCAACCCGAGACCGGCCCGAGACCGGTCCGAAAAGCCCGGCATATTAAGTACTATATTAATCGTCTATAATCGAAATTTATTAAATTAGGACAACACTTTTATATAGGCAGTCCCTTGCATTTTCTAGTTGGGCTGTATACAATGCATATTGATCATGGCCCATTAGATTTAGGAGACCACTACTCCAGTACTCCTTGCAAATTTCCCCATCATTTATTCATTACCATTTCCATCACTTTAGGATTAGGTCAAATCCCAATATACAGCTGTCACCCGTCACACACCATATCCGCTCATCTTCATCATCCAATCCAATAATGGTAGGCAGCCTTCATGAATTCTGGATCGAGATGAGTTTGCACATTTTGTCTGTGCTGGTCGATAATCGATATGGAGCAACAAAATTGAAGCTATGTTTTGCACAATTACAATCTGCCTAGCTTGTGAACCTTCTCTATTTTATTTCATGTATTTAATTTATGTCTTTAGGATTATCTAGAATTTAAGGTGCTAGATTGTAATCAGTTTGCTTCATTTGATTCATGTATTTGATTTGAGAGAGCTAGGTCGTTCATGGGATTATCCATCTTTCATTTATGTTTATGGACTATGATTAAAGGTTCCAATTTTCCAACCATAAAAAGAGATAAATAAATTTTGACAAAAAAGAAGAATTTACATTGTCCCGGAACAGCCCGCTGGGGGGCCCGGGACTGGCCCGCCCGGCCCTAGATATAATGGGGCTTGGGGCTGGGCCGGGCCTCAATATCACTTAAGAAACCCGGCCCGGCCCCTTAAAATCAGGCCCGAGAGAGCCCGAACCTTAAATGGCCCGGACCGCTTTAGCCTAGACCGGCCCGGCCCAGCCCGAGACCGGCCCAATTGTCACCTCTATTCCAGGCTGGAAACAGCTTTTTCCAAATACCACCATATCCCACCTAATCTCTCGTCGTTCAGACCATAATCCTCTGCTTGCGAAATTTTATGTCCTTCCACTCCGCAGATATAAACAGAAACATCATTTCAGATTCAAATCGGTTTGGTTGAGATCGAGTGATTGTGCTAAAGTTGTCTGGGATTCTTGGAATGAGGATGAGGATGTGGTTGTCAATCTCGATCAGTGTAAAGTGGGGTTGGCGAATTGGAGTCGATTCACTTTTCCCAACATTTAGAAAGAAATTCAGAGAGTTAATGGGGAATTGAAGAAATTACAGTCGAAGCCATATACGAGTTCTGTAAAGGCAATGGAGTTGAAATTAAAAACTGATTTGGAAGGGTTGTTGGACAGTGAAGAAATCTTATGGAAACAAAGAGCGAAAACTCAGTGGTTAATCGAAGGAGATCGAAACACTAAGTTTTTCCATTCCCAAGCTTCAAAAAGGGCCAGTAAACACTACTAGAAAACTTCAAAAAAACCAACAAATAATAACCAACAACAAAAATTCATGTTAACTAAAGTTGTTATCACCAACAACATTAAAGGTTTTGTTAGTTATTTTAAACTAAAGACCCCACATGTAATAAGATAATATATCGATGTAATAATATACTACGATAGGCTGTTGGTTATATATCTCTCATGAAAATAATCGAAAATTGTAGTGGGGTCTATTCCCATCACTAACAGATGTCTATTGATTATATGAAAATACATTATGGCCACCGTATAAATACTCGTTTAACAAATGACTGTTGATTAAAAGGTAAAATAACTAACAGCAGTTTGTGAATTATTTGTTAGTGTATTCACTTCCAGCTACAACTTATACCGTATAAATACTTGTTATTATAGAATTTAACAGATAGGTGTTGATTAAAATATAAATATAACTAACAGCGATGTGTAAATTATTCTATAAACTAAAACCCCAATTCCAAAACCTAATCGTTAAATCTGCTGTTAGTCCCTTCTAGGCCTGCAAACGAGCCGAGCCGAGCCGAGCTATGCTCGAGCTCGGCTCGTTTATCATTTTTATGCTGGAGCTCGAGCTCGAAATAATTTGTTCGACTCGAGCTCGGCTCGTGAGCTCAAATTTTTTTTCAAATCGAACCTTTAAAGCTCGAAAACTTACAAAGCTCGAAATAAGCTCGGCTCGAAAGCTCGAAAATTCCCAAAAATGAAGTAGGGTTTTGTTTTTTTATTTTTAAATATATATTATATATTATATAATTAATAATAACTACAACCGAAATTTTCAAGCCGAGCTTTACAAAGTTCGAGCTCGGCTCGAAAACTCAATCGAGCTACAAAAAAAGCTCGAGCTCGAGCAACCGAGCTTTTATCGAGCTCGAGCTGCTCGATAAAAGCTCGGTTCGTTTGCAGCCCTAGTCCCTTCCTTTCTTTTCTCTATGTTGTTCGGTCGCTCCTCTCTCTCTCTCTCCCTCCCTCCCTCCCTCCCTCCCTCTCTTGCTTCACCGGTCGGCATCTCCTAAACTAAAGGTAATGTCTATGTTCTAATAGAAAGGGTCAAACTTTTGAGTTCGCCTTCTTCTTTATGACCTCTTTGCTGATGCTATTTAATTTGTTTCTCGATTATTCACTTTTGTTCTTTAACGCATCTCTGTTGATTAAAGATCAATATAACTAACAGCAGTTTCTAGATTATTTATTAGTATGCGATTTACTAGTAAATATATATTTAACAAATGGCTGTTGATTTAAACACTTGTAGTTCTATATTTAACAAATTGTTGTTGATTAAAAGATGGATATAAAGTAGTTTGTAGTTATTTATTAGTATATGAACATGAAATCAAAATAGTATGTATTTTACCTCTCAAATGGATACATCCAACGGTAGAAGACGGGGCCGCAAACTTGTGCTTCGTAGGGTAAATGAATGAGTAGGTGTTCCATACAGTCGAAGAACCTGGGGGGGGGGGGGAATCGTTTCGAGTTTACAAATGGTTTGAACAACAGTTTTTCCCAACAACTCCATTTCAGATGCACTAACTTCACTTGAACATATCGATCGCAATGCATTACTTACCTCAGTTAGTGCTTCCCATATGGGGAGTGGTAGGAAATTTTTTAAGGCAATCGATAATAAGCGATGCATGAAGACATGACAGTCATGGGTTTTAAAACCACTTACATGATTTGTAGCCTTCACCCTCTTTGCTAAGTTCGACACGTGGCCATCCGGAAAACGTAGCCCCTTCAACCATTCGCATATTGCTCTCCTTTGCTCAGTTGTCAGGGCGTATGATGCCTTCGGCTTCTTTGTTGAATTTTGGTCTTTGAGAAACAAACTACGCCTTCTAGTGTGAACTTCCAGATCAAGTCGTGCTGCCAAGTTGTCCTTCGTTTGCCCATAGTCATCCATAACAACATGGAGTATATTGTCGAAGAAGTTCTTCTCACAGTGCATGACATCCAAGTTGTGTGGCGCATGAAGTGTGGACCAATAAGGAAGAAGCTCCGCCATTATGGATTTCTTTGTCCAGTTGTGGTCTTCCCCATATCTAGGAAAACTTCGCCAACTAGTGTTTGAACATCAGGGAGCTCGGCTAGTTTCCTCATATTCTCTACAGTGGTCTTTCGCTCTCGTATCTGCTTGTGCACTACTTTCCCTTTTTTAAAATCTCGTGAATTATATCTCCATGGATGGTCCGCGTATGAACGCCATGACAATCAAACCAACATGGTTTCTTCCCATGAGTTAAGCGAAATGCATCAGTGTCTCCCTGACAATATGGACATGATAACCTTCCGTGTGTACTCCATCCCGACAACATCCCATAAGCAGGAAAATCACTAACCGTCCACATGACTGCAACTCGCATCAAGAAGTTTTCTTGGCGTATGCAATCCCAGGTAACCACACCATCTTCCCAAAGTGTCCGTAGTTCTTCGATCAATGGCCTCAGTAACACATCTATTTTTTGCCCTGGACTATTCGGCCCAGATATCATCAAGCTCATGAAGATGAATTCTTGTCTCATGCACAAATCTGGTGGAAAGTTGTATGGAGTAATGAACACTGGCCAACAAGAATAGGTGGATCCCTTGCTGTTGCTTGGACAAAATCCATCAGTGCATAGACCAATACGAACATTACGCATCTCTGCAGCAAATGATGGATGATTCTGGTCGAAACTCGTCCATGCCTCTCCCTGAGCTGGATGCACCATTCTATCTGTTTGGCCTCCTTGGCATTTGGTATGCCATGTCATATGCTCCGCTGTCTTTTTTGACATGTATAGTCTCTGTAGACGTGGGGTGATCAGAAAGTACCAAAGTTTCTTACAAGGGACATCGTTTGCATCTCCATTATCCCACCTCATGTACCTTGTACAACATACGATACGTCAACAAAAGATTAATTTTCAAAAAAGTTGGATAAAATTTCATAATTCGTCGAGAATCAATAACACACCCTTGATTTCGAAGGACGTAAACTTTCAAAATTGAATTCAGTATTCAATAAATGGAAATAAGGGGTGCTTAATTACCTTGGCTTGTGGCAAATAGGACAAGCTCTCAAGTTCTCAAATTGCTTGTAGTAGATGACACAATTATCTTCACAAACGTCGTACTTGATAACAGAAAGCCCAAGTTTCATTATCAATTTCTTTAACTTATAATAAGTGTCAGGTATGAAACGCCTCAGGCCTGGGAGGACCATATTTTTGCATCCACATATATAGTCTTCGACCACCGCATTTGACACGTTATGAGTCGTCTTGTAAGCCATTACTTCAGTTACCCAACTTAATAATGATTTGTCATGACCCTCATAATGGTCTGCAGCAGCTATCAAATCGTCCAATTTTTTGCAGCTGGATTTGGCGTTCCGATGTCATCAGTATGATGTAGATTTGGAAACCATTCAATTATAAAATCCATGTCTGGTCGAAACCCTGCCTCATATTGATCGGTAGGTGTTGATGATGGACCAACTCCTCCTGTATCATATTGCATGCGGTGTTGATGGCCCGACCCCACCAATGTCATAGTGAACTCCGTGGTGCCCGTAACTTTCACCATGTCGGTTCCGAATGTGATATCCTGGTAAGAAACCGTTGCGGTACAGATGCATTGTTACCGTCTCTCGATCATGATAGGGCCATCCATTTTTGCATGTACTATATGGACACGGGATTTGAATTTTGTTTTGTGTAGTGAAAGCCCAATCACAAAATGACTCCACCCCCGTGAAATACTCATGTATTAATCTCTCTCCACCCCACTTATTGTACATCCAATCCCGAAAGTTTTTCATGTCAATAACCTATACAAGATTGTCCACATATTCATATCAATAAATCAAAATTATGAAGTGGGAGTAGAATTACGGTTATATAGATGGCCATGCATATTACATGTTAAATAGTAACCTTCATTGATTTATATATTGACATCATAGATAACTAGAGTTTACTTATAAGTGCAACCAATGATCTTAATCTATAATATAACTAACATAATCAACTTTTCATTCACTTTATTAATAATTGGAATACTTCTAACATAACCAAAGTAGATTTATAACTATGTTATACTCTTTTAAATTGTGCTCGCTACGTACAAAAAAAAAAAAGTGTGATGACTATATAATAACAAAAACAATCAGTGATACTTACTAAAAACAAACAGCATACCTGTGTAATCAAATATAAACATTAATCTTTTTTTTTTTTTTTTTTTTGCATAATTTTATTTTAGATTGACATAGTTAGCATACCTTGATTTATACTAGAATAACTCAGCCAGAATTCTGCACTCGAACTCAGCAACAAACATATAACTAAAAAAATCAGGAGTGTTGTAATAGTGAAATTTTATGAAAAATGCTAGTTTTTTTTTTTTTTTTTTTGAAAGGAGAAAAATATTAGATTTTGAATGTGAAAGATACTACGCAAATTCAGCAGTATAAATAGGTTGAAGTGGAGATATTGTCCTGATCCTATATGATAACATTTTCAATATTTATGATTATCTACACTATTATTATCAATTTATCATTCAATATTTATGATTATCTACACTACTACTATATATTATCAATTTATCATCACCACTGACAAAAACGTGAATTGCAGATCTTGTTTCTAACCAATAACCAACACAATAATGTGGACTATTATTACCTACCCTTCCACACCCACACTTCTTCATCTACCCTTCACGACACGTGAAATCTTGGTTCTCCCACATAACCAACAGATAAATGTAGATTATTAATTTAAATTAATTTCTAACATATAACCAACAGCTTTATGTTGATAATACGGAAAAAAAATTCAGATTCAAGAGAATTTCGTCTCCCGCACATTTTTCGCAGAAATTGCGCTTCAAATGTCCCGCTATTTGTAATCTGAAATTATTTATAACAGCCTCTTTGGCTCTGTTCTCACATATACATCTGAAATTATTTATAACAGCCTCAACTGGTGACGGATTAATCCGTTGACCAGTCCGTCCGAATTGTCGACGGATTACTTATCCGTCGCCAATTAGCGACGGCCCTTAGTTCGCTGGATATTTAGCGACGGATTTTAATCCGTCGCTAAATTCAATAGGCTAATTCACCCTTAGTTCGTGAATTTAGCGACGGATTTTTTTTCGTCGCTAAATTCACTTTTAATATATATATATATATATATTTCTGTTTCACATTTCACCTGTTTTTTCACATAATATAATCATAGATAATATACCCAAAATAATTAAATTGCATTAATATACCCGAAACAATATAAATTATCCATAACAAAGTCTAAAGTATGCAAGGACAAGAAGGTGAAATAGTGTCAAAGTATATATGTAGAATAAACAATATAAGTCTGATGTAACTAAGAATCGGGAGGAGGCGGTGGGTGGTACTGGGAAGAAGTGTTGAACATCTGGGTCAAAGCGTCCATCCGCTAAGCCATACGAGCCTATTCCTCAAGCACTTGCTGGTAAGCTGCCTTGGTCGCAGCTATTTCCTCGTGGAGATGAGTCATCATCTCTTGAACCTGGTCCTGTGTGAAGAGATTAGATCGCGATCCTGATCCCTGGGACACTGAGAAGCTACTAGAACTCATAGAAGGGCCCAAACCTCCCAATCCATATGTTCGACCCTTGCTGTCCATTGGGTTGACCTCGAAGAAGATCTGGTCTTGCTCTTCAATTGACAGCTCATGACCGTCGATCATCCTCTCATCCATCCTCCTCTCCACCTCACTCTGCAATTGTAAATTGCATACGAAATGATATGGAATTTTAGGAATCACTTTAAAATACTCAAATACAAATGTTAACCTTAAGAAAGAAATGTGCCGCAATACGCTCGGGCCTCACGTCAGTCCAAATGCCATTCTTCAGCTTAGCCTTCTTGAAGTGGTATAGAGCACTCTTCGGCTGTCCTCTATTGGCCTAAAAAAATATATGTGCAAACAAGTAGTTAGTTGATTGAAATGAAAGCAAAAAACTGTTATGTATCATATTCCAAGTCATAAACAACATATTTACTAACCTCCATCACGTGATCTGTAACAACAGCTCGCGACCCATACACTACAAGAAAAACATTAAAAAACGACGTTATGATCCGTCGCCCCATAACGACGGATCGCCTATTGGGGCGACGGAATCTATCCGTCGTCCCAATTCACGACGGATAACAGTTATCCGTCGCTTATTAGCGACGGATAACTTATCCGTCGCTAAATTGGGCGACGGATAATTATTATCCGTCGCGTGTTTGACTTTTTAAAAAAAATATAAAAATCGGGCGATTAGATTATCCGTCGCTATAAGGCGACGGATTCCTATCCGCCGCAGATCGGGCGACGGATCGGCCCTCGGCCGACGGATACGTGTCCGTCGCCCGTAGTTCTTATTTTCCAAGAAATGCAGGGCGTAATCCTCATTTCTTCATCTTCTTCCTTCTTCTTCCTCATTTTCTTCTTCTCCTCAATCCTGTTTCGCCAATCATCCGTTATTCGCCAATCTTGGTGCCTAATCAAGCTCGTGACAAGGAGTTTGGTTCTTCGATCAATTTCATATTTCTACCGATTAATCAAGGTATTTTTGCTAAAACCCTAGTTTTTAAAAATTTGGGGATTTTGTTTATTTTTGATTAATTTGAGCAATTATATGTATATATGATAAGTATTTAGTAGTTAGTTTAGTTAATTTGATCAATTATATGTAATTTGTTCAATTTGAATGATATGAATGTATGTAGTATGTTAAGTTTGGTATGTATGAATGTATGTAGTTAGTTTGATTTGTGTGTTAAGTATATATAGTTAGTTTAGTTAATTTGATATGTTTGTTAAGTATAGAAGTATGTAGTTTTGATTTGATAAATTTGTATGTTAAGTATGTAATTTGATATGAATATATGTAGTAATTGATATGTATAGAGTAATTAGTTAATTTGATATGTATGTTAAGTATATAATATATGTACTAAGAGGTTGAAATGGTTATTATATATGTCCAATTTTGTAACACATCGAACACTTAATTAATAATTAATTTATAAGGAACATATAATAATTAACAATTAACCTCTACAATCTTCTTATCCGAATTGGAATCGATCTAATAAATTAAATACGATCTAATCAATTGGAACGTCTCAAAGTTAAAAATAAAGTAAACAATGAATTCGACTGCTCATGGATGTACGATCGCATGCGGTAAATGACAGAGTTTCTAGGAGTTTCGTAGAAGGGTTAAAGGTTTCATCTCGCTTGCCATGGGACATCCGTTTTGTGCAATTGGGGGTTGATAAAGTGTCCTTGACATTGAAACTCATGGAAACAAGCAATTTATGACGCCATCTGCAGATTCGAGCACTTGCGACGTTATGGATTCATGCCCGAGTATCATGTATGGATTCATCACGGTGAGGAAGCACCGTCCATGGCATACCTCCATGGAGGGAGATGCGGGTTTGGGGCCGCCTATTGAGTGCCTTTTCATTTTGGAACATGTGCATGGTGTATTGGGAGGAGGATGTAGATCTGTTGGAATGCAAGTTACGTGGTAGGGAGCGTCACAAGTGATGAGGAGGGGGTGCATGAGAATGAGGAGTTTCATCCGCTTTTGTCTCTAAAGCTTGTATAACTAGTAATCATTAGTTGATATATATATGAAACCAAACATTATGGTAAAATTGAAGCTGATGTAACTTATATTATGTAATGCCTTAACAATTGACTGAAGCTAATATAACTTATATTACGTAGCAATTGATTGAATTATTGTGAAATTGATTTATTACCGTAAATGAAAGAACTCGATCTAATGAATTCAAACGTGTCAGGTTATTATCTAATTATTCAATGAATACCGATCGTGGATGGATGTATTGTCGTACTCTCAATGGCAGAGTTCAATGGAGTTTTCTGAAAGGGGTTGAAGGTTTCATTGAATTTGCAATGTCAAATCTGGCTTGTGTAAAGGATGGGTTGATAAAGTGTCCTCGTACTAACACATTTTTATTGTATTTATTACATTTTTTTGCAGATGTCATGAGGCCGTCACCTATCGTCCCCACGCAGCCGGCAAGATGATAGTGGTGGGTCGGGGACACCGTCGATGTGGAGGGCTCAAGATCGTGACAAAGGTCTCGATTCCCGAGACCCTCAGAGAGAGCAGTGGCTCTACCAGCCGGACACATCTTTGGAGGACGACCACGACGATTGTCCCTACCTCGTGTTCGATCCAAACAATCCCAACGTCACGTGGGACGGCTTGCCTGTGATTTTCCCTATTGGTCCTGCCAAGTAAGTATTATACATTCTTCTTAAATATCTAAAACATAACTGATAATGATAGTTGACAAGTATAAATTGTTGTACTAAAGTAATGCATATTCGTTTCTTGTATCTTATACATTGACAATGACTTATGGCCTCGGAGGTGCACAACAAACTAGGTGACATCTTCCTGAGGTGGAGAGAGCCACCGTAAGGTGGTGAGTGTTGGAGCCACATCTCGAGCGCATGAGGGCCGAGTACTTGATGAGCCGAGGGTAAGTTAAAATATGACATTCATTTGTTTGTAATTATAATTAATCGCTTTTAATATGAGTGGTATGTTAGCCATGTATGTGAGTGGTATGTTAGCCACTTTATTTGGGTGATATGTTAGTCACCATTGTGTTAGTAAATTTTAGGACAATGTGAGTGGTATGTTAGCCACTTTATTTGGGTGATATGTTATGCTTCATTGTGTTAGTAAATTTTAGGACAATGTGAGTGGTATGTTAGCCACTATATGTGAGTGGTATGTTAGCCACTATATGTGAGTGGTATGTTAGCCACTTTATTTGGTCGATATGTTAGTCACCATATACATTATGTTGTTAGGACATGTATTGACTTTGGATGTTGTATGAAATTGGGAATGTAGAAGGAGTACTTCATTCTGAAGAGTTGATCCCACGATCCGGCGTGTTTACGACTGGGATCCAAATCTGAGGATATGGTGCAGACGTGGAAGGCCATTCGGGATCGGGGTGGCCCAATCCTCCACAGTTGATGCAACGGAGGGCCTTTGGGATGCCCATCGGCGCCGAATCGATGTCCGTGACGTTGCTTGACCAACAGTAACCGGCATCCCACCGACACGGCAGGAAGGGCCGTTCACCACCTTGGGAGGCGATCTACTGTTACTGATTATTATCAATCGGTGCGTATATATGTGTTTTTGCAATCTAGCATTACGTGTATGCTCTATTACTTGTAGATGATAAATTGTTGACTAGATCTGGTTTGATTCAGGTGGCACGGGGGGAGGTGACATCCAAGTATGCCATCTTCAAGAAGGCCAAGCAGAAGGGCGGGGTATGGACCGACTGTCGGGCATCGTCTATTGCGGTATGTTTATGTTGCTTAAAGTTCATATTTGTACACTATTACAAGTTACTTTTTTAAAACAGTAACTGATCATTATATCTGCTATTTACGATTTCAGGCTGAGGTTGATGCTCAGGTGGCGAGGCAGGAGGACGAGACGGGTGATGTGTTGTCAACTGAACAAGTTGACAACATCTTCCTAGAGGTCAACAAACCGGACAAGAAAGGACGAATATATGGACTCGGGAGCCTCGGTTTGCAACTGGCTAGTCCGGCGTGCTCCTCATCATCGTCCCAGCAGTCCAGACGTCCGGTTTACACACAGGACCAGGTCTCGGAAATGGTGCAGTCGCAGGTCCGGGAACATGTTGCTCGGCTAACTCAAGAGATGGAGCGCCGCGACAGAGAACGAAGGGAGGAGAACGAGCGCCTTCGGTTACAGATGGAGCAGTTCATGTCCCAGTTCCGCCATCACCCACCCCCACCCCCGTCTGATAGCTAGTTATGTATCTGTATGTTCAGATTTTTTTTCATATTTACACTTGTTTGGATAATTTCTTCATTCAATATTACTTTTTTATTCATTGAAACATTTTTCGTATTATTGATTTATTATCGAACATTATATTGATTAAATAGGTGAACTACGAAAAATAGGGATTAATATGAAATAAATAGTGACGGAATTAGTGACGGAATTCACAGTGACGGAATTAGTGACGGAATTTCAAATTCCGTCACTAGTCCAATTAAAATATTTAGTCATGATAGAATCTATCCGTCAAGAATATAGCGACGATAGATTCTATCCGTCGCTAAATTTCGAATTAAAAAAAAAATCGTCAATCCGTCCAACTGTCATGAATTGACGACGGATTGTTATCCGTCGCCATTAGCTCGGGGGGCGACGGATTTTCTATCCGTCGCCCGATCCGTCGCCAGAGCTGGGGCGACGGATAGCTGGCCTGTAGCGACGGATCTATCCGTCGCTCTGTGCCGATTTTTGTAGTGATAGTGATGTGCGGGCGGCTGCATTATCTCGCGCTCGCATAAACGGTTTTGCATTCTTGTAAGCTTGATCCTAGACAAAGGAATCCTTCCAGTACTCCTCCCAAAGTTCCCACTCGTCATCCCCCACCCCAGATAAATCGGCTTCTTTGCTGATTCTAGCAAGTCAAAGAACACCTGACCGCAGGATTCGGAGGCTCCTCCACATCCCCCTCGGTTACTGGCTCCCTGGTGTCCATGAACTCTGGACCCGCAACATCATACACCAATTGCTCCATCCGTTCATGATCATAATTAGCATCAGATGTAGATGTATTCTGAGTACTTCCGATCACATTTTTCTGCTTCCTTTTACGCTTTGAGAGATGCTCATAATCCATGAACGGTGCTCATGTCTCACCATGATAACACCATACCTCATACTGAGACACGAACCCCTTACGTTTCAAGTGCTCCACTACCGTTTCAGGAGGCAAAAATTGTTTATTCCTACATTTGATCGCATTGCAAGGGCACTTCATCTTCCCCCCACTCAAACAAGTAGTTTGTGTAAGCGCAAAAGTAATGAAGGATTCAACCCCTTCCACAAAACTAGATTGAATTCGGCCATTAACTATGCGACGGTACATCCATGAACGATAGGGATTCATAATTAGATGATTAGCCTGACACGTCTACAATTATTAGATTCATAACATGCATTTTACGTTAATATAATCACCAAATAGTCTCAAAACACTTAATTAAATCTTCATAATCTAGTGCATATACGAATTTATCGAATCAAAATTACTACGTACTTACAAACATCCTAACATTATACTAATTAACAATACAAATTCACAATCAATATATCAATTGCACAAAGTTAACTAGCTAGTATACTATAGCTCCCATAAACATACAATTGATCTAGTTAGTCGAAATTAACAAAATTCCCAAATTTGTCAACAAGTAAGGGTTTCAAAACACTCAACTAAATCTTACTAATCCTACTACACATACGAAAATATCAAATTAACAACCCTACATACTTCCAAACATCCTAACATTATACTAAAAATCCAAATTCACAATCAATATATCAATTGAACATCTCAAAGTTAACACACTACGTAATATAAGCTAAACTAACTACTACATACTTACAATACATATGCAATTGCTCAAATTAGTCAAAATTAACAAAATCCCCAAATTTGCCAAAATAATGATTTTAGCCTAAATACCTTCTGTTGTTACGGACATGTGTCCAATCCGTTAAGGGTGCCATAGAGCGTGTCCTAAAGCGCATCACGGCTTAGTTAGCCAATTCAGTACTGGTCCGACCTCACATGGTCCGGCCAAAGTGAATCAACCAGTACGCTAAAGTCACTACACCCTCACAGCTAGTCCGAGCTAGCTGGGAAAAAGACTTCTAAACCTGGCTACGTCAATACAGAGATACCAAATGGACAGGACGAGAGAATCTCGGACGCCACCATCACATCAAGACCAAACGTATAACAGAACTACTGAGATACTTCCGTGAGACTCTTGGCTCGGACATCCAGAGTTACCCAAGGGCAGATCAACCAATGACAGATCATCCGAGGGACCAACACGGACCCAACAGTGAAGCAAGACTCAAGTAGGAAAAGGTCCAAACTATCCTCCTGGCCCATTGATTAGTATTGGATTCGTTTCACTAATGGGCCGTGGGCCAGTAACATTGGTGTCCAAATCAAACGTACTTGGCATCATCTTTTGAGCCACCTCATAAGCATATGATAACTATAAATATAGTACAAGGTCCAAGACCTTAAGGTAAGCAATATCAAGGGAAGAATCCCCAAGTATTATCATAATCCCTCATAACTATTACATTGAGAGCCTCCAACTCTCTCTTGAGTAAAGTCTCTTACCGGATTGACATAGGCAATCCGGGTAACCCATTCTAAGCCCCCACTTAGTCCTTTCAGGTACGCAAGCTTGGACCAGTACTACGTCGGACCTCAAGTCGGAGGCGGGCCTTAGACTAGGTTATTTGTAATAGTTTAGTTAGTTAGTTTAGAGGTTTTACCCCTCAACACCTTCGATTAAGCGGAAGGAAGACGAAATTGATTGAACACCCGAACTTCTTGTCCTGCGAGCTTCGAAAACACTCCAAAATTGGCCGGAATGGCGGAGATTTGGTCGGAATTGGAGAAATTGCGAGAGACAAAGAAAGAGAAGCAGAAACGAAAATGGGGAAGAAAAGGGGATCTGCCCCGTTTCTATCCCCAGTTTAGCAACGGAACGCTATCCGTCGCTAAATTCGTTTTCTTTTTATTATTTTTTCTTTTTTTAATCCGGTCAACTTATTTAGGGACGGATATTATATCCATCTCTAAATAACGACGGATATTTTGTACCCGTCGCCATTGCGTCCTTTATATTTTAGTTTTAGAAGGAAGTCATTATGATATTTATTATCCTTGGTATATCTCGGTAAGAGAATACGAAGTAAAATACAAAACTACGGTCACCAAGAAAATACAACAGAAATAAATGTAATGCGAAATAGGACGTCAAGGATAAGAAAAGGTCTATTTTGTCTACTTCATAAATTCTTTTCTAACTAAGTCTCGTTCTACTAACTAAATCTAATAAATAATGAGTTCTTAAATCTTAATGCTGTGTCACACATAGTATAATTCTTCTAGTACGTAATAATAAGGTCGCCAAATAGCGACGGGAAAATATCCGTCGCAAAATAGCGACGGATTTGAGACGAATTGAGCGATTCGCTCAATCCGTCTCAAATCCGTTGCTAAATCTAGCGATTCGTTGCTAGGTAGCGACGGATAAAATCCGTCGCTATCCCCCGTCGCTATTTGGCGGATTTCTTGTAGTGTTTACCAACATTATTTTTCCGTTGGATAAACTGTTGGTGATAGTGGCGTTGGTAATTCAGCAACGGAAAACAATTTTGTTGGTGAGTTTTGCAACCCCTTTTTTTGTCGGTAATTTGTTGAAAAAATGGAAAATTATAATATATAAATGTCGTCCTTGTGACTCGAACCCGCATCTCTTAGATTATTAACTTCGTTTATTACCACTACACTAAATAAAACACTTAATCTTATCTTGTATACGTTTTATTAACAATTGATAATGACATTTGACAAAGAATGGTTTGGAGTAACACGTATTCCTTACAATCCTGATTTTCTTCTAACCAATTCGAATGTTTCTCCCAATTTACAGCCACTAATAAAACTCAAAACATATACCCAGAATCTTAGTCTCTCAAAAATTCTCCGACAAATTTATTACATTACTATTGGTTTGGACTTCATTGATTATTATAAAATGCATGTCTTATAATATCAAAGACAATTTTGGTATTGTATTTTAGTTTATTGATGTGAATTAGAGAACTTATAACTTGAATGAACTATGTTGAAAACTAAATTTGTTGGTAAATTGTTGCTATTTTTGCGACCATGCTAATTTTTGTTGGTATTTTGTTAAAAATTTACTACAAATAGAAACAAATTATTTACGTTGGAATGTTATGTTGGTGTTGACTGCCTGCTCTAATATTTTCAACAATTTTTCAACAAAAAATTTATTCGAACCTAGACCATTTGATAATTTGTTGGTATACCTTTCTTTCTGTTATGTTTTTTAAGGATAAATTATCGTTGGTACTTTGTTGCAATTCCGTTGCGAGTGGCAACGAAAATTGTTCCGTTGGAACTTTTGCATTGGTGTTGCCAAGTTTTTTTGTAGTGGAATACAAATACGTAGGTACACCTTGGATAAGCAACATCATCGGCTGTTGGTTATATCTTATGTACGAATACGTATACAAATGATAACCAACAGCTCTTTTCTGTTGGTAAAAAAGTAATGCACGTGAGGTGTAGATAATCAACAGACAGTTGTGAACTCTAAGTTGTTAATTTATGACAAATATCCAACAGACCTGAATTATACTCAATAGGCCACACCCACAATACCAACAACATTATTCAACAATATGCTATTGATTATGTCATATAACCAACATAAATTCATTATAATCAACAGTTTTTTGCTGTTGAATAAACCATTATTTTTTAGTAGTGATATTGACAGATTGAAAGATGATTGTGGTTGCTTTCAGGAATCTGGTGAAGCGATGGGTCGAATTGCAATGGATTTCTTTAAGTCAATTTTTACGAGTCGACAGCCTACAGTGTAGGAAATAGCGGCAGTGGTGAATACTATGAGTCCGAAAGTAGACCAAACTATCAATCGGGATCTTGCTCGTTCCTTCACTCCTAATGAGGTAAAAATTGCACTTTTTGATATGTTTCCAACCAAATCTCCTGGTCCAGATGGTCTACCTGCTCTTTTTTATCAGAAATTTTGGTATGTTGTTGGTAAAAGTGTGATTGATAGTATTCTTGTTGTTCTGAATAATCAGTCTCTTGATGTAAAGTTAAATTGTACTCACATCATCCTAATTTCTAAATGTCAAGCACCAGAATTGATTACCCATTTCAGGCCTATTAATTTGAGTAATGTCATTTTTAAATTAGCTTCTAAAGTTATTACCAATAGACTCAAACCTCACATGAATAAAATCATAGCCGAGACCCAATCTGCCTTTGTGCCCAATCGTCTGATTACTGACAATGTTTTAGTTTCATATGAGATTAATCATTTTTAAAATGAAAAACAAAGGGCAGCTTTTATGGCTTTGAAGCTTGATATGAGTAAAGCGTATGATAAGGTTGAATGGTCTTTCCTTGAATGTGTGTTAGACAAATTAGGTTTTGAGCATTGTTTCATACAACTTATTATGCTCTGTCTGAAAACTAAACTGTTTCTTACTCCGTTAACATTAATGGAGATTATTATTGTCCTATACATCCTGAGAGGGGAATTAGACAAGGAGATCCTCTTTCTCCTTACCTTTTTCTTTTTTGTACTGAAGCCTTTAGTTCGTTGATTGTTGATGCATAGAGAAGGGGGGTTTTGAAGGGGGTTTCTATTAGTCCTAGTGCTCCACGTGTTTCTCATTTATTATTTGCAGACGATACTCTTATTTTCTGTGAAGCAACTCGAGAAGCCGCTGAGTGTATTGATCATATTTTGCATATTTATAGCTTAGCTTCTGGGCAAGTTGTAAATTTAGATAAATCCACAGCGGTCTTTAGTCGAAATGCAAGGAGTTAGAGAGTGGATGAAATAAGGGAGTGTCTTTCGGTTCGGGTTGTTGAAAAACATGAGAAGTATTTAGGACTCCCGACTGACATGGGACGTTCTAAGAAAGAAGTGTTTGGGTGGATTAGGGAGCGTTTATGGAGTAAGACACAAGGATTTGGGGAGAAATTTATGTCTAAGGCTGGTAAAGAAGTGATGATCAAATCAGTCCTTCAATCCATCCATACTTATGTGATGAGTTGCTTTAAACTTCCAGAGTACTTAGCTTCATGAATTCGAATCTATCATTTCAAAGTTTTGGTGGGGGTAATGGTTCCAATAACAAAATACATTGGTTGAAGTGGGATAGTCTTTGTGATAGTAAGAGTGATGGGGTATGGGCTTTCGTGATTTAAGTTCTTTTAATAAGGCTATGCTTGGTAAACATTTATGGCGTATTATTCAGAATCCTGAGTCAGTCGTATTTTGAAAGCTAAATACTTCCCTGATTGTGATCTTTTAGAAGCTATTCCAAATTAAAATTCATCATATACTTGGAAAAGTTTGTATTCAGCATTGGATTTGGTGAAACATGGTACCATTTGGAGGATTGGTGATGGTAGCAAAGTCAATGTATGATTAGATAATTGGATTCCACGTGAAGCTGGCCGT
The DNA here is from genome assembly GCA_026545765.1 of Plantago major. Taxonomy (NCBI): domain Eukaryota; kingdom Viridiplantae; phylum Streptophyta; class Magnoliopsida; order Lamiales; family Plantaginaceae; genus Plantago; species Plantago major. Next base: position 80,238,181 of record CM048841.1, read on the forward strand.
AAAACATTTACTCCGGATTTATATCAACTTGGGGATGTGGCTGTTTCTAATTTTCTGGATATGCAGAATGGTGGATGGAATGTAGAAGTATTGCGGTCTGTTTTTTGGGATGAAGACATGGGCTATATTTTAAAAATTCCAGTCGGATGTCAGGGCAGTCAGGATGTAAGACGCTGGTTCTGTGCAAGAAATGGTCACTATTCTGTCAAATCGGCATATCATGCTATGCGGACCATAAAGAAGAATGAACAGACTGGGGCCTCTTCTAGTTCATTGAATCCTGTTAAGAATTGGTCTTTTGTTTGGAAAACTGACGTTCCTAATAAAGTAAAAGTCTTCTTATGGTGTTTGTTAAAGAATGGTCTACCGGTTGCTTCAAATCTTAATGCTTGCTGTGTAAAGAGGCTGAAGAGACTATTATTTATGTCTTTCATTCATGTCCCTTTACTCGAGTTGTTTGGGCGGTTTCTGATTTACCATCCATTGTTTATGATTATCATGTGACTGATATCTGGGACTGGATATGCTCTCTTAAACAGGTACTTAATCTGGATCAGTTTCTGCGATTTATATGTTGTTGCTGGATGCTGTGGTTTAATCGCAGTGGTGTGATTCATGGATCAGATTGTCGTGAACCTTTGGAAGTTGTTGTTGCTGCCAGGAATTATTTAGCACGCTTTAAAGAAGCTAAATCACATTTGGCAACACCTTGTCCTCCGGAATATGTGAATCAGTGGCTTCCACCAACGTTTCCTGCTGTCAAAATCAATATAGATGCTTCATTTTCTAGCACATCATATATGGCTGGTGTTGGGATTGTTGTTCAAAATCATAATGGACAAGTTTTGGCGTGGAGGCGTAGAAGAATTCATAATGTTTCTTCCCCAGAAGTTGCGGAAACACTAGCTATGTTTATTGGCGTAGAGATGGCTAGTGAACGTGGCTGGGAGTTTGTCATCATGGAAGGCTATTGCTTATCTGTTATCCAGGCTTTAAATTCTCATTCACCTTGTCTTACTATGGCTGGGCATTATATAGATTATATTAAGTCTAAAGTATTTCTATTCCGTAGTATTGTATTTCAACATGTTTTACGTTCTTTAAATTCCGTAGCACATAGGCTTGCCCAGGATTTTAGTGAAGATAGTGATGGATGTGATATTCTGCCATTCGGATTTGGCATTCCATTGTACTGTAACTTTGGCTATTTGAATGAAAGTCATTTGTTTCTCAAAAAAAAAAAATTGATTGTGGTGCGAACGTAACATGTAACGACTAGTTACATGAGGCTTCCATGACCCAGCGAGAATCTTTCTATCTCAAGGAGCTCGTTTCCAAGACCTAGATTCAAAAAGTTGCCATTGCCCGACGCACGATCCTTGGCAGTCGTGTCCCTAAAGGAACTCCAACGTAGGAGTTAGAGCTAATTGTCCTCTCATGGGGCCGTTTGCGAGGGAGATTCCTATATAAGAGGCTTGGTTTGATCAAGAAAGTTCGTATCACAACTTTGTATCTGCGTTGACCAGCCCATGTCTTTGACATCGGTAAACAAATAATGTGGCATTTCATTTGGGCAATTTCTCTCTTTTGCGGAAAGATCCTTGCTTAGAGTAGTCGTACCTTTCTTCCGGAGCATAAAGATAAACTTAATCTAGTTCAGATGGATGTCTATAGAACAATGAAGGCTCAATTTACTTCCTCTGTCCCTGAAATAACTTACCATTTTGTCATTTTGGGTGTCCCAATCAAAACTTTTCATTTCCTTTTTTTGCAACTACTCACCCAACTAAAACATTAAATATACCAAAAAGTAAACACACTACCATTATTTTATGATTCAAACTTTAAAAATCAATTTGACGGGCCCACTAGTACTATTTTATCCAGAAGTAATATATGTTTTATTTTATTCACCCAAAAAGTGAACTGGGAGTTATTTCCGGGACGGATGAAGTATAATAAAAGGGAATGAGAAAATCTAAGCCTAGTCTAAAGCTAAGCTCGGTTTTTTTGGATAATTTGCCAGCAAATTAACCTAATAATTAGGGCGTACAACTGGCAGAGTCCAAGGTACAACTGCAATTGGACAATACCATAAATAGTGATGCAGATTGCAGGCCAACAATTTTATACTCCCGGTTTGTCTTGACAATTTGCATCGAACTCTGTATTTATAATAATCTTTCACAGTATGCTTTGGTTGTAAACTCAAATCCTAATGGATGTGCCATTGTGCATTTTGATGTAATTGTTTTGGGTATTATTGTGGAGGTCCAGGCTTGTTTATGGTGGTGATGATGTATTTTTTAGTTGTCTTCTTTTTTTTTCCGTGTATTTCGAGTATTTTTTATGTTATTGTAACCACTTTAAAGTTTTGATTTATTTTACCATTTCAAAAAGAAAAAAAAACTTTGAAATGGATGTTTTGTGGTTTGAACTCTCACCAATGAAATTATAATGGTAAGTAACAACTCAAAGGAATTTGGGGTATTGAAGTATTAATATAAATGACTAAATTTCACACCTATTTACAAATTCGAACTTTTAGATGAGATGAAAGTATCAAAGACTCGGGCTCACGCCCAACCTGGGTTCGAATCTCCACGGAGACAATCTCCGCCCCATATTAAATTTCCACTCGAATGGTCTCCCTAAAGAGGTTGAAATCGGCCACGAATGCGGGGAAGTATTGGAGTATTAATATAAATTATTAGATTCCACACCTTTCTACAAGTTCGAGCTTTTAGATGAGATGAAATTCTATCAGGGTATGCGCATGTTAAATGTAGGATACTTTTCTCCAAACGCATGATACTTTGTAAGAATCATGTTGAACAAGTATTCTCCGGATTATGACAACATCATGATTATTAACATGTATATTGTTTTAGTTTGATTTTTATAATTGTTAATGATACTCTATTACGTTAAACTTAACTAAAATTTAAGTGAACAAAATTAAAAAATGAAAAAAATTAAAAGACAGTCCAAACGGACTGTTTTTGGGTTTGATAGCCTCACGACTGCCAAAATCAACGTCTAGCAGCCTGGAGGCTGCCACACCGGCCGCTCGGCAGCCTCAGGCGGTTGTACTGGCAGCCTCAAAGCTGCCTGGACCTACGATCGGAGTAGTCAGAACTCCGACGAAGCTCCTCCGTTGATCGAGCTTTGAACATATTCGAAAAAGAAAAAGAATAAGAAAGGTTCCGGTCACCGGAGTTCCGGTAAGGATCTTCGATTAGTTTATTCGGGTGATGAAATAATTCAGTAAACTTAATTACTTTGATGTTTTTTTAGGTAAAATTGCAATTTTTTAAATTCAATGGACTATTTTGTAAACTATTATAATAATGACATTATCTGCAATATGTAAAAAAGAAAAATTGTTCTACGTTTAATAAAAATTATTTTGCGTTAGATTCATGTATACAAAATGTATTTGACTATAATTAACTCAGCCAAAATATTCAATAAATCCGCGAATTTGCCAAAGAGAAAAAATAATGCCCAGGGATTTGCCATTAGTCTTTATGTTTCTTAGAATCCTTCTCTTTTTCTTTCTTTTTATCTAGCTTGACTATAGATTCGACAATGTCTTCCAAATGATCATCTGCTTCTTGAACCTGCAGAAAATATTACAAATTTTAGTTAATCTCTATGTTATATTGATTCAACTATAATCCACTAATCAGTTTAAAACAACCCTAGATGCTATCAATGTTAGTGATCCTCACTACATCAGTGGACAGAGAGACGGGTGATACCAGTAATAGCATGCCTAGGGTCTATATAAAAGTGTACTAATCCACTGAAGTAAGAGTACTTAATTCATGATTTGGACATCTTCAACTTACATAATTATTTTTAATTTGTTAATTATTTTGTCAACTCTTTAATTACCAATGAAGATAGCCTAGCTAGCTACAAATTGTTCTATATTCACATATTCCACCACCTATTATTACAGTATTTCATTCACATCCTCTCTGTTTCATCAAATAGTGAGATATATAAACAAGAAAATGTACACTGATCGATTAACATAACATAAAAATAATCAGTGCATGTAATTAATGAATTAAGGTACGTACCTGGTCAATAACATCATCAAGAGTATCAGCAGTCTTGGCAGTTTTTTCAGCCATATCTTCAACTAAATCCACAAGATCTTTAAGTTTCCCTGCAGGAAGATCATCTCCAATGTCTTCAGCTATCTTGTCTACTTCTTCCGCCACTTTTTCCACTGCCTCCGCTATATTCTCCACCGTTTGTACCGTATTCTCGAGCCTATCTGCACCAAATTCGTAAAAAAAAATCAACCTTAATTACAACGTAATTATTATTATAACGAAAGTAGAAATTAAAGTAAATCATCAGCCTTAAAAATTCATTATTGGAACATAAGTGTAATATACCAAAAGCGTCATAAAAGAACATGACACTAATACACTGTCAACGTAACGTTAAAAAAACCGTTGTATATATATTTTGCTAGCTAGCTTACTTTTGAGTTCCCATAGTGGACCCCATTTGTTTCCAAAAAATGGAAGAATCATAGACATGAAGACTCCCAGGAACCAACCCTTGCTGCAAAAAGTAAAATCAAGTTAGATAGAAGTTGGATATCAATTAAAAACAAAAAAACCAGGTTGTTTTTAACCAGACAGTTTCTAAAAGTTCTACGCTTTTAAAAAAAGAAAATTATTTGAATGTTTGACTTACAAGGAGTTTGAGGGTGGTGGTGTAGAAGGAGATGGAGCTTGTGATCCATTACCAGCAGCTGCATAAGCTACCAAGGAGTCCCTAAAATACCAAAACAACCGGTTATAAACAAACTTCAAATTGAAACAATGCTGAAACAGAACTATTTAATTAATATAGTAATAAAGCATATAGTGTACCTTTTAGCTTTAGTACAACTCATAAGCAATCTGGATTCATGTTGTTTGCACTTAGAAATTGCCAGATTGGAGATGGGATTCCATGGCAAAGCAGTAGTAGCTTGAGACTTTGGAATATAGGGCTTGATGACATCTAGGCCACTTAGTTTCTGTCCAAAAACGATGGAGTTTGCCATAGAACCGAAAAGTAAATTCTAGCTAATTCTTGTTTTGTTTGTATTTGAGTAGAAATCAAGGTCGGAAAATGTTGTCAAAGTTTCTGGATATGGATCGCTGTAGGGTCTGAATATATAGCTAGCAATTTGAGGTGTGTAGTTTGGTACAGTGGTTGTGGTTGTATTTGTATAATACTATATTTGACCCACTAGGGAATTACTCCATTACCAGCTTGCATTTCACAATATTTTCATTACAATATTAATAATTCAGCGCGCGCATATATATGTCGACGTTTTCGTACTTAAAAAGATGAAAAACTATTTATTAGTCAAGTTTTACATAAACCAACTTCATTAGTAGTAGTATACATATAGCATCCCAAACTTTCGAAAAGAACGCCACCAATAGTAACAAACTGCACTCTCTTGAATATTTAGCTATAATTAACTATATTATACTCCCACCGCCCCACAACAATAAATATCACATATTCCATTTATATCTGTACAACTACAAATGTCACATTTTCAATTTTGACAATATTTACAACCTGTTTACAATCCATGTGCACACTAATCTTCGTGTCCAAAATCAAATGTGACATTTATTCTGGGACGGAGGTATTACTATTTTTATTTATCTTGGATTTTGCATATTCTGGAAACAGGGTAGCTACACTTTGAATTTGAATTTGGATGTGCACACTTAATGTTAATGGGTGGTATATAGAAGTAGTACTTATTATTGCAATAAAATTAAAATCTATATGATGTAGTAATAGGATTTTAGTCGTCAAATTAATACGACAACCAGGTTCACGTGGTTACCCAAACAGTAGACCATATTCTTTTCTATTTGGTATGTTTAGTTCGTTTCAACTTTCAAAGACGTGTTTGATTTTTATATTTCTGACCTTAGATTCTAGTTTGCTTTAATGTCAAAGGTCATTCAAGTAGTATGTCACTGGACCTCGACTCCAACTTCCCAATCTTAACATCATATTACATCCAGCATTCTAGCTTCTTGGTGTAACGGTGCATGTAACCACATGGATCAGTGATCGTCAGAATTTCAGGTATGTTCGTGATCGGTTCGTGATCGTCGAGCTTTTCATAATCGTGCTCGTGATCGGCTCGTTAAAATATCAAGTTGCTCACGAGCAGCTCGATAAGATCGACTTGCTTTTGCTCGTGAGCGCTCGGCTCGTTAAAGCTCGAAAATGAACTCATTTGTTCCAAAATTTTACACAGTTCTGATTTTTAGATAGCTTAAGTTAAGGATTAGAGTTTTTACTTTTTATTTATATATATGTAAATAAATAAATTTAAATATATATTAAATTAATTATTGCTCACGAGCAACTCGCGAGCTTCGATCATTTTGCTAGGGTGATCGATTCAAGCTCAACAATGAGACGAGCTTGCTCGCGAGCAAGCTCGCATTGACCGATCTCGAGCTCGATCTAAGCGTTGACCGGGCTTTTTAATGAACAGCTCACGAGCTACTTGATTCCCACACCTCTCTACATGTACCACATGTCAAACTATACATATCTAAAAGTATCACAAAATTAATGCATTTTACTTTGTCGTAAACAAAATTACTGAATTTATATCAATTCCCATAAATAATAATAACTACAACTTTCTAAGATGGAAGACATTTGCATACATGCATATACATGCTAATTGTGGTATTTTCAGTATGCATATATGAATTGAACAACCAAGACTTTCGTATACAACTTGGACAATTTAGTCTTTGTTACATTATGTTACGTTTGTGTACCATAATGGCTCAAATATTGTATCAAACTTATAGGTATTATTACGTGTTTCATTGTACTACACTTTGAAGAATAACAAACTAGCAAAATATATATTATAGGAAATAATAAATCGAAATTGGACACATATATATATGAGTGTTGTTAAACGCAACACGTTTTCGGCTAAACGCAACACAAATATTTTGTAAGTTGACAGAAATGCCCTTAGCTAAAAAACAAACTTATGAAATACGAAAAAAATTAAAAAACTCGTATACGCAAATACGAAAATATTATGCGAACATGTACGGACACTAAATAACAACAGTAAACACAAATCGAAAAAATTTCGAAATTTTTTTTTTTTCGAAAAATATTTCGGTTATAAAAATATTTACAAAAATCTTGAAGTAATTTCGAAAAAAAAAATTATAAAAAAAGGAAAACTTATGAAAAACCGGCCATTTCTTAAACTGGCCGGTTTTAAAACCGGCCAGTTCATAATCTGGGCTTTTTAATTTTTTTTTTTTTTTTTTTTTTTTACAAATTGCAAGTAATTTGGAAATTAAAAAAAATTAAAAAAAATAGGAAATCGGAAGTGGCCGGTTTCAAAACCAGCCAAATCAAACCTATTTTTTTAAAACCGGCCACATCCGATTTCCTATTTTTTTTAATTTCCAAATTAATTGCAATTTGTAAAAAAAATTATAATGCCCAGATTATTAACTGGCCGCTTAAAACCGGCCAGTTCATAATCTGGGCTTTTTAATTTTTTTCTTTTTTTTTTTTACAAATTGCAAGTAATTTGGAAATTTAAAAAAAAATAGGAAATCGGAAGTGGCCGGTTTTAAAACCGGCCAAATCAAACCTATTTTTTAAAAACCGGCCACTTCCGATTTCCTATTTTTTTTAATTTTTTTTTTAATTTCCAAATTATTTGCAATTTGTAAAAAAAAAAAACTTGAAAGCCCAGATTATGAACTGGCCGGTTCTAAAACCGGCCATTTCATAAGTTTCCTTTTTTTTAATTTTTTTTTTTTCGAAATTACTTCAAGATTTTTGTAAATATTTTTATAACCGAAATATTTTTCGAAAAAAAAAAATTCAAAATTTTTTTTGATTTGTGTTTACTGTTGTTATTTAGTGTTCGTACATGTTCGCATAATGTTTTCGTTCAGATATAATGAAGTTTTTTAAATTTTTCAGATTTCATAAGTTTATTTTTTAAGCAAGGCATTTCCCAACTTACAAAATATTTGCATATTTAAAATTAAAACTCATTGCTTAACATTGCATATATATATATGAGCAAAATTAAAACTAAATATTTTTTTTGTCCCGATAATAACTTTCCAATTTGACTTTTCTCAATCAAACTTTTTCAACTCCTTAAAGTTTCATTATATAATTTAATCGAACATTTTACATTTGCGGTTTAAGATTAATTCGTAGTCAAAGTTGAAAAAGTTTGACTGAAAAAAGTCAAAGTGAAAAATTATTCCCGGAACGGAGAAAATACATGATAGTATGGACATATATATGACACGATCACATCCCCCCCCCCTATATAGATAACTTTAATTAGTATTAGTATTAGTATTGTAAGGGGAAAAATTCATAAAAGGTAATTTAAGTTGTTACGTTTCACCTTTTGGTACTTTATTTTGTCATAAACAATTTTACTAGTACCTTTAAATTGATTTTTGTCATAAACAATTTTACTAGTACCTTTAAATTGACTTTTGTCATAAATACGATACACATGTGACACGTGTCATCTTAATTAATTGACACGTGTCACATAATATAAATCCATGTGAACTCATACCTTATTAACTACTCCCTTCGTCCCGGTTTCATCTTCTCATATATCCGGACACAAGATTTAAGATAAAATTGAATAAAGTAGGTGAGATAGTGATAAAGTAGGTTAAAGAGTGAATACAGTATGACAAATAGTGAATAAAGTAGAAGAGATATTTTACATTTAAAGAATTAAAAGATGAAATTAATACGGATGAAAAAGGAATGTGGAAAGATGAAACTAGGACGGAGAGTATTAGATATCTTATCTTTTATAAACAAGCCCAAACACAATACCATTTTATTAGTGCGTTACATACGAGTAGTGGGTGAGAGAAAAAAACGTGATATTAATGTAATGTGTATGATTGTCTTGTTCAATTGACACTAGCAGTTAGGTTGGGCCATAATAATTGAGTGGCTCTATCTTCCCATGTGTTCCTCGTCAAATGTTATCATCTCTCCAATTATCTTCTTTCTTATTTTCTGTGATCATCATTTTAAGTAACAAAGGAACAAAAGTAACAAGATAATACTCATTTTTGGACTTACAAGGATATTTTTTACGAACCGTCCACATAATAACATTAAATCGCATTACAAAACGTGGGTAACGACTTTTCTGCTAATATGGCGTGCCATCACAAATAATTAACTGCATAATTTAATACTGCTATGTTCTCTTCGTCTGCACTAAACTGATCTTAACTGAATTGTAGTATAAAATATAACTATACAGAGCTAAACTGAACTGAACTAAACTGAATGAGTTTACAGACGAAGAGAACAGAGACTTACTCCTCCTAAATCTCTGTTATTTTCATCTGAAAACTCATAAATTTCAGTGCAGTTCAGTTTAAATTTATTTAGGATATGTTCTCTTCATCTGAAAACTCATTAATTTGATTCGATTCATTCAATTGATTCGATTACCTTGCTTATTTTTATACTACAATTCGATTCCTATATCGCTCTATTAAGTTCTATTCAGTTATGTTCAGACAAAAAGAACAGAGTCGTAGCTCAGTTCAATTTTGTTCAGTTCTGCTTAGTTGTTTTTTATACTTCAAATAAGTTCAATTCAATTCAGATCAGTTATGTTCTGTTTCGACGAAAAGAACAAAGTCGACAAATAATTTTAACACTTAGTTCTAAAAATGCCACCTTCTAGCCTACTGAACTTATACCTAAGTAATATTATTCTCCAGTAAAATTCTTACTAATAAACAAGAAGATTAAGAAAAATTCTTACAGTAGTGTAAGGTATTTTTGTTATTATGTGTTAAATTAGAAATATCACAAAATATAGTGTATACAAATTTTGATAAGCCCACGTTATTAAAAAAATATGAAATTTAAGACTAAGGCTCTATTTTATTCGTTTGAACATAATTGTAATATAAAATATAATTAAGCATAATAAACTGAACTGAATGAGTTTTCAGATAAAGATAACAGAACCAAAGTTATTTAAATTCATTTCAACATTGACTAGAGCCCAGACATGCATGCGCCCCGGCCCAAGGTCTGGATCTGCCATCCTTGACTATTGCGGTAGTCCGGAATTTATTCCGTGCATTGTAGAGGATTATTAACGAAAGGAAAAAAGAAAAAAAAAACTTTGATCAAGTCCAGCATGATGCATGCTTGTGCCAAAATATCAATCCTATCTAGCGCGTCTTGACTCGTGATAAACGAACCTTTCCGATCAGCTCATGACTCATGACTGGTCCCTATATATGATCAATTAGATACCACAAACCGAACAACACATTCTCCCCAGGCCTAAACTTCAAAAAAATCAAAAACAATATCTTTTCTTATATCTTTCAAATTAAATAGAAAAAGTCACCCTTCACTATACCCATCCGCAAATGGCTAGTTCCACCATCACTTGCAACTTCACTCCTTACGCCCAGACCAAGTCCATCTCAGGGAATCCCACTCCTAGTTTTGCAGTCGTAAAGCAGTACGATCAAAGACATTTACGCGGATTGCAATGGAACAACGCCACCAAAAACAAGAGGTCGGTTAGTTTCAAATTATCTTACGTGACAAAATGGTCTGACATAGTAATTGTATTATTGTACATTTATAAAATTGGAAACGTTTAGTCATTGCGACATTTTTGTGTTATAGGAATGTGGTTGTGTATTCTAGTGATGTTCCACCCAAAGATGTTGCACCCATAGTAGCTGCTCCTGAGACTTCTAAACCAGATGATGATAATCCTTTGTAAGTTAGTACAACTTAATCCACTTAGAATTTATTTTAGATTTTTCATGGCCTTAATTTAATAAAGGGCTCTTTGTGCTAATTCTTGCAGCGTTGAACAGATTGTTGGAAGCGTGAAGAAAATTTTTTCCACCAATTTCGCACCGATGATGATGTTTAAGGGTAAGTGTTACCGGAGTCTTAACTGAAATACCGACCTTGCTAGATGGAAAATGACACAGAGATGACAGTTTTTGTTTATAACAGAACAAAAGTGTGATTTAAGGGTCACAAAAACAAGTAATAAAGACACTTGTGTCATCTGTTGTCTATCTCGTTTCCCATGTAGATGGTGTTCTTACACATTTGTTCTAACTTTTAAACTAGAAGTGTGGAGAATACACCTTTTCTACACTTCTCAGAAAGAAAGTACTGTAGCAGATGGAATATTTACGCATTTAGAGCTAGTATATGAAGATGAAGAATATTTGTGACACATTTGCAGATAAAGTAGAGGATACGGTAGAACAAGTAGAAGTAGTAGTGAACACAGTTGAAAACATAGCGAGCGAAATAGATAAAGCCGCGGACCAAATGCTAGAAGAGCTTCCTCAAGGCAAACTTAGAGAATTTGTTGATTACGTTGAGGATATTGCCGAAAATACAGCTGAAGGAGCTGATACTATTGGAGATCTTATCGATAAGGTAAGTATAATGTCGTCTAGTTATGATCATGGATTAAAGTTTCATTATATTTTCACCAATAACATCGGATGTATATAGGTCCAAGAAATGGATGACAAATTGGAGGCCTTTGTGGATTCTATTGATGACAAGCTTGAAGACTTTCTTGAGAGTAAACTTGAGGATGATGATGATAAGAAGCCAACAATTGAAGTTGCTTGAGAGTAAACTTGAGGATGATGATGATAAGAAGCCAACAATTGAAGTTGAAGCAAAGACTATATATTTAATTGGAGTCTTTATGTAGTAACATTTTAATAGGATAGTTAGGGCAGAGAAATAAGGTCCATGGACCATGAGGATATGCAATCAATAGTTACTTTATGGTAATCCATGTATAAATCCATCTTTATATCTCATGTTTTTTTATGTTGATGAGAATGTTCTTTGTGCACACATACATTGGTTGCTTTTTGGTCAATCATATTGTTAGTCTACGTTCAATAATTTTCATTCTGATTTAGTACAAATAGTACTCCTGATATATTATTGTCTCGTTATAAATCACCCATGTCCGGTAGAAATTTGGAGAGATCATTCATCATTCTAGAGAACTTAATTAATCAGTGATACTCTTACTACAATGCTTGGTGATGGACTTGGACAACTTTCCCGTTTTAAAATGGAAATAGGCCTTCAACATGGATGCGCTATTTTGTAAATGTGGACCTGTGAGCTAGGCCCAAAAATAGACTTGTAATTCTAGGGGCTGGACCTGGAGTTTTAGGCCCAGAAACGATTTGGTGCCAAAATTGTTAAAAGTTGTCTCCATGATCACCTCATGGCTCATAGATTGATTTCAATATATGTTTCGGAATATTAAAATACAGATACATTTCATAATTTATTGGAGATATTTTAGCAAGATAATATGTGATTTTTGTAAATAAAAATAAAAATATTATGAAGGACAAAGAATTTGAGCCAATTTTGAATTTCATGTTCATTTTTTTTATCTCAATAAGCTAAAAAATGGAGATGTTTATGTACTAGTATTTGTTTCCTCTAGTTGAGACTTTGGACCATGGTTGGCTACCATTGTGTGTTGTAAAAAACTAAGGTTACGTACGTAGTAGAAGTTGGGGAAGGAAGAGCTCCTAAATCATTATATTCAAACTATTGATTTTTTTTACAAGTGTAGTGAAATATTGATTTTAATAAATAATAGAAATTGTACACCTCGACAACATAGTTAAGATGAGGGTGACGAATAATTGGATGCAGGGTCTTTTTTATTCAGTAAAATCATTATCTTTACGATAATATCAATTGATTTTTACGATATCATTAAAAAAACCACTTACATGTGACATTATTCCAATGGCCTCCTCTTCATTAACAACCTTATCATTTATCGTCATTGAAGCACTGTTCTCAACCACTCTATTATACACACCATCTTGACCAAAATATAATATACGAGCAAGTGTGCATTATTATTGTGTCTATAGAATATATGGACTGAGAAAAATGACAGAAACACATGTAACTTGTGTAATATTATATTTTTGTCTGACGCGTTTTATTCAGAAAAATCATTCATTTTCTAAAATAACGCAACCAACCAACTTGGTCCAACAATTTTCACATTGCTAACCTCCAAATTAGAACTAAATATCTCCCTCTCTCTCTTTCTTTCTTTCTTCCTTCTCCAAGCTTAGCTTAGTTTCTTTTATCACATAATAATGTCAAGTTCTTTCCTTAGCTGCAATTTCAAGCCTCAATGTAGTGAATCTACTCATCGAGTTTTACGCTCGAATCCTCTGCCAAATTTTGTTTTTGTCTTGAAACAAAATGATCAGCAACTCTGTTTCCAGACACAAAGTCTTAGATTACAATGGAACTGTACCAAGAACAGAAGGTAATTTCATATTAGCATTTTCTACGAATACCAAAATGACATTATAAGTATGATATATGTTTGATTTGAATGTTTGTAACATCCTAAATATGAGGTTTTGTTCATATTAGGAATTTCGCCGTACGTGCAACAAGCAGTGTACCTCCTGATGCAGAACAAACATTGCCTTCAAGACCAATATCTTCTGATCCTTTGTGAGTTCAAGTTTCAGATACGCAATTTCCTTCCTTTTATTTATCCAAGAACTTAGTCTAATCGGGGTGGAAAATGATATAGACGTAACATTATTTTGTGTCGACAGGGCAAAAGTGTTTCCATTTCTTGTTTTTGCGACGCTTCATTTACACTTTTGGCTTGTAATTAACAAAATACTCCCTCCGGTCTTTTTTAGAAGGTTTACATTTTTTAGTTAGTATTTAAGAAAGAATTAGTTTTAGTTTTGTGTGAATTTTAAGGAAATTGAATAAAATAATAAGTAGATGGTAAAAAGTACTAAGAGATAGTATAAAAAAAGTAAGAGAGATATAATGGATAAAGTATGAAATAAAGTGTTTAAAATAAGTAGAGGTAGTGAGTTTTCAAAAAAAGAAATGTTAAACTGAAAAAAAACCTCAAAATGACAAAATGTAAACCAACGGAGGGAGTATATGTTTTGCCCAAGAGTTGACAGAATTGGGTTGGGTTAACTTATTTCGCCTATATACGTACATACTGATTGGTAAATGTAATACATAAAAAAAATGTTTTATTTTATTTAATTTTTATGAGAGATATAACCAACATCACATCACATGTTTAGTTTCAAAATATACATCACATATATAATATACGCATTATAAATATATAATGTTCGTAACTAATTATTATGTGTGATGTTGATCTCTAATCGCTCGGATATATAAACGGTCTACCAACAAAACTGGTTATCTTACCTTTCATTAAAACATCATAAGGATCATTTATAAACTTATATATATATTCAGTTAATGATTTTGATGATATTTTCCCTAATAAAATTTGTGCAGCACAAATCAGATTATCATAGCGATGATGCAAATGGTCATGTCATATTTGAAGCAAACATTTGGACCAGTGTGGATTTTTAAGGGTACGTAAGTAGAAACATTATTATCTCAAATTCGTTCCAAGAATACTTCAAAAACTTAAATATAAATACTAATGAGTAATGAAACATATTAATTCATATATATTTTGTTGTGAAGATAGAGTGGATGAGGCAGTTCAAAGAGTAGAGGATATAGCAAATGCAGTAGAAGAGGTGGCAGAGAGAGTGGATAAAGTAGCAGAGGACATTTTAGATGATCTTCCCGAAGGAAGGCTCAAAGACTTTGTGAATTATATTGAGGACTTCGCTGAAGACACTGCTGATAGAGCTGATTCAGTTGGAGACTTTATTGACGAGGTTTGTTTAAACTCACTATATATGTGCATGAGTATCTTGTAGTTTTGCATTTAATGAGCTATTGAGCTGGTTTTCATAGCTTTTAAGTGATGTAGTTGGAGACTTATATGACCACGAATTGAGTGAATTTCTAAAATATTACTCTTGAAAAAGTTAATTCCCAAAATACTACTCTCACTAAACTATTTCACAAACTAGTACTTTCTATGCCACATGGATTGACGTGTCAATAATACATCATGCTTATTTTAAGCAAATCCCACATGTCACTACTGAAAGTAGTATTAAACAAAATAGACAATAACAATCTCCATTCATACATGATACATCAATGAATATAAACTCCTTAATACAAAATATGCCCCAGCACATGACCAATTTCGATGTCAAGGTTTTTACCAATAAAGAGTAAAATTACGAGCCTAAAAGTATCTAAATAAATTGCAAAATTTAGCATCCAATACATACTAGTCCAAGAAAATATCGAAAACAGATTTCTTTAGACCAAAACCAGAGAGCAAAATGCTCTTTACAGCATATTCACCAAGTCCAGGAAGCTGGACAAAACAGAAAATTTTAGAATTAAAAATCATGACTGTTGCAAAACAAACTAGGTAAGCTCTCTATAATCAAGAGGCAATGCTATCAAACCTTGACCAACCCCAAAATAGACCTACAAAATGTTCAGTATTGATATAACATCATGTTATCCTGCACAGTTCATGAAAGAAAATGTTCATCAACATCATGTGGAACTAAGAATATATTAAAAGGAATGTTAAATAAAATGTTTAATGTACAAGCTACCTTTGTTCGGGCATCTTTTCTTGTTATGGCCTTCCTGTTTACACTCACCACATCTTACTGTTGTTCGACCCTCTTTGGCATCCATCTCATTATGCAAACGCGTAGATTTAGGACGGCCTTTACTAGTGTATTAGCCAAAATTCGCCACTAGGCATCTACTAGTGGTGAAGTATGAGAATTGTACTATCGTTCGCATATATAAGTACTTGTGTAGAGGTACATCAAGCTCCTGCGATGATGTAGACGAGTAGATCGTAACAATGATGTAGACGAGTAGAGCGCCAAGCTCCAATCATCTACATAGAGCTCCAAGCTCCACCATCGACGTAGAGCGCCAAGCTCCACCATCGACATAGGGATCCAAGCTCCAATCAACTACGTAGAGCGCCAAGCTCCATCACCTACGTAGAGCGCCAAGCTCTACCATCGATGTAGAGAGCCAAGCTCCACCATCGACATAGAGCGCCAAGCTCCATCACCTACGTAGAGCGCCACATGACAAAACGAAACTGGTGAGCTGATATTATAAAATCCAACATAAGATACCTTGAAAACTTTGAATCAGTATTAGAGCAGAAAACTATTAAATAAACTTGGAATCGTTTACTAAATTTGCATACAAAGAAACTACATAATTAGCTAGTTACAGGGATATTAAAAACTGTACTTCTTATATAGCCGCATTATCATTCACCAAATATAGTTGATCAGATCTAAAACTAGGAATTAGTCACAAACTATTACTACAACAGCCTGCAACATTAACAAAACTTACAATGAAAGTCGGTAATTGTGGATGTTGTTCCTCTGATTATTGCAGGCGGCAATCCATTCCCTTTGAGACTAAATTTGAGTTTATGAATGAATTGCTTTAGAATGAAACAAGAAAACTAGTTTTGGTATATCTCACTATTCTGCCGTTTCGGAATGAAGATGGCGCGCTTGTCTTCAGTTTTGTCGCTGTGAATTTAGGGAGTCAGTAGGGTTTTATTTTAGGTGATGTGGTATTGTAATCCAATCTGACAGTCTATGTGGCGTAAAGAGTAATAGTTTGGGAAATAATTTGGGAGGAGTAATATTTTGGAATTTAACTTTTTTAAGAGTAATATTTTGGAAATTCACTCCCACGAATTAATTTCAAGTCGTAATGATAGTTCACACTTGATTTTTTTTTTTTTTTTCAATGCTTTATCCTTATATAATTTGATTTGGTTTGTTATATGTTGTGAAATGTGATGCAGGCTCAAGAAGAGGGAGACAAGATAGAGGAATTTGTGAAGTCTGTTGATGATAGAGTAGATGGGTATCTTGCAAATGGCAATGGTCAAAATAACTTGATTGAAGCTCTTTTTGTGAATTTATTGCCCTCTTGTGAAACGTTTTCTTATTTCTAATTGAACTACGGACTACTTCCTCCGTCTCCAAAATAACTTTTATTTACTTTTATGGTGTAAAAAATAATGTATATATATATATTACTTTGGATAAAATAATGATAGTGGCCCTTCAAAATGATCTGTAAAGTTGGAAATTGAATATAAAATGTTGGTGTGTTTACTTTTAAATATAGTTAATGTTAAAATTGAAGTCATTAAAAAGAAATCAAATTTGTTTTTAGGACATTAAAAACGACAAAATAGAAAGCGATTTTAGGGACGGAGGAAGTATAATATTAAAACAATTATTTTATGATGCTTGACTGACTAATCTCAAACACAAATTGTTTAGAGTACGGTTGTATTTTAAACCGAACAAATAGAACATTGACCTTAACGAACGTTTGTTCATTTGATATATGATGTGTTCAGTTCGTGTTCGTCGAAAATTCCATCCACTTGCTCATGTTGATTCGTTGAAATTTCAAAATGTTCACATTTGTTCGTGTTCGTTTAGTTCGGCTCTTCTGTTTATTAGTGTTCAGTTCGGTCCGTTTGTTCGTTGTTGTTCAGTTCCGTTCCTTTGTTCATTAGTGTTCGAACATATAAAAAAAATCAAAATTCATATAATTGTATATAATTGTAGTGTATGGTTGTAATATTTCTAAAATAATATAAGATTATTACTAAATATCATTTGTTCGTGAACTACCGAACAATAATATATGTTCGTGTTTGTATATATAACAAACAAGACACGATTTCTTCGGTTAGGTCAAACTCGAACACGAACCGAGCACTGACTGAATTTTTTCGTAAAATTTTGACGAACCTTCATTTTTTTTACCCCAAGATTAGAGGCAATTTTTGTTGGGAAATTAAGCATTTTGCGTCTTCTTGGACATATTTGTTTGAAGATTATTTATTGGTTAATTAAAGAAAATAAGGTGATTATTCATAATCTACCCCGTAACTACTTCAAATTCGTATATTACTTGTACAATGTAACCACTACTTCAAATTTGTATTTCGTGTAAAATAATCCACTCCGTGTATTACTTCCAATTCGTATTATTAGAGTGCTCAAAATTAATCAGATCTCTATTGTCCGAGTCCAGTTCAATATAACAGTTCTCAGGCCTGGGCCTTTTTTGAATAGAAAGGCTGGTGTATATGTTATTGGGTCAGATTAGATTTCCCAAACTTTGCAAATTGAGGCCCAACAGCGTCACAATGCTTAGTGGGCTTACTGCTCGTTTCTCAAGATGTGGTGCAAATATGGTTCGCGGGTTTATCTTTTTACCACAATTTTTCACTCCAGAAATTTTCCAGATTGTTCCACTTAAATGTGAAGAGGAGCTGTTACGTTTTCTCTACATCTATATATACCCCTCCCAAACATACACCAGAAATTCTTCTTCCCTTCTCTTCTCTGTTTTCATTCTGCACTTTAGATATTCGAGTGTCCTTCACCACAGAAGTTCGACAAAGCTTCTGCTGCTGAGCTTCCAGTAGTTGCTGAGATTGAACGTTGCACCTTGGGAGCTAATTGTCCGAGGAAGGCCTGAAGCTTACTAAAGGCGGACAAATTTAGCTTAAGGGGAAGTGGTCTCACTACTGACTCTTCCAGGATTAAATCCGAACATGTGTTTTGTTTTTTGTTTGTGTAATCAAGTTTCAGTAAGTGTTAACAATTTTTATTCCTGTACTGTTTTCGTATATATTTCGTACTGACCTTTGTTGCAGCTAAACTGATAATCGGAAACAACAAATACAAACATCGTACTAATTCATATGTGCATTTTGATATGGTTTGATTCGAGACCTTGATCTTACTGTATATAAAAAGATCAAGAGTCCTAGAGATCAGGAGATCGATGCATAGATTTCAGTCTGAATAATACAGTTCGTAACCAAGTTGAAAATGTGCACATTCTTCAAAGGAAACATCATAGTTCCGGTGAACAAAAGATGCGTCGGATGTGTAGATTGGTCATGCCTAATGTCTTGCAAGCATTAAACGCCCCCACTACTAAAAACGAAGCTCCAGATGTCTAAGAAATGCTTTCCATGCATGCATACACCGATAGATAAGAAACTATGGAAGAAATTTATATCGGGGGAACTAGTATAAATGATTTATAAGTTCGGACTTTTAGCAAAGATGAAATTATATCGATTTGTACTGCTATTTTGGAAAATGGGATTCCAAAACCGATGATAGAGTTGAACTCAAGACATGCAGGTATGGTCATTTTACCCAAAACATGTAGTACTACTTACTACCTTTTCTTTTATAAAGAAACCTTTCAGAGATGTACTACTACTTGCTACATGTGATGATAATCATATTTTCTCATCTATAGGGCCAAATATAGAAGAAAAAACAGGAAATGCCCCATCATTTATGTTTGGTCAATTGTTATACATCAACACAAAGGAACTTTAAGTCCACTCGATTGATCATCAAAGGACAATAGAGATGTTACTTGCCACCACATGCAGATATGGCCATATGAATCCTATAAAGGAAAATTAGAAGTGAGTGAAAAAAAGTATGTCCCAATTGATAGAAGCTGGTGTCCTCATTCTGTTGTCCTAATCAAGAACTGAGCCCCATCCACGAAAAGAGTTGAATCAAAATTAACACCACATGAAGTTTCTCAGACTTCCATGTGTGTTTTAAACTTTGAAGTGTGTAAGGGAAAAAGATGATCATGGTAATGTG
Organism: Plantago major; assembly: GCA_026545765.1. Classification (NCBI taxonomy): domain Eukaryota; kingdom Viridiplantae; phylum Streptophyta; class Magnoliopsida; order Lamiales; family Plantaginaceae; genus Plantago; species Plantago major. The sequence continues at coordinate 80,257,965 of CM048841.1, forward strand.
GGAAGGGGTGAGGGTCCTATACCCCATGTGTGACCTTATCCATATGGTTCATCAACAACTTGCTCTTCTAGAATTTGGTTTTGTTCTTTGATTGATAATAAATCCGATTTGTGTAAATCCAAATCAATTATGGAATGGAGGGGTTGGTAACTACTCTTTGTATGGTTTAGTTTTAGGCTTTAGCATTTAGCTACTTAGTTTCAGTGCAACTCTATAGCCTATAGGTGTTTGCAAAGGGTTTTGAATGCTTACTAAATACAGATCGTAGATCGTTTGTAATCTAGTTGGTAAGTTGAGACACCCCATAATCAAAAGATTACAAATTCAATTTGATACTTTTTAATATCCAGTCGATATGTATGTGATACCTACAAAGTACAAACTGTTAAGTATGTGAGAAGGTGTATCCGTGAATATGTGATTACGCGGCTCCTAAGCTGATTAAACTTTTAGCTTAAAAAGATGAGCGTTTGAGTGGTCAAACGTTCGACTACGTGAAATGGACCATAGTTGATCTGTAAAATCTGCTAAAGTGATTTGGTTAGTTTGAAGGTGATATAAATCGGCATTGTCTATGTACTAACAAGACATGACTTGTCGGGTCAAACTTAATTTGAAGATAAACATATGGTAGTGGACTGGTTAGCATGTAATTTAGGGATCGATCGATCGATAATTTGTGGCTTTACAAACCAAATTCCGTGGACCTTTGGGTCCTCGTATATCAACATCCACCTGCTATAAAATAATTTTTCGCAATATATATTCAAAGTAGTATAATAATTAATAAATTGTTACTAAGTTTATAATTTAAATTTAAATTTAAATTTCATCCATTCATCTTAATTATTCATTTGAATTTGGTGCGTACAGGTGCCACTGTTTAAGTACGAGGTGCAGAGTTCGAATCTCGTTGGTGTGATTTCTCCCTTTCATTTTTTTCATGTTTTCTCTTTTTTAATAAAAAAATCATCTTTTTTATATAAAAACTTTAACACACATAGTGTGTTACGTAAATGCTAGTATTATATAGAAAACATCATATATTGTATGAAAATTGGAAAAAATTAACACACTAATCAATTGAGACAGCGAGAGGTGACCATTTAGCATGTCATAGTTATTCATGGACCGTTTTTCAGATGATATGTTGATTTCACAAAACAATATGTGGGTTATTCATCTTATAATCGATCTTACATATAGTTTATCGTAAATATATGGCATACGGTAACTTCGTAAGTGTCCTCAAATAGTTAATGGTAAATAGTAAATACCACTAGAAAATTAGAAATTGTGTATTTCACATGAAACTTGGAATGATAAAATAGATACTACAGTAAGTTCAAGCCAAAATATTATCCCAGTGAAATGACATGTCATAAGACAACGTTTACTAATACACACATTGAAAACCGAAGAGAAAATTAAAGGTGTTACAAACGCCACTCTTTTTACACACTTCCATACCTATAGCTCGATCTTAATTGATTAACAATCTAAAGCTTAGTTTTTTTAATTGAATGTATAATACTCAATTAACCAAACTCAATGCTTAGGGCATTGATAACACTTGGTAAATATGCCAAAAGTGTCAATTTGATGGACAAAATTCACCATACTTGCCCAACCTCCAAATCCAAATCCAACTATGAAAACCCAAACCACCACAAATATGTTCATTGAGAACATTCCAGCCCATCCTCCAACTGATTTTGGAGGCCTTTCTACTGCATTCTGTCATAATTACAAAGAGTAAGAAATGGGTTAGTTAAATTTTTCATGATTAAGAATATTTGAATAAGTTATTAGAGAAGCATATATATATATATATATATATATATATATATATATATATATATATATATATATATATATATATAGATATTTGTGTCTATATATAAGTTCATTCCTCAACAACACGTGTACTACTCTTTGTGTCCCAAATCAAATATTGCACATTCCATTTATATCTTTTTCGATACAAATGTCATGTTTTCATTTTCGACATTACACTCATATGCTATTAGGGAGTTAAAATGTGGATTCTTGACAACATCAAGTCTTGACGAAATATGGTGTGAATATGAAATTTGATTGGGACACAAGTAGTGGTGATATGAAAGCCAAATGACTTGTGATATGAAAGCCGATTAGGTATCCTTCATAAGCTGCCTAACATCTTGAAAGTTATGACTTATGATTATATTATATGAAATATAGCTCATTTACATTCAATGTATCTTAAACATCACATAATCAAATGTTGTTATCTATCACATACATTAAAATTATTGTTAACATGGTATGATGGATAGTATGCAACTTGACCCGTGTCTATAGTTTCTAGCAAGAATATGGTACCTTTTGAGATTTCATGACCTAACGTGAACATTTCTTGACTAAAATACCAAAAGAAAGTCTAAAAAGTGTAATTGAGAAAATTATGTACCTCTCTGGCTACGGGAGAAGCAAAAGTGACCATGTGAGCCAAGGCAGGGATTATGTACACGGTGAAGCTAACGAGCAATGATCCAACTGCGGAGTTTATCGGGCCGAAGAACGGAAAGATAATCGCAAGAAACCATATTGGAACGACGACCGGTAATCTTGCTAGGGCGCGTTTGCACAAGCTCTTTGTTTCATGTACGCCAATGAATTTCTCCCACACAATGTAAAGAGGAGTACACGCGAACCCAAATGTTATAAACTGCAAAAGGTTCATTTAATTGATTGAATTAATTATCAATTCATGAGAGTGAAAATTATTGATAGATGTATTTAAATTAGTTCGGAAAGATCCAGTAGATAACGAACCTGGTGAATAAGCATAAGGATAACAGCCGAGTCTCTGAACCTAGTTCTTGGGAGCATAGCTAAGGCGTTGGAGTGAGTGAGTAGCGAATCTCCAAAAGCCCAATACACCGCGCTAGCGGATGGCAGGGTTAGCGTCAGCACATAAATCGTTGCTAACAAGTATATAGACTTGAACTTTTGCGGTTTCCACATCGCATGCATTATCTCCCTGGAAAGAAAAATAGACCGAAACACACAAGATTGTTACCGATTTTCATTTGTCTACTAAAGTATGTAATTCGTATCTGGTACTTCTCGATCTAGATATCTTAATCGATAAAGTAGAGATTAGGTAATAAAATCCAGTAATTGTAATCGCAGTATAATAATAGGATGTACTATAGAGTACATAAGTACAACCAAACATTAATTTCCAACATGTATATTCTTTTCTTCTCTTTGATTTCTCATTTGATTGTGAAAATGGACACAAAGTTGGATCTTGTGTATTACTGGACAGAGAAATAAAAACTACAAGTAAAATCCACATGCAATAGAACAAGTTGTGTAGGAACTCACACTGTGACAGCATGTCCACCAAATGTGTAAAGAATGTTTGTGGCCCCAGTGAAGTATAGAACCATTTTTGCTGGCGCAGAGTGTGTCACTCCTTCAGCCTTCATTTTCCAAGATCAACCACACTCATTAATCAACCATACTTTTAAAAAAGTTGTACTATAAATTTATTAATTAAGAGAAATCAATCCAAATTGACACTTTATGATGTGATTAGCAGTTAGGTGATTAAAATAAGTATGGAGATTAATTATGATTACCTGTCCATGGATTAGGGAAGCAATGGTTAGGTACCAAGCTGTGTAGGTAGTCATGATAAGGCCTAAAAAGGACCAAATTCTGTAGTTGTGGAAAGATGGGATGAATACAGTGGTTGCACAACAAGCTCCAAAGATGTATGTCCAAGTTCTCTTATCTAGATTGTCATTTATGTAATAGATGTTGCTGCAACAATACAAAGCAACAGGTTTAAATTAAACAATCAAAATATCTGTATAACTATATTACAAGAAAAGTTTGAGATATGTGATTGATTATTAGCCTCAATCCATGTGTTTTGCTTGGGAGTTAGTGATTTTAGTGATGGAGAGGATTGATCATTCACGTGCGAGTGTCTAAATTAATATAGTGTAAGATCACCGAGCGATATAGTTAAGAAGTGAAATTGAGTGATTACAAAATGTGTGTCATTAGTTGAGACTCGTTTTGTTATGTATTGCGGTATTTGATACCATCTCATGTAAAAGTAGGACTAAGAAGTGAAAAAGGGTAGTGTGGATGTGTGATGGTATAGAAAGTGGGAACCTTGCACAGGCAATGAGCTGAATGACAGATCCAAATAGAAGAAAGGTACAGTTGAAAAAGAGGCCTATGTTTCTCCAATGTTTCCCTAGTAGCCCATCAAGTACTTCAAACCACTGCATGTAAGTAATTTGTAAGTAAGAAGCATAATATTAACATACGAATATCGTCCGTTAAATCGAGACCAAGAATTTTATATTTAGAGCAATTAAACTTTTTAATCAAATTTCTTAATATAAACGCGATAATTGCTCTCAATATAGTAAAAATTGATCTCAATATAACACCACCACCGACAAATGTTCAGCTGTACATAAAAGAAGATTATTGTAGAAATGTGAATTAATTACCTGAATTACATGGTTTCTAAAATCAACTTTTTCCCTTTCTTTTCTTGTTCTGTATTCCACATAAAGCACACTTATAAGATAAGCAGTCCAGCTTCCCATCAATCCATAGAACAATTGGAACAAAATTCCAGATAGCATTCCTAGTTGTGAAAATGAGTATGGCAATGTCAATAGCACTTGTGCCACCTAAACATCAACCAAAAAAAATAATTTAATTTTAAGATGTCACAACAATATATAGAACAAGTTAGATTTATAAGCAAGAAATAATTAATGGGCATGCCTGATTAGAAGAGCAACTGAACCATGCATCATAAACTGAACCACCATGCCAAAAAAGATTTGATAATTTAGACTTTGTAGAGTCGGATTTGCCCTCGTCTTCCCTCTCCATTTCAACGTAGTTTCCGGCAACTACAGTCTCGATCTTCTCGGAAGCCATTGTTTCTTTGAGTGAAGAGATTTAGGGAGTTTGGTTATGTAGTGTTGAGAAGTGAAGTGTTTCTTTCTTGGTATAGCTTGTGGTGATATTTATGCTTGTTTTTTCTTTCTTTGCTTTACTTTGATGCACATGAATGTCTAGTGTAGTGTAGTACAGTATAGTATACAAATTTTATCGAGCAATGATTGGGTCACCTATGAGGGACCTAGTTAGGTTAGCTTTGGGTGTCCTTATAGGTCAGCATCTAGCTAGTGTGCATGTATATATGTTATCTTGGAGCATCAAAGGTCAAGGTTATGGAAATTTACTAATGTATTCTCCAAAGTTGGGTTTAATTGTGACATAGGCTTGCGTATTATAAATGCTATGTTTAACATGTAAGATGATAAATTAACTGATAGTTGATAATCCGAAGTAATACGAAAAGTCGAAAACGTTGAATCAGTAGTTGTATAGAACAATAGTTATGATCTTTTTCCTCTTTCAAGTTTCACATACACACCATGCGCTTGGATCTAAACAAGGGGAATAAGTGGTTTCGTGTTGATACGAGGGGAAATATTAGCTATAATTCGACCAAACATTACAGGCCGTTTATATCAAGATTTGGAATGAATTTGTAATCTTGTCGCGCTCTCTTCATGCTCAAGGGAATGATATTTATTTTGGATTTATAAAAAAAGAACCATTCGCATAAGTTTTGTCCTGCATTTCTTAAATTCTGATATTTTTCTCAATGTCTACATTATAAATGAGAATAAGATCTATAATTGAAGTCCAATCGTATTATATTTGTGTTGTCACATTCATATAGATTCACAGGGTAGACAAAAGAAATGGAAAATCTTCATAATCTAAGTAGTATGATGAATACTGCATTTGAACTAATTTTAACAAACGATCGATATTCTATTCAAGTTAACCACTGGCTTTCAGAATATATATGTAGCACTCTACTCTGGACTCCTTTCTATTAGTGGGCCTGATGTTAACGTTAGTGGGCCTTCCTAACCATGATCGCACGAGCGGGGTGACCCACATTTCCACTGGCTTTCTAAAAGAGCCAGTAGCAACTAATTATTTATTTTTTCTTTTCTTTTTATACATTGCTATATATAAGAGCATGTCAAATAGCCATTTTTGATGGAGTCTAGGGATGAACACATTTTGGTTTAGTAAAGAAGATGAATTCAATTGGTGCAGAGTAAATATTCAATTGTACGTTGTGTAACTAAGTAGTATATGCGAAAGATTTAATATTATCACAACGGTTTATAAGTAAATAGTGTTTTACGGATATGAATTTATTTGTATTGACATTCGTCATTGAAATATGTTTGTGTACCTTTCGAACATGAGGGTTGTACATGTAAATAACACAATCCGTAAGTTCTTCATGTATTTCACCGCATTTACTAATTGTGGTCAATTGTTGAGGATTATGAAGAGTTATTGCAACGACTGCACCACTAATTAATCGGTCATCGAATCGTTGGACTGCCACGGTTATTCATGGACTGCTCTCCGGATAATATGATAGCTTCCACTGTACTAATACATGTCATTTTCTGCGTATTTTGTCCTCATCGTATGCAGATCAGGGAGAGCAGAAGTTAATTCGTAGGGGTATAATTAAGGGAGGATGGAGAGAATGATTGCACAAGGGGTAGGGTTTAGTGGTAAGCATGATTATTGGCACTCGTGTGCCAACTGGTATCACAAAAGAAGATCCCATCTTAAAAGTACTTATTTAGCATTTGCACCAACTTCTTTTGACTTTAACCAACTTCTTTAAGTTTCCTTTTCTTACTTTTGGTCCCCAAATTAAGTTGGCCTCATCATTTTCACCCAGGATAACTCATTAATCATTTCCAATTCCACCCATTATAAATGTTTGCTTCGGGTATTCACAATTTCACATTTACTTTTTCTCAAACATTAGCATCGAAATTGAAAGTATAAAATGAAATTATCCTCTCAACAATACTCCCTCCAAATAAATTCATATACTAGACTTGACGTGTAATTTTAGGTGAAATTTTAAACAAATACAAATATTTACTTTTGAATTACTTTCAATTAAGGTGCAACGTTACCCATTGTGTGGGTGAAACAAAAAAAAAATGAATTTATTAGGTGTAAGAGATATAACCAATAACACCTCCAATACACAATGTGAATCCTACATAGTACATATGGATATGAGAAAGCGTCGCACCGGTTATCCCACCACATCTCAATTAATTAGATTCCCGGAATAAAGAACCTCTCTGGCTAGTTAACCTAGTAAACAATATGTTTCATGAAAGTAGGCAATCTCCAAAAAACTTAAAAGAAGAGAAGGTTCCAACTTCCAAACCTAAGCTTTTCATGGGAGAAAAAATATGAATGGAATCAGTTACTAACTTGAAGGAACAGATTAGAGAAAGAATAATCACTTTTCAAGATTACTTGCAGTGTTTGTAATTACTCCTTCACTGCACGTATTCTTCTCCATAGCTTAGTCTAATAATACCAATCAGCTTTTTTGACACCATATCATATCATATAATGCTTCTGCTATCACAATGTGAAAAGAAGCAAATGTGTAACAAACATGGCACTGTTTCAATTCAGACCTTGTCTAATTTTCGCGCTAACACTACTAGCAACAGGTAAATCATAAAACTTTTTTAGCCAAGTATATTCGGTACGTGCGACTAATTAGATCGGTACTCTTTTTATGGGGTGTATGATCTTCCAGCGTCACTCAATATGTTTATGGTCATCAGCCTTGTGACAATAAAACATTTCTACTTTTACAAATGAATTTCCTAAACATTGAAATGTGATGCCAAGTGATTGGTGCATGCAGGAACAAAGTATTCTGAATGTGCAAGAATCTTCACATTTGTGAATTACTGCAGAGAAACAATCTGGCCAGGCATCAGTCCTGCTGGTGAAAACTTTGACGGAGGCGGTTTCGCCCTCCGCACTGGTCAAACGATGGTCTTCACGGCTCCAGTCGCTTGGTCAGGCCGTATATGGGCACGCACAGGCTGCAACTTTGACCGGACCGGGAACGGTTCGTGTCAGACCGGTAGCTGCGGTACAACCCTCAAATGTGGCGCGTCAGGTGTGACCCCGGCTACACTAGCCGAGTTCACGCTAGCTAGCCCCGATTTCTACGACGTAAGCTTGGTCGACGGTTTCAACCTGCCGATACTTGTGAGGCCGCTCAATGGCAGGGGAAATTGTAGTGTTGCTGGCTGCGAATCTGATATGCGGCAAAGTTGCCCTTCGGAGCTATCGGTGAGAGCAGGCGGGAGGACTGTAGGGTGCCGGAGCGCGTGCGACGTGTTCAACACGGACGAGTATTGTTGCCGAGGACTGTACGGAAATCCATCCACGTGTCAGCCGACATCTTACTCCAGGAGGTTTAAACAGGCATGCCCGACTGCTTATAGCTATGCGTATGACGATCCGACGAGTATTTTTACCTGTACGGCTGCGGATTACACCATTTCGTTCTGTTCGACCAGGTAATCTAAGATTCCAAATTTAATTGCATTTTTTCGAAAATTTCGTGCAGCGGTAGAAATGACCCAAGATTGTGTTTGACATGGTGCAGGAGGCAAACTGTGTGCACATATCATGGTAACAGGTTGGCCTGTAGTGGATCAATGGGTGTAAGGCCATCAAATGGAATACTGGGAATCATGGTTCTTGCTCTGGTTGCTCTCTGGATGATTCATCACTAACGACTTTATCAAACTAGTAATCGTTGCTGCTTTAGGGAGCTCAAATCGAGGCGAACACTCACAATCTTAATAGAGACACAAAATAGACGTCTGAGAACTTTTTCTTTGCCTATGAACACTATTTCAGATTATGTAGATGTATACTGTACCTTGACTGCTGTAAGTACTAATAATGGTTTTACCTACCATTTCATCTCCTCAATGAACTTGGCCATGGATGATAAGGAAAGGAAACAATAGATAGGGATTAGGGAGATAACATAATTCCATTGTTGAGGTAAAGTATATAAACTTAGTTCAGATAAGAATAGTACATAGCAAGGCTAAGCTAGATCTCAGTTTCACAAGAGGTGTTTAAATACTGTAATACAAAATCTATCATCAAAATTTCAAAGCCAAATTCAGCTTCATTCAATGGCACAGTTTCATGATACATAATTAACCAAGGAAGAGCGAGGTATAACGAAAAACGTACCACTGCGAAACTATACCTATCTTCGGCTATTTGTCGCCTTTGCCTTGTTTAAGTCTGCAAGTTCTTCAATTAGTTTCTTTTCGTCCCCACTCAGACGCTTTGGAATCTCGACTTGAACTCTGACCAACTGGTCACCCCTCATGTTACTTCTATTCAACAGTGGCACACCTTTCTTAGCCATAACAAGAGTCGTCCCTGGTTGGGTACCGGCTGGAATTTTGAGATCAACCATACCATCTACCGTTGGGACCTTCATAACTGTCCCTAAAATAGCATCTATATAAGAAACCTTGCATGTGTAAAGAATGTTGGTGTCATCACGTTTTAGGATCGGATCTGAAAGAACTTCGATGGCAACAAATAGGTCTCCAGGGGGACCACCTCTTCGTCCGGCATTTCCTTCAGAACGGACCCTCAGACGACTCCCAGAATCCACCCCAGCCGGGACTTTCAAGCTAATACGCTTAGACTTCCTTACTCGTCCATCCCCATTGCATGTGCCACAAGGAGTAGAGATTTCTCCGGAACCACCACAAGTCGAGCATGTCATCACTTGTTGGAAGACGCCAAGTGGGGTTCGTGAAGCCGTGACAACCTGCCCTTGCCCCCGACATGTATTGCAAGTGGTTGGCTTTGTTCCAGCTTTGGCTCCTGATCCATCACATGTGTTGCAAGTCTCGAGGCGAGCTATGTCGATTTCTTTCTCCACGCCAAATACAGCTTCTTTGAAGTTTAAAACAAGATTGTAGAGCTGGTCTTCGCCTTCTGTGGCTCGGTTTCGGGAGCCCCTCCCTCCCATGCCACCCATACCACCCATCCCACCCATTCCCTCAAACAGGGATTCAAATAAGTCGAACGGGTTGCTGAAATCCTGTCATTTGAAAGGAGATATTGTAAGATGTATATGGGCTTTGACGTTAGATCATAACAACTCATAGATGATATTCTATACATGTTCTAGGTACTCTAGGGTAGGGCTGAGCATTGAACCGGACCGAAACCGAAATGTAACTTTTCCATGGACCGAGAACCGAACCGAAATAGATTCGGTTTTGGCCCGAACCGAACCAATTTTTCGGTTCGGTCCGGGTCAAAACCGAGCTGAACCGTATTTTAAAAAAATCAAAAGCAATTTAGTCCCTCTCCAACCTGCTGATAATTCCAAACATCAAATATCCAAAACACACGAACAACCAAGAAAATCGAAGAGAGGAGGGAGAACTTTTCGGTGGTGGACGGAGCGGAGCAGTGGAAAGCGGTGGAGCAGAAGCAGGACTGGGCGGAAGCAGAACTGGTGGCGTGTGTGCGGAGCGGAAATAGAACAGAGCAGAAGTAGACTGGTGGTGTGTGTACAGTGGCAGGTTGTGGTGGGGAGTTGAATTTGTCGTGGATTTGGGACTGGTGGCTGTGTGGTGTGGATTATGGTGGAGTGTGGACTGTGGTAGGGTTATAGTGATTTGGGGAAAATGGGGAGGGAGACTTGGACAGACTTAGTTAAAAACTCAAAATTACTAATTTTTTTTTTTTTTTTAAATATTTGGGTCCAGTTCGGTTAAAACCGAATTTTTTCGGTTTTGGACCGAATCGAACCGAAACCCAAATTTCTCAAAACATAAGAACCGAAAACCGAACCGAATTGACCCGAAAACCGAATTTTCGGTTCTGTCCGGTTTCTCAGTTCGGACCAGTTTATGCTCAGCCCTACTCTAGGGCACTCAAATAAGTGAGTGAACTGGGCAAATTATATGGACTAAGACTGGAGTGACTCTTTAACTAGTCGGTGCAATCTCCTTGACAAACATTTTCAGATTGAACAGTAAGACTTACCCCACTACCCACGCCAGCACCTTTAAGTCCTGCCTCACCATACCTGTCATAGATTGAGCGCTTCTCGTCATCTGATAGAACCTGTAGAAACAGTCATCAAATGAGTTATGAACATTTCGTATAACATGCAAACTAAATAATGAACCACAGACTGAACAGAGGTTTTACCTCATAAGCATTGCTTATCTCCTTGAACTTGTCTTCTGCTCCGGGTTCTCTGCAGTTGAGATTAAAGAAAGATCAAATCAACAGTTAAGTATTTCTTTACCATGTAATGGGTATAATAACATCATTTATGAAACATCGGATTCCCTGTTACAGCTATCGAATTCTTGCAGACTACTTAGATAGTTCTGCTCAAATCCATTGTCATGTGTGTCGGTAAAATATGAAGATTCATTGGCCATGCACTGTAAAGGCAGAGCTGTGAGCAGTCTTGAAGGCAGACTTGGTCTGGCAGAAAATTTCATGATATGACCTTCGATTTAAACTAGCTTGCTGAGATCCATTTGTAAATCTTAATTTGCTTTAGTGTACGGTCCCAAGCAGGAAAACATTAGGAGATAAGTGAAGTAGAAAATAGATGTCCATTTTGCATGTACATGTGTTTCAGCATGAAGGAGGGACAAGCACCAGTGACATTATGATTGAAAGCAGTAACTACTTAGAAAGTTCTACTCATAAATCTCAACTCTCTGAAGTGATACATAATTTCATTAAGGCCCAACTCTCTAAACCAAATTCAATTTTCCATTGGTCACTGTTGGAGAAATACCAAAATTCAACAAAAATAGAGATAAATAACCAAAGACCATAGAAGTTAAATTGGAACCAGGCAACTTACTTGTTCACATCTGGATGACAGCTCCTGGCAAGTTTGCGGTATGCTGTGGAAACAATGAAACGAAATAAGATTTTAAATTTTGACAAATCAGGTTTTGCAATTTATAAGGTATATATAACGTGGAACGAATAGAGAGAGTTTTCAATGCTGTGCCAATACAAGTATTCAACATACTAGATTAGTACTATATTCATAGAGATTACATAGCATTCTTAAATTATGTTACGCGTAATACGGTAACAGATGGTACTTTTCTGCAAAGCACGTGCTCACCACATAGAGGAATGTACTATAACAGAGAAAAAAGAAAGATTCAAACTCACCACTTTTGATATCTGCCTTGCTTGCATTCTTAGACACGCCGAGCACTGAATAGTAGTCCTATTTGGTAAAATACAGCTGTAGTGAGTATTTCTATATAGTAATGGAGCAAAACAACATATTAATAACTACTTCATCTGCAATTAAGATATAAGCCTCAAAGCTATTTTTGAAGGATAGCTGCATCTACTATATCATAGCATACCAAAACCACTACACAATACTGACATTAAATAAAGTGTCGTTAACTCACTCTGTCAGCTCTAACAACTAGACGATTCCCCCTTCTCTGGGATGGACCTTTGTGCGACACTGAAGGGTAAAGTGCATTTAAAGATTCTTGAGAGAAAAGCATTGAACTATGTGATGCCAATGATGATCTGATTCTAGTTGATGAACTGCATGGTAAACAACAATGCCATGTTACAACAGAGTTCGCATATGCGATTATTTGAGAACATACAGAATATACAAATTAAGAGGGAGCAGAATCAGTACAGATTCTAATCATTACGAAGAGAAGTAAGAAACCCTAACCTTACCGACATTATTCGAGTAAAACAGGAGAAACAACAATATGCACATCACTACACAGGATACATGGCTAAATCTAGTAACTCTCACGGATTTAATAGTAGACATCGACTCCACATTTAAAATAGATGAGAAAAGGCAGGACCTTATCATTGGTCAATAGTGGTTTATAGCGTATCAGAAAGCATGACATTTACATAGGAGATAAGGTGCACTAGATCTCAATGTGAATACATTATAACAAGCATGTACGACCGAATCCTTTAGAGATGGATCTTGTTTCAAGATCTTTAGCACTCAAGTGAACGACATGGATTGACTTGGAAAAACAAATCCAGACTTTCTTGATATGGATATTTGTGTGCTACAGAAGAAGGCCCCTCAGATCCACTTCTACAAGCTCAGTACATCGGCTAAGGCCTTAATGTTTCTACTTTCTAAGATTGCAAGTTCTGTAACATGCAATCATCCATTTTGACCACTAAAAGTGCGAATCTGCGGTATCCTTTTTACAGTACATAACTTGAGGCTTGTAAATTGTGCATGTGTCACAAATTAGATAAGTACCTAACATTATGAAAGTCACTAGGAACACTAGAATCAAAGAAGCGCTATAAAATTTTAATGCTGATATGCCAAAAGAAACAAAATTGGATTTAGGACAGGTACTCTTCTCTTTTCTCAACTTCAGAGAAACATGAATAACTAACTCGTAACAAAGACATAAAGTGATTACTACCACGTCTTTAAAACAGAATCACATTTCAGTCCATATAAAGATATGTAATTAAATTGAACAATGTCTTGGCAGTAACAGAACAGCAAGTGACGGATGTGTATTATGTGTGACCATAACAATCTTGACATGAGATGAAACCACGCTATATACAGACTTAACCAAAAACCTTTACATCCGATGAGAACAAGGGGATACCAGTACTTATACATACAAATGCTTACACCAATCAAGGGGGGAACAACGGATTCAGAAAGACACAGCATAGCAGCTAAGTCACACCCACCAAAACACAAGATTTTTCCAAACAAAAAGAGCAAAATCCAATAAGCCAGTTCAAACCGAAATAAAGGTGCCTCAAGAAGTTACATATACGTGGCAAGAGAAAATTACCAATTCTGAGACGCTGATACTTTGCTAGTGATAGAGGACCTTATAACCTGCTGCTGAGGCTGAACGCCCCACCGGGCCACCCATGTACTTCCACAAGGTACTATTGCCATCTAATTCACTGCACATTTTTGCAATGGATAAGAAATGCCAAATTTTCACAAAATATGCTGCAGATACTCTTCCAGACATTTATAATATCCCGTAACAAAATAATTCCCTAAAAACTGTTAAGAATAACAGATACCGCAACATAAACCATCAGTATGAGGATAAAAATCTTGTCTTTGTACAGTTTCGAAGCCAAATTTCGAGCTTTGTTGGGCAATCCTTGTTTCCCATTTATATGGACACAAAAAGTTTCAGTACATAGAATTAAACAGCGTAAAACCCATTTCAAGATTCCAGTTTTGCATCTTCCTACTGAGAATTAAGAAGATAAACAATAAAGAAATTGAATAGCTTGCCCAATTGAGTGACGCTAGAGATGAAGAGAAAGTACCTGAAGGTTTTAGCCTGTCGAAGTGAAAGTGGTGGCTCTATTCCAGGTGAAATATGGCGAGATGCAACAAGAGGTTGGAGACGAAGTGGGCTGAAGAGGAAGTATTGTTGAGGCTAAGGCAGCCACCTATATGTCTGCGTACGACCTCTTCACGGGTCGGGTTATGGGTCAGGTATGAACCTTCTGGTAACTGGGTTTCTTTTCTAAAATCCATATATATATATATATATATATATATATATATATATATATATATATATATATATATATATATATATATATATATATATATATATATATATATTTTTTTTTTTTTTTTTTATTATGTAAAGCACAATGGGCTAAACATCACCATATTCATTCAGTTCTACGTGGAATTTTGTGGAATTAGATGTATTTTAGCCAGTATATATTCCAATGTTATTTTTTGTACGTTGACTGTACATATAATTTTTATTAAATCCCATATAACTTTATCTACAAAAATCCGAAAAATATTTGAATTCACCATGACAAGACGAATTCATAGAAACCAATCTTAAATACTATTACACCAGATTCATTCAGTCCTACGCGGAATTTTGTAAAATTAGTTGTCTTTTAGCCAGTATATATTTCATTGTTATTTTTTGTGTGTTGACTGTATATATAGTTTTTATTAAATCTTATATAACTTTATCTACAGAAATCAGAAAAAAATTTTGAACATATATTTGAATTCGTCATGACAAGACGAATCCACAGACACTAATCTTGAATACTATTACACCAAATTCATTCAGTCCTACGTGGAATTTTATAGAATTAGTTGTATTTTAGCCAGTATATATTTCATTATTTTTTTTTGTGTGTTGACTGTATATATAATTTTTATTAAATCTCATATAACTTTATCTACAAAAATTCAAAAAATATTTTGAACATATATTTGAATTCGCCACTACAAGACGAATCCATAGACAGTTATACACCAATCTTGAATACTAATTAATTAAATAAATCATTTTATTCATTAGAGTAGAATATAAATTTATTAAATAAGAAAAAATGAAATAATAAAATTTTAAAAATAGAGCATTTATTAAACTAATTCAATCCTACGTATAATTTTGTGAAATTAGTTGCATTTTCAACCGGTATATCTTTCACTGTTTGTTTTTACGTTGAATTTTGTGGAATTAGTTGTATTTTAGTCAGTATATATTTCAATGTTATTTTTTGTATGTTGACTGTATATATAGTTTTTATTAAATCTTATATAACTTTATCTACAAAAATCCGAAAAATATTTTGAACATATATTTGAATTCGCCATGACAAGACGAATCCATAGACACCAATCTTGAATACTATTACACCAGATTCATTCAGCCCTATGTGGAATTTTGTAGAATTAGTTGTATTTTAGCCAGTATATATTTCATTGTTACTTTTTTTGTGTTGACTGTATATATAATTTTTATTAAATCTCATACTATTACACCAGATTCATTCAGTCCTACGTGGAATTTTGTAGAATTAGTTGTATTTTAGTCAGTATATATTTCATTGTTATTTTTTGTGTGTTGACTGTATATATAGTTTTTATTAAATCTCATATAACTTTATCTACAAAAATCCAAAAAATATTTTGAACATATATTTGAATTCGCCACGACAAGACGAATTCATAGACACCAATCTTGAATACTAATTAATTAAATAAATTATTTTATCCATTAAAGTAAAATATAAATTTATTAAATAAGAAAAAATGAAATAATAAAATTTTAAAAATAGTGCATTTATTAAATTAATTCAATCCTACGTAAAATTTTGTGAAATTAGTTGCATTTTCAACCATTACTTTTCAACTAGGCTAGACTTATCACACATTTGAATTCGTCGTGACAATACGAATCTATAGACACAGATCTTGAAAATTATTATTAATTAAATAAATTTTTTTATTCATTAAAATAAAATATAATTTTATTGAATAAGATAAAATGAAATAATGGAATTTTAAAAATTAAAAACGACTTATTAAAACACATTATAAATAATTAACGTAGCATCAAGCGTTCAAAAAGATACTCATTTTAAATAGTTTAGCATCAAATATTCTGGACAAACTAAAACATACAACTATTTTGATTAGCCTCATATATATATATATATCCATACGACCATACCATTTATGCACTTTCGGTTATTTTGGGCACATTCGTATATTTTTCTACTATATTCTAAAGTTGATGGTTTACTTTAAAACACACATGATCCGCATGTGCATAAATGATACTTGGAGCGCTCTCTAATTACTTGGACATTTTCTAATACAAAATTAATGTAAGAAGAAATTCATTTTAAGTTGTATTAACCCCTCTTTTTATTTTTGAATTTAGGTTTCGACTTTTCTCTAAATACTTATGTATGAAAGATAATGAATAGTCGTAGGAGATAGTGAATAAAGTAGAAGATGTGAGAAGGTAAATAATAAAGTAATAAATTAATTTTCAATTTTTAGGCATGTGAAGATGAGATCTATCCATATATTATAAAGGCCAGTTTTTATTATCAATTCTAGCTATAGTACTTTGGCCTCAAATCAATGTGAGAAGTACTTTCATTTTTTTGGATTAAGAAATTACAAAACAATTATAATCAGGGTAAATTTATTATGCGGTCAACTCTCTTATTTTCTCGATTAATTTATTTAATTCTCACATTTTTCTATTTATTATTAAAAGTAAACTATATAGTGGCATCGCCACGGATTAGTACTAGTATTCTTTAAAAAAAAGATTTGTAGACTTGCTCATTTCGTGGTATTATCGAACCTCAAGTATTTATCTCCGAATGTAGAACCGATGTGATTACATAGATTTTGTAATGACCCGATAACTAATCGATCGAGCCCCGACCGTTTGGACCCGTACGGTTGTTACAGCTATGCGGATGATATGTTGATCCCACTGTACCAACTACCAACACATGTCATTTTCGCACACTTTGTCCTCACTTGTGCGCGATCTGGGAGACTTTTCAGTTGGTCATCCATCATACTCCATAGCAAGCACGCTAATTTTGAAATTCTTACGGATGGATTTATATATGCACTTTGTTGGTATGAGTAACGTTCTCAATCCCTTTAAACTCTCTGAAACTTTAGAGCATTACATATTCAAAATACTGTAAGTTCATATCTTTTTTTAGGTATATTGGCCGGTATGGTATATTTGTCGTTCTAGGTATTAATTATATCATGCGATGGATAAAAATGAATTGATATGATTATTATATGGAGCAAATGATCGGAAAATGTAATTGCAGAAGTGAAGGTGCTAATGATCCCGCATCGAGTAAAATACTCCTACTCGTGTATTTCCCGCAATAAATGAACGAAAATGCATAATTAAAGTCTTTACATGAACATATAACACATCAATGAACTTGAAGATCATTGTTATTTGATGAGATGAATCTCCAGCCCTAAACTTCAAAACACCATCTTACCGAGATCATAAGTATAATTATCCGTCCAGAATTTTGAATACTAAATAAAAAAAAATAATAGCATACATAACAAAATGTACGTAACCACTATATGATGGCAGAGTGTCTGTGCGTACAAAACTGCAACATGATACCCCCTGAGAAGTTTCACGTGTGTAAATCTATAACTACTTCGGTATACTTTATTATACCCGACGGTATGGTAACTTAAAAATGGGAGTTGGATGGACCATATTCAGTATTGGCACAAGAGATGCTATAAATTATAATCCCAAACAACTCAATCATGAGTCATGACCATATTGAACCCGATCAAAATAATGTAATTAAATCGTCAACACACATAATAATAATGCAAAAACCATTAGGTATGAATTCAATCAAAGTGAGGAATTGGAGGCTAACCTACTTAACAATGGGAAAAAAAAAATCATACAAAAATGTAGCTACAATTACCACATGTAAAGATAAGTTTATATCTGATTAGTAAGCCGAGACATCTAAATAATGAATTTGATTCCATGAAGTTGGCTAGTTTATTTACTCTATCTAAAACTCTAGAACTATTGTTTAAATATATTTTTTTAAAAAGAAAATCACATAAGATAAAACTACGAGTGACTTACAGCCTAATAAAAGTATGATTATCAAACTTGTCGAATTATTGTAATTTGTAACGGTAATCCGATCCAAAAGAAAATGTAATTTTGTAATGTAAAGTGTATTAAAAATAGTTTAAATGATTGATTGAATGGTTTATAAGCCAAGAAAAATACACTTCATAGTGGCAGCACGATCATCACAAGAGTTACTTAAATCTCACTCTTCTATTGTACCCCACGCTTCACAAACTGTACCTCAGCGTACAAAATTCCCTCATTTCAGACATCTCACCACTGAAAACGGGAAGGTAGCAGAAATACAGTAGCTGAGCAGGTAAATTCCGAGCACTTAACAAAGCCGATTAATCTCAAATGCCGAGTTTCAGCTTGTTCTAGCTTATCACTTGCTTTCTGTTGATAGATCTCATATGGCTGTTCCAGTAGAAGAAGCCATTGCGGCATTGTCTACATTCTCATTGGAGGTACTTTTAAATTGCATTTTGACAATAACTGTGCTTTTTGGTGTTTAATCAAGTGGCTGAGTGAAAAAAGATTGTCTTTTTTATTGTTGTTGGGTTCTTAGGATGATCAACCAGAAATTCAGGGGCCTGGGTTTTGGGTGTCAGCTGAAAGAGGTGCTACTGTTAGTCCTATTGGTGAGTTTTAATTATCCGAATCGCCCGATTGCGTGTAGTCCAGTTCTGTTTATTTAATGTACTATCTTGCAAACTTAGTGCTGGTTTGCAACAAATTATTATATGTGTTTGTTGCATAGTCACCCAGTTTAGGTGTTTTCAAAACAAAGCTGTAAAAAAAATCCTGAATATCAATCATTGAAGTAGGTTTTGTTGGATGATTATGAGAAAACCACTTAGAATGATAGAATATATACTTTCCACAACATTGTTCAAACACCCGCTAATTTCACTTAAATGTCACTTTTACCTGATTTTACTCAATTTAGTCATTTTGGCAGTAATCCGAAGTTATGGCAAACAGGCACTTAGCTCTTTCTAGGATGGAAATGATAAAAGATTAGTTTCAATGTGAAATGTGGCCTCATGAAGTATACTCGTTCATTTCAATTTAGGTGTTTTCTTGCTTTTGTATGTAACAACATTTTAAGGATTGAGGAACTTCGAAGAGATACTAGTGTACCATGCATGTAACAATGGATGAATAAGGCTCTGAGCTGTGATCTAAGTTTTGTTGGCAAGAAGTTTGAACTTTTATTCTATTAGTGAAGTTATTAGGAAAGTGATAATGTTGTTAGATTGGTGTAGGCTGCTGAAGTGTAGCTTGACAGAATTCATAAACGAAAATTTGAAAGAATATGTTGGGGATGAAGTTGCCCGATTAATCTTCTTTTAATTATAATGTAGTATAAACTGTATTTTGTTTATTAGGTCAATATGTACAGTATTTTTTAGGATGGATGTACTTGCTACACCAAAATATTCTTTTTGTCCTCGGTATATTTGCATGCTTTTAGTGTTCTCTCCTTTGAGTACGAAGTTTGCTCATTGATATTAAATTGTACTATAATATTCTTTTTGTAGAGTACACTGATGTTTCTGCATATCGATTATCTCTGTCTGAGGACACAAAAGCCATCAATCAGCTGGTATGTTGACTTGTTGATATTTTTTGCACAAGACCTGTTGTTTCAGGGTCCTTTATGGTTTTCTTTTTTACTCTTTCAACATTTGCTTTTTTTCTTTACGATTCTTGTAATGTCGAATGGCTCCTGATATTATGCTGAATGGTTTCAGAATTTACTTATACGAGAGGGCAAGGAGATGGGTTCAGTGCTCTACACATATCGAAGTTGCGTCAAAGCACTTCCTCAGGTGAACTTGCTCATACTTTTGGTTTCAGTGTTTCTTGCCTCTCAGTGGAACTTGCTCATGTTTCTGGGTTATATACAATATATCTTCCTTTCTCTTCTTGGGTGTCCACAAATGGTGTATTTCTCTCTTATTTGAAAACTTCACTAGTCAAACTTTCAAAGATAAAAAGTTAAAAACAATAAAGGTAATCAATGTGATAGGCGTAAACGATAGAAATTCATTTAATGTATGGAGTCATCTGAGTTTAAGAATGTGCATGTATTATGCTTGATGAATGACTATAACGTATACGAGGTGATGTTTTTGCTTCAACGAAATGCAAGACGATGTTGTGATTATACATATGCAAGTCGATGTTGTTAGGACAACGTACATACGCAAGACGATGTGTTTCTTTCAACGAAATTTAGATAATACATACACATCCCTTCTAGTTTAGTTACACACACTAAACTATGAGTTGTGATTTTTAATACTGGCAGCTTCCAGATTCTATGAAGCAAAACCAAGCTGATCTATATCTAGAAACCTACCAAGTATTAGACCTAGAGATGAGCCGTCTCCGTGAAATTCAGCGTTGGCAAGCATCAGCTGCATCAAAAGTATGATATTCTTATCCTTCACTGTGTCGTTCAACATAACCTTCAATTTCCATTCTAAGCATGAATATGAATGACTTGCCACAGCTAGCAGTTGATATGCAGCGTTTTTCTAGGCCTGAGCGCCGCATCAATGGCCCCAGTATAACTCATCTCTGGTTAGTTGGTGTTTTATTGATTCACTGTTTGTTCTTTCTCGTGAAAAGTTAAATTACTATTCAAGTGTGGATATGGTGCTTGAATGAATATATGAAGTCGAAAGTCGTTAGTTAAGTTTAATAAATTGAAAAAAAAAAAAAACTAGTGAACTCAAAGTTCCAGACTTTACTCCAGAATTTTTTTGCCAGTGGCCCAGTTAGAGTTGTGTTAGCAAGTTTTAAATTTACCAGTGTCCTGTTGCCTGATTAACACATAAATAAATATACTCATTCATTGGCATCCAGTGAACTCTAGTATGAATCAGCATAATGGTTAAAGTTACTTAAGTTGAGATGATTTAGGATATTTCGAAACCAAGATATCATAATCACTATATGGTCCCATTTGAATTTTCTGTTCTTCATTTGATGATGCCGTAAACTTTATCTAGATTATACACTAAGAATTGAAATACAATCAATGCAAGGAGAGTATGGGTTAGTATTTCAATTCATAATCAGCAAATGTAGTCTATTAGTATCATTTACTAGCATTTTTATGGACTATCATAATTCATACAATTGCAATCAGGATGTCAGTTTTATAACCAAAAGGAGCCTCTGCAGGATATATCAAACTAAATGTGGAGTCTAACTTACCAGTTATTCTGTATATTCACGTATATTATTTACCAATAGAGCCAGGATCAAAGGTGTTGTTATAACCTTGATCAACGCGATAAGTTCTTGATCTTACATATTTTTTCAAAAAGTATTACTTCTGCTTAAGTTATTCAGGTTTCGAAGCTGGAAAAATATTACCCGATGTTATTGTTCATTACAGGTCCATGCTGAAGCTACTTGATGTGCTGGTTCAACTTGATCATCTGAAAAATGCTAAGGCTAGCATACCAAATGACTTCTCTTGGTACAAAAGGTAATTTTGACATTTGCATGATAATTATTCTTTTTTATTGCTAAGACCTGTTTCGAATTCTACATTGATGTGTGGATTTTAATACCAGTATATACCTTTTTGCTCTGATTGTAATTTATTTTCTTATTGGTGGCATAACAATGAAATTAGTATTTAAATCCGTCCACCTTTAATGTTTTCATCACATCTTTGCATTTAAGTTTCTGGTCGTACCACTAAAATTTCTCATCTTAGTACCAGAGGTCATGAAAACAATTCTTTAATGGGCTATGACGGTTAATGATGTACTATAGCTACTCATTATGTCAATCGTGCTTAATGTATCAGGACATTTACTCAAGTCAGCGTGCAATGGCAAGATACAGACTCAATGAGGGAGGAGCTCGATGATTTACAGGTTGAGTCTCTGAAAATCTATCACCTTTCATCCCAGGAAACATTGAATTCTTAATCATTTGAGACTGTACAGTGTTCCACATCTTGACAGATCTTCTTAAGCACAAGGTGGGCGATCTTGTTGAACTTGCATGTTGAAATGTTCCGGGTGAACAAGTATCCTCCATATAGTAATTGTTTCTTATCAGTCTAATTCAACTCAGCTACAAGCTTATAGATATTAGTAAAAAGTTACTGCGGTCTTGCATATTCTGTTCGGCTACCCCACCCCCTTCTTATCTGTTGGTGCAAGCCTAAATATATTGACCAGTGGCCACTGTAAAAGTGCCACTTTTGTTGTATATGATTTATTCGGTTGAGATCTTTAACCTGGAATAGCGTTGAAGATATCCTCCAAGTTCTCATAGTTTTTGCTGTTGAGTCATTGGAGTTGAACTTCGCGCTCCTCTTTCCAGAGCGCCACGTTCTTCTGCGAATTTTGCCTGTTCTTGTTGTACTGGCAGCATCATCAGAGAAAGATAGTGAGTCCCTCTACAAGCGAGTGAAAATCAACCGACTGATCAATATATTCAAGGTACATTACTTTAGTACCTTTGTTGAGTGAGTCTGCAGGTGTCTATATTGTATTTCTCGTGTGGTATATGCCACTTTATTCAAGTTATAGTTCTTTTGTTATGCAGAATGACCCAGTGATCCCTGCATTTCCAGATCTTCATCTTTCTCCTGTAGCAATACTGAAAGAGTTGGCAACATACTTTCCGAAATGTTCTGCTCAAACTCGTCTTCTTACCCTTCCTTCCCCACATGAGCTGCCTCCTCGTGAAGCACAAGAATATCCTTAAATTTGAGTCCATTTCTATTTGGGAATTCTTTATTTTTAATAGGTTTCTAGATAATTATGCCAATTTTATTTGCATACCGGAACTGTATGTTTTGCTGTTTCTTGGATCTTATCAGTAATGGACCATGCCGACTCATTGATGAGAATGAATTTTTTAAAGCAAGTCTAATGATATTGATCTTTGACCTAACTCAAGGGAGAATTTAAAAGTAATTTTTTTATGGTTGTTTCCTTGACTAAGTTTACGTATCAGCGTCACTTTTTGATCATCAATCATATTGGAGCAATTCGTGCTGAACATGACGACTTCTCCATCCGCTTAGCCTCTTCCTTGAATCAAGTATTCTTCTTCCTCAATTACACCTTCAGATTTGGATCTCATGAGTTCATGATGTGATTGTTTGAATGTTAATGCAATCTACATTTCCTTTCTCATCTATGTTTATATAGGACTATCAACATGCTATTATTCTTATTAGAATATATTGCAATAGTTCACCTTCAGCAAAATGAATAAGAACTTAATGGTCAAGTTTATCCAATTTCCGTAAAAGATAACTGCTTTGTCTTTTCCAATCTATCATTGGGATTCACACTTTTTCAACACATGCCATGAGATCGTTTTGATGATAAGACATTGTTTACCATCATGCAGCTTTCATTATTGAGATCAATGGATGGTGCAGATATGGAGTGGGCAAAAGAAGTCAAAGGAAATGTCTATGATATGGTTGTTGAAGGCTTTCAACTCTTGAGTAGATGGACTGCACGTATATGGGAGCAGTGTGCATGGAAATTTTCACGACCATGCAAAGACCCTATCGGAAATGAGCCTCATGCGACAACTACATCTATTTCCGACTATGAGAAGGTATGTATGATTTTTCTTTCATTTTCCTTCTGAATTTTACATATCCGGACTATCCCATTTTTACAGCCGTTTATCCCTTAGTCACATAGTTAATATCCAGAACCATTATTAATATTTCTGATCTCATATCCAGTGTGGGACCTAAGTCTTCTAGAAACTTGAATAATACGGTTATGGCATGACAGTTTTTAAATTTTCTGAAGGTGGTGCGATATAATTATAGTTCAGATGAAAGAAAGGCCATGGTAGAACTTGTCAGCTACATCAAGGGAATTGCATCACTGATGCAGAAGGCTGATACTTTGGTGGCAGATGCTCTGTGGGAAACTATTCATTCTGAAGTCCAAGATTTTGTGCAAAATACATTAGCCACTATGCTCCGGACTACTTTTCGAAAGAAGAAAGACATTTCTAGGTAGGCAACATATCAAATTTGCTCATAACAGAATAATATATTTTATACCAGACTGTCTATACTCTATAGTACTCCCTAGGTAGAACTTAGATATGTTCCTTAAACCTGAATTTCGACTTCCATCTGCATTGGTGAAATTGTCATTGACTCTGTATTATGAGATCTTGGTTTAATTTGAAATTCTTAGTTCCAAAGGAAATTTTCAGCCTTGTGCTGTATGACTTTATACAACTGAAAACGAGTTTGCTCTGGGTTAGTTGTTGGAGCATCCTAATATAGATCCCAATATCTTCTACTGGAAATTATGACACCACACTGACTGACTCATTTATTTGATCTTACAAATTTGAGGTTCATTCAATCTGCCATTTTCCAGGATTCTTTCTGATATGCGTACACTTTCAGCCGACTGGATGGCAAATACAAGCAAACCTGACTCTGAAATGCAAGCCCTCCACCATGGTGGTGAAGAAAATAAAACAAACATCTTTTATCCAAGACCAGTAGCACCCACAGCTGCACAGGTTTGTCTTATGGGTCTTTCTACTATATACTCCCCCTCTGTTCCATATATAAGTCTGGTTCTGTCCATAATCTTGTTCCAAAGTATTTCACTTTGTTGATATCAAAGGCTGTTTTTTTACTTTTTTATTTTTTGCACTAATACCCTTAAATATATACCTCTCATCTCTTAATGTTGGACTGTTGCATACTACTAATAAATAATAGCATTATGGTAATTTGATCTCCTAAAAACCGAAAATGTTGGTCGGTGTCATTGTGAAATGATAAAAAACACTTATATTTTGGAACAAACGAAGTGGTTTTGTGCATGCGAAGCAGAAACTATTGATTTGAAATAATTTAACTGACAAATATGCTTAGAAAGATAAAATACCAATGGAGGAAGATTAGAGAAACCATACCATCTTACTTTATGCAGAGAATCTATGAAAATTTAGCTTGGTATTGGAGACATGATGGAACTTTTGGAAGTCTACTCGATCGTTATAGTCTGCTGATCTATTCCTTTCCTTAAAATCAACATGCATCTACCTGAAATTCAATTTCCGTAACGTATCTCAGTCCACGTGGAGACATTTCTACGTTAAGTACACTGAAAGAGTTAATTCCACCAACTTCCAGTGACTTATAGTGCTTATTAAGGATAAAGGTTCTCCATCAGTAGAGCCTAGAGTCTGAGATACGAGAGTCAAGAAAACCTCTTCCAGGAGAACCCTCAAGTCAATGTGTCATCAGCAATGACATTCTAGGTCAATGAATGATGATTAAGTTGTAGACTTATATGAAATCACTACATCAATTACAAGCCGGATTGTCATAGTTTTTGCTGTATTATCGTAGGTTATCATGACTGTCTTTGTTAATGTGTTCATCATGTGTTTTCCACGTGCCTTTGTCGAAATATTGTTCTTGAGACATAATTTCTTGCATCACATGCAATATGAATTATGAGTTATCTCTGTTTGTGCAAATGTTCATGCAATATGCATACTTCTTAGTTCCTCGTATATCTCTTCCCAAAACAGGTGCACTGCTTACAATTCTTGATATATGAGGTGGTATCTGGAGGAAATTTGAGGAAGCCTGGTGGGCTTTTTGGGAATACAGGTTCTGAAATACCGGTCAATGAATTAAAGCAGCTTGAAACCTTCTTCTACAAGCTTGGATTTTTCTTGCACTTACTGGATTATACAGGTTTGTCAAAGAGGCATCATTGCCTACTTCCTGTGATCTATGCCAAACACGACTTTTTTTGGGAACCTAATATTATTGCTATCTGAATGCATATATGGTAGCAAAAGGATTCGTTCGCCTGTTATGTTCCTTTTAATCATTTATACATGGCATTCTATCGCTTATTTATTTTCAGTATGATAGTTTATTGTCGGATCATAAGTTTTGTCTTTGATGATTTGTGCATTAGTTTTTTTTTTTATATATATATAAATATTGCGCCAAATTCTACACTCTCTCTTCTCTTGTATGTGTGTGTTGCCCCCCCCCCCCCCCCCTTCCCTTGTTTTTTCCTTCTGCCAATTCCCGTTGCTCAGATCAGTCACGCACTAAGCATAGTTCAAATGTATGTCAATGACATCGTGCCCATTGTTCGCTCGTTTGCTTATATATATCCAAATTCATACAATCTAGTGCGATAAGTTGCATGACTGTAACCTGTGAGATTTTCTGCTATGTCAGTAATACTAATACACAAGTGTTGTCCTAAAGCGAAAAAATTTAAGTGTAAAGTGATAATATTAAGTATCAAGTTCTCTTTCTGGCTGCCTGAAGAGTGAGTAAGAATGCATTCAACATAGACATGCTCATGTAGACTTCTAAACCAGTTGCTAACTTGCTATTGATGAAAAACCCGTCATTCTTCCTAGTCAATAGTGCTTTAATAGAAAAAATACGTTATGATGATTTATGTCTGATCGGTCAGTCTCTACGGCAAATGCCTGGTGCCAAATAGTTGTCTCATATTACTAAATACATGAGATGTTTATTTATGTTATTGTTATAGAACTTATGTAGTTCTTTTGTTGTTGCAGCGACAGTAGCAAATCTGACAGATGTAGGTTTCTTATGGTTCAGGGAATTTTATTTGGAATCTTCTCGTGTTATACAGGTAAAGATAGATAGATCATCTGTTAATATAACTGGGCCCCTCAGCATGATCTGAATTTAATAAAGGATTAAGAGTTCAAGTTTAGAAATGGTACTCTTCTGTATTTGTTGCATTTCGCCAATTTTACAGATGGCGACTATCAACTGACATATAAGTTTGTCGAGAGTCGCTTACTCATTTTATTCTGCATGCACCTTAAAACCACTTTGAAATCAATTTGCTTAGTCCGCCTATTTAATAATTGTACTGCTGTTGATTTAAATGTAATGGCTTTCAAAATTCACAGTGCACGTTTTCTACAGTTTTGTGATTCTCTCTCAGATTGTTTTCCCATCTCTGTTCTTCTTTCATGCTATTATGCCATCTTTTTTACTCTTAAATGTTAAGATCAACCTAGTGTTGTTTCTCTTGTAGTTTCCCATCGAATGTTCCCTTCCATGGATACTGGTGGATCATGTGACTGAGTCTCAAAATGCTGGTCTTCTTGAGAGCATCTTGATGCCCTTTGACATCTATAATGATGCTGCACAACAGGCTCTGGTGGTCCTCAAGCAACGATTCCTTTATGATGAAATTGAAGCTGAGGTAGAGACATTTAGCCTGTGAAACTAACCTACTGAAAGATTTCTAGAGTGGACTTAGTGTAGTTGAAGGACTTGCATATGCTAGTATTATTGCCTGAATTTAATCAGGAATTCGTTATTTGCTCACCTAGCGTTCTGAGATGATATTTCCACCAGCCATTAACAAAGTGTATGCAACACTGTAAATTTTGTCTTTCTTCTGTTATATTTTTTCAGGTGGATAATTGCTTTGACATATTTTTATCAAAATTATGTGAAACCGTTTTCACATACTACAAGACTTGGGCAGCCAGGTATTTGTCTTAGCATTTTCATTTCCTCCCCCCCCCTAAGATCTTCATGAACTTGGCAACATTTTTGTTTTTCCTACTCGGCAGTGAACTTCTGGATCCATCATTTTTGTTTGCGTTAGACATTGGTGAGAAATTTTCAATCCAACCTATGAGATTCGTGGCAATACTACAGATGACAAGAGTGAAGGTAGCACGTCAATTGTTTTTTCCTGATACAATATGATATATTTTCCTCCTATCAGGACATGCGGTCTTAGTCTTGCCTGTTCTTATACTCTATCCAAAAATAACTAAAATAAGTATATAAATGAAACTAGTATTATCTCTGTGCAATAAAAATGTTTCTATTCGACCTTCGTCCCCAGTTACAAAATGAAATAGATGTGGTCAATTGAAGTTAGTTGCCTATTCTAAACCTATTGGATATAGTGAAAGCTGTATAGATTATACTATATTCAATTTTGGAATATCCACTGGAGCATTGACGTATATTTTTAATTGAGTGAATATATGCTTACTAAACATTGTAATTTATGGAAAATATGCAATTGAACTGTATTTTGGAATAGATGGAAAAGGAAAAGTGAACTATCGTTTTGGAATGCAGCCACATCTTTTCCCCTATAAGTATAGGCATCCTTGCACCTACTAAATTTTCCTATGATCTCCGAAGTCCCAGCACTAATAAAACCTTAAATTTTTTCCATGTAGCTAGAGTACTGTGTATAAGAAGAACTTATTTTCACATGTAACATGCTTAACTAAGAAATGAATGTCACCATTAAATTTACTGAAAGTTTCATCTATGGAGTTTATCTAATCCTGCTCAATTTGCTTCTCTATCTTTACGATAAGCATTTAGGCTCTGTTCTCTTCAACTTAAAACTCATTCAGTTCAGTTCAGTTCCATTCAGTTCAGTTCAGCTCGTCTTCAGTTCAGCTCATTAAATACATATTATTATTATTATTATTATTATTATTATTATTATTATTGTTGTTGTTGTTGTTGTTGTTGTTGTTGTTGTTAATAATATTATTATTAGTATTATTATTATTATTATTATTATTATTTTATCATTTATTTACACACCCGATCTTTTGTACGAGGAAAATAAGAAAATTTATCCAATTGAGTTATTTTCAACTTTTTTTTCTTTCTTTCTTTCTTTTTAATGAAATAAAGAGTATAGTTACAATTTGAATTGCCTCTTTTCTACCGTAAAATGTGAGTTAAGATAAGAAACTACAGGAACTTGAGAGTACCATACAATCTGGTTTATATACTCTGTACGTACATCTCTTACAAAAAATCTACATGTTCTTTTGCATCGTTTACAAGAGCATGGACAAGAAAGAGTGTTGATGTAAAGTTGTTAGCACGAGCTTGTGCATGGTTTATGGACTAGTAATTTTGGTTAAGCTTTTAATTATTTTATTTGCCGAACATTGTCCATGCTCTTGTAAACGTTTTCAAGTTGTAATAAATTTCACGGATTCAAAAAAAAAAATAAAATAGATAAAGACAGTTTGTACGACGATTAAAATTCAGTTTTAATCGAGTTATCATTCTCATATTGTTTTCCACGCGGTTTGTTTTAAAGTTTGTTATACAATAATAAATAAAAAGGTAAAGTGACAGAAAAAGAGTAGGAAGAGTGTGAGAAAGATGACAAAAATAATATGTTTTTTTTTAATTGTGATTATGTATACCATCATATAATTGTTATTATTATTACAAAATAATTTCTCCAGTTCAGTTTGTTTCAGTTTCAGTTTCAGTTCAGTTCAGTTCAGTTCAGAAAATTGCAGTTGAAGAGAACAGAGCCTTACTCCCTCCATGGTCACCTTTTAATTATTTGGATCCATGCTCTACAGGTGTTGGGGAGAACTATCAACCTGAGAAGTTTGATCTCTGGGAGGATAAACAAATTGTGCAGGGAGAATATTGAATTTCTGTTTGATAGGTTTGAGTCTCAGGATATATGCGCCATTGTGGTGAGTGATTGTCTTCACATGCATGCTATAATCAAATCTCGGACTTCTTTTTCTTTTCTAATGAACAAATACTATTTCAGGAATTGGAGAAGCTCCTTGAAGTCTTGCAACTTGCTCATGAGTTACTATCTAAGGATCTGACTCTCGATTCCTTTAGTCTCATGTTGAGTGAGATGCAAGAGAATGTATCTCTTGTCTCATATTCTAGCAGACTTGCCTCACAGGTACTAATTAACATCTCATAACTTGTCTGGATATCTCACCAAAGTTACTTTTTGTGGTTGCAACGTAAAAACTGCTTCCAGTTGATATTGGTGAAGTGATAGCTGATTGTTCCTAAACTTGTTTCCATATTGAAGTAGCTTTTTTTGCATTCAATTTTCACCTTAGAAGGTTCAAACCCTCAGGCGAGGAAAAGTACCTCGAGTAGAAAGATAATATACAGCCTGGAATTTGTGATCTTTTTTCAGTTTTTCTAACATTTGAAT
Source organism: Plantago major (assembly GCA_026545765.1). Classification (NCBI taxonomy): domain Eukaryota; kingdom Viridiplantae; phylum Streptophyta; class Magnoliopsida; order Lamiales; family Plantaginaceae; genus Plantago; species Plantago major. The sequence goes on from CM048841.1 coordinate 80,288,455, forward strand.
CACTTGTGGCACTATGACTTGATGCCATGCTCAATTATTTGATTTTCAATATTGATCAGTGACTAATTATTTTAATGAAACCCAATAGAACTATCAAAGTAATTAATTATTTATGATGACATCCATGCAAAATTGAATCGCTCACTATCTGCCTGCATTTATCGTAAAATTTCTCAGATATGGACAGAGATGCAGAATGACTTCCTACCAAACTTCATACTGTGCAATACAACTCAAAGGTTTGTCAGATCAGCAAGAGTGCCTCCTGTTTCTGTTCAAAAGCCATCAGTTCCTCATGTCAAGCCAAACTTCTATTGTGGTAATCAAGTAAGAAACCTTAGCCTGTTGGTACCTGTGTGTCTCATATCTAAATAATATATAATGTCTACATGTATTGAACACACCGAAAAATAGACTGTTTTTCATCTCAGAAACATGTTCTCTAAATTTGCTTGATCAGCAATTAGTTCTTGTACTCTATGTGAATGCTTGGGGTAAGAAGTTAATGCGTTGTTATAGTTGATTTCGAATGCCATTTCACCTTTGAAGGAGCAGACTATGTTCTGTTTTCTCAATTATGATGAATTGCATTCTTAGGCATTTAGGGAGCTAAACAAACCTCAGGGGAAAATTGGTGTTACATCTGAAGCTAGCTTGAATAGGGATCAATATTGAAGTACTCTTTTTCAGTTTTATTCTTCTTTCCAATGCAAAGCTCCAAGTCCGAGTATTCGAATTGCACACTTTGGGTGTTTTTTTTGGGGGGGGGGGGGGGGGGGACAGAAGTGTTTCATGTACTGTCATTCGCTTCCTGATTTCTTCTTGATTGATGGAAGCATTTAATTTTTCGCACATCTAACTTTAATATGGAAGTTCTCACATCAAACTGGAATACAGAAGTTGGATTAGTGGCTTAAACTATACAATTAGTCCATGCAATACTTTCTTCTGGGTTGACATAATGTTAACACAAGAGGGCTGTGGTTGGTCAATGTAGACTTATTGACTATTTATGTCACTGAAGCAGACCTTGACATCATAATGTCATTAGAAATGTTGTTTCGTTATGTGAGATGACAGAAGTACCTAAAAGAATACTAATCCGGGTGCAGAACCTCAACAAGATAAATTCCTTTTAGTCGTTTCATCTTTTTATGCTGCGTCTTATATTGGTCAGATTGACTTTTGCTTTCTGATTATTTACTTTTTGGATGAAACAAATTCTAATATAGTTCGCAGCTTTCGCTTACAATCTATTCTCAGACATCCTATGCCCTTTTCATGATAGGATCTGAATTCTGCATACCAGAGTTTTGCCCGATTGCACAGTGCCTTTTTTGGAATGCCTCATATGTATTCGATTGTCAGACTTCTGGGGTCTAGATCATTACCATGGCTCATAAGAGCCCTGTTAGATCATGTATCAAATAAGGTAATTGTCGCCTGCCTCAAATTCTTCTATGAAATAGTACCAGTTTTTCTCTCAACACAAGGAAAAACCAATCCAAACACTGGGTGTGTGGTGAATGGTGATATGTTATCAAATGTTAATGAAATGTGGTTTTCTCCTAATGTTTAGGAAATACAGGTCTTTTCTAAGATCTAGTCTTTTTCTTTATCTGTTAGTTTGGTGGACTAGCTTTGTAATTATCAGATTAGATCATGCAAGAATAAACATGTTCTCTAATGTTTTGTCATCTCTCTTCTGCATGTTTCTGTTTTTATGTCGACAAAGTTCAATGAAAATAATGATTATAGCATAACTGTGAATAAACATCTTGATTGTTATCTACAAGAACATAGTGAAATCTGTTGTATTTAGCTTGTTCGTTATCTCTAAAGAACGATGGTAAAATAGTGAACAATCTCTAGGTAAAAAATGTTTTGGTAAAGTGGACAATCGTTTGAAGATATTCCCATATTTGTTAACGTAGTTGTATCATTAGCTATTTTGATCCTTGGTGGTTGTTTCTTTCTGTGATATTTTATGATTCCTTCAGCTTGAATATGTTTCTGTGTTCCCTTTGCTTTCAAATCCTTATTTCAGGTTACCACCCTCGAACCAATGATTACCGGATTACAAGAGGCTTTGCCAAAATCTGTTGGATTGCTTCCCTTTGATGGTGGTGTAGCAGGTATGACATTGATGGGACGTAATGTATTGATTGAATTCACTTCTAGCCTCCATTAGGAAATTTTCCCTTTTCGTGTCTGTCTTCATTTCTTTTATTGCTCTTCAGCTAGTACTTCCAATTTAATAAGTGCCTCCATGTTATATTCAGGTTGTATGAGGAATGTTCAGGAACTTCTCAACTGCTGGCATTCGAAAGCAGAGCTCAAAACAGAGGCTCTGCGAGGGATAAAGGAAATTGGAAGTATATTATACTGGATGAGTTTGCTTGATATTGTTTTGGTAAGTTTCTTCTTCTTCTTCTTTTTTTTTTTTAAAATTTTATAAATATTTTCAATCAACTTCTGGAGTAAATAGCCATATAACGTGTACAAGTTGGTAAAATTAGCTGTTGAAATTGATCTCAGCCGTGAGGACATGTTTTAATTATTAAAACAAAGACCGGCTTCGTAGTTTTTATTTGTTACTGTCAACCTAGGTTCTGCTTTGTGCCAGTGCCAGAATACAGAACAAATTGAAAATACTTCTATAAGACGATTAGGCCTTTTATAATGAAATATTGAGATCCTCCTTAACATCACTTTAAGAGCATGGATGATATACGAGTTCAATTTGGTAAAGCCCTGGTGAGGTGTTTCTTGCTCAAAGTTTTTGGGGTGCCCAATGATTAATGTAATCCCAGCTTTATTTTGTTGTTTTTCCTTAATTAAGCATGTGCTTCTTAATCTAATGACTGCAGCTTCGTGCCTAACTATGCATGCCTCAAACTTTCGACATCTACTATATTTGATACAAGTTGCATTTGAAGAATTGAACAGTATCCATACATTTTCTTTTCCTTTTTGTGAGACTACTATCACTTTTTTTCACAGAGAGAAGTAGACACTAGCCAGTTCCTTCAGACTGCCCCATGGTTGGGTTTAGTCCCTGGTGCTGAAGGACAGGTCGTGCAATTTCCGGATGGTGAAGAGAGCCCTATCATATCTCTCTTCAAATCATTAGCTGCTGCAAGTGCTTCAAATCCCAGTTTTTCAAATCCGTCTTCATTCAGAGTCCTGTCACGACAGGCTGAAGCTGCTGGTATATATATATTTTCCTGTGCTTCTGGTGTAACTGATTAGTACCTATAGCTAAACAATTTCCGGCTTCCTCTCTCCCTTTTTTTTGGGTGGGGGGTACTTTTTATCATCTCAGAATTTTCACTTGAGTTTACATTCTTCCTTCTTCACTTCATTCCCTGCTGATTATCATTCACGTTCAAACATTGTTGGGGTTGCAGATCTGCTATATAAGTCAAACATTCATGCCGGAAGTGTGCTTGAATATGCACTTGCTTTTACAAGTGCAGCTTTAGACAAATACTGCAGCAAATGGAGCGTGATTCCGAAGACAGGTTTTGTTGACATTACAACTTCCAAGGACTTCTATCGTATCTATAGCGGTCTACAAATTGTAAGACACTGTTCTTCATTTTCCTCCTGCTCATACTATAACTTTGATAAGTCTCTATTACAGACTTCTGCAGAGTGGTTATATACATCAATATACTAGAATTGCTCAGTCTTTTCTTTAAGTATGACCAGCTATCTCTTTGATGATTTACCTTGTACCGAAACCGAGACCATAGTATATACTGTATTAATGAAGTGCAGAGCTAGGATTTTTTTTTTTTTTTTTGATGATTACATAATGCAATGTCCTTCGCAATCAAATGTATGCTCGATAGCATGTCATTACAAGAAACGGGTTAATGACATCCCAATCTTTGTATATATGAAAAGGAGCAAACGGTGAGAAATTTTATCATTTATTTGCTCAAAGGGGCATCACTGATCGTATGAACCAAAGTAATTTCTTTATCCCAAAGAATATCCCACTTAGAGGAAATATGGACTTGCCTTTTTCAGTAATTTATAAATTCAATAATTTGTATGGAGTTTTATGATTGAGTATTCTATGTAAATTTATAATTGTGCTTCAAATCCATTCTTCAGGAGTACCTTGAAGAAGTCGCTCATATACAACCAAACAGCCCTGGAATGTTGGGTGACTCAGTTGCCTGGGGTGGTTGTACGATAATATACTTGCTTGGTCAACAATTACATTTTGAGCTTTTTGATTTTTCGCATCAAGTCCTCAATGTTGCAGAGGTCGAATCTGCACCACTCACATCGGTCCATAGGAACACTCAGTTTGTTCAGGTACTTGTCTTTCCATCTTTTCATCCCTTTTCTTGCATTAGTTTACAGGACTAGAAGTCTCTTCATTCCCTTTAAGGAAGCTCGATTTTTTGAGTTTGTGTACATGATAAGCATGAGGAACTTTAATTTTCCATACGATTTCTTAATAGAACCTGATGTAGACTACAATATCCGAATTTTGTTTTTGTTGGCTGATGCACTTGTTTTGTAAAAGGGTTTTGAAAGCCTATTGGAAGCTATGAAGAAAGCACGCAGACTGAACAATCATGTATTTTCAATGCTGAAAGCACGGTGCCCGTTAGAGGACAAACAAGCCTGTGCGATCAAGCAAAGTGGCGCACCGCTGCATCGTATCAAGTTTGAGAATACAGTTTCTGCATTTGAAACATTGCCACAGAAAGGTGCCTGAGCAAATTAGTTACCAAGTCATAGCTGTTGTTTATTTCATGTTGATATTTGTACGTACATTTTATCTGTTTTCATGTATACTTATATGATAGTTATATGATGCTGCAAAGTGCTAATCCTTGAGTCGGAATTCCAGAGAATTTTGAATTTTGACTTGGGATAAATGGTACGAATTGAATTTCTTTTATCAATTTGTAAAGAAAGATGGCAATTCATCGACTTGCAAAGTTCTAGTGCAAAGCTCAATGAAAGTTAGAAATACGATTTATTAGATGTAGGGAAGTAAATATTGTGACATCCTCTTACATAGTGTGCGACATTGGTCCAGTTCGACCTTTGGATTGTTTAACTGTTAGAAAGTATTGGATTTCAAGGCCGGGTTAACAGGCCAAATAACATGTCCCCAGAAAACTTGATGCAAAAAGAGAAACAGACTTTGAGCAAAAAGAAAAGAAACTGGAACAGCATTACACTTAACAAACCAAGCCCTACGTGCTTTAAAATTCCCTTCATATCCTCTGAACTGGTATAAAAGCCTTCTGGGTTCATCGTCCGTACCATACCAGACCATTGACTGGTCTCGGGTTGTAGAACCTGCCGAGCTTGTGCTTGAGCTCGAGCTGTACGCCAGCTCCTTCTATCGCGTGGACCGTGGAGTAAACCTAACACCAATTCCCCAACTCTCTCCCTTACCAGCATTGTGGCTCCTATTCTCAAAATGCTCATCCACAACGCTGCTTGCTCAACAGCGATTCTTTCTCCAAACCAGAAACAAATTTTCCACTCTCCTTGACCTTCTGTACCACCCCTCTGGACATTAAGATTCAAAGTTGCACTTCCACCTGTAAAAAATATTGGTGGAATCAAGGGAAATATTGTTATAATACGTAGTAGGGTACTTTCTCCTGGTGCTTTAATGTGTTATATAGTGCAACACATGAAAGAATGATGTACAAGTACGGACCAAATAATAAAGGTAGTGTCACATTAGCCACAAATTACATAATAAGGATATCTGGATATAGAGATCAGTGCATTCTTAATGCCACCTTCATTTTCTGCCCGTATGAAAAGCTCTCTGACCATCATGTACACCTCGCCAATATAGAGATCAGGTAGCACCCAGCGGGAGGAGTAGAGCTTGATGACAAGTGGGAGACCATTTCGGTTTATGCCTGACTCCAGGATATCAAAATCGACCATTTGGTTCCAGGCTGGATTCAACCCGTTCAGGGTGTCATTGGAGGTTCGCCATTCGGTGTCTTTGCCAACCCCGATTGTGACCCTAGCATGAACACGACTGGTGACAAACGTTCTAACATTTTGGAGATCATTAGCAGAAATAATTGTGAGAGTGAGTTTCCGATAATAAGTTTCATCAGGCATGCTTCAAAATTGTCTTAATTTCAATGTACTAGCAGTAGTGAAGAAGATGCAATTTTAATCCTGTATTCCTGTTTAAAGGAACAGAATTGGAATAAATTTTGGCCATTTGATATAAACAAATTCATCACACGCAACAGCGTGTGACTTGATCAATATTGTTTCGGGCATATTCAAGAACGAGTTACATATTGACTTAGAGATTAATACCTTCTATAAGTCGTAATTAAATTCTATTTTGATTTTATTTGATGGTTACAGTTGCATTAGCCCTTCTAAGTTCTATCCAAACTGCGAATTTAAAATCCAGATAGGAACTAATCTACCATGCAAGTTGCAACCCACACTAATACCAAACATGAGAATGCCTTGATATGAAGACTGCCCATTGTGGGGCGGTAGTTGGGAGCTCCTCCTACCGCCCCCAGTCGCCCCCCACAACCCCCCTCCCAAACAACTCACCAGGTTGCAGACCAAGTGAGTTACCATTTGGGGCTGGCTCCGTTGTCCCAACGGGGCCCAGCCCCAAATGGTAGTGTTCCCAGCCTTGGCCGGTTCTTATTGGATCTGCCATTTATATTTTGTTTTTCTTTTTGAATTTTGAATTAAAAAAATAAAAATTATACCAACGTTCATATTTTTTCGATATCTATAAATATAGACTAGTGAGACTAAGGCAGTAAAGGAGTGTCACCCGTCGCACGAGGTGAGGTTCCTGCCGCTAAGGTACCCACTGAGCTTGGGCTTGAAGTCAGATTTTCAGAATTTCGTCATGACCCCGTCGCATGACGTTTTGCACCACGACACTGACAACGACCATTATCCATTGGAAATGGTCAATCCTTTTCAGTTTTCATCACGAGTAATATGAATGAAGAGTGACCGTCCGAATCAAGGGCGATGCCAGTCTTGACCCGTGATCGGCAACTTTAAGTTATTAACATAATAATAATAATAATAATAATAATAATAATAATAATAATAATAATAATAATAATAATAATAATATAAGTACTACTTCCTCCGTTCATCATTACCACTTTGACTTTTTTCTATTTGTTTTTCAACTTTATTCTGAATAAATTTTAAACGGTAAATGTAAAATGCTCAATTAAATTATATTATGATACTTTAAGGACTAAAGTTTCATAATATAATTTAATTGAACATTTTACATTTGCGGTTTAAGATTAATTTGTAGTCAAGTTGAACATTATTGAAAAAAGTCAAAAGTAATAATATGATGACGAGGAAATATTTTAGAAATTCAATATTAATAAATTAGTAGAAGAAAATGGATGTTTCCTAAATATTACTCCGTCTACTCCTAGCTCTTCTTATTAAGGCTCTATTCTCTTCAACTGCAATTTTCTGAACTGAACTGAACTGAATTGTAGTATAAAATATAACTAAGCTGAACTGAATGGAACTGAACTGAACTGAACTGAATGAGTTTTCAGTTGAAGAGAACAGAGCCTAAGTTAGACACGGGTATACAAAGTAAACTAAATTACACTGGATAAACTGGATCAGGGACGACTAAAATAAAGTAAATAACGCTGAATAAACTAAGGCGCCTATCCCAATGGAAGCTTTCCATTTCCATTTCTTGATAATGTTACCTTCTACCCCACTCAAGTAATACCCACATAAAACACTAAGTGATTTGTATAGAATTAAAATCTGAAGTTGGGTAAGAATTTAGGTTTTTTTTAACCCGGTTTTCAGAACTTTAGTTCTTGGCCAAACAACCTATTTACATATTTATCAACCCATTATATCTACAATATTTAGATTCTTTATTATTTATTTATTAAAATAATACTCAACTTTCCATTTTAACAAATTACTATTAAGTTTTATGCATTCTTTATTTTTTTTTATTTAGATATTTCAATTTCCTTATTTAATTGATGAATAAAGTGAAGGAAAAGCTTTTGACAGAATTGCGGAATTAGTATATAAATGGAATATGAGAGGAATACATGGCTGCTTGTTATTGGACAAGAGCAGATCCTACGCGTGTGTTCGAAGCAGATCCTTGGCCCCCATAAATAAGCATAATTTCAGTTTCTTCCAAAATACAGTTCTAAACTCGTAATTAAAAGGCAAGTTTTCATGTCGGAGAAGATGGCTAACGGCGGAGGAAAGGTGTCGTTCAAAGTGACTCTCACTTCCGATCCCAAGCTTCCTTTCAAAGTGTATGCAACTCTCCTAAATTCTATCTCATATACACCTCATATTTCTCTTCATTAACATTTGGCAAAAATATGCAATTAACAGGTTTAGCGTACCGGAGGCAGCTCCATTCACGGCGGTTCTCAAATTCGCCGCCGAGGAATTCAAAGTTCCTCCTCAAACCAGTGCTATCATCACCAATGGTAAACCCTCTCTTCTCCAGAATTTCGACCTTTTAAGGTGTTGAATTGAAAATACCTTTTCAGCTGTTGATTTTGGTTAATTGATTTTGAATGGTTGTGCAGATGGAGTTGGAATCAATCCTCAGCAAAGTGCAGGTATCTAAACATTGTGCTTTTGTTGATTACTTTCTGTTTAGTTTTAGTTTTCAAGTGTTATGTTATTCGGTGCGATATTATTTGTTGGCTACTTTGAAAAGGTTGTGGTTGTTTTGCTACTTGGTTAGGAGCAGTAGGATTATATGGTGGAATTTAGGTATCTTGTTATAACATAATCAATGATCAGGCAGAGTAGTATGTTATTAGTCGTAGTTATACGAAAGGAATGCTTATAATGTGAAGGTTAATGCTATGCTAAGGTCTATCTACACAGTGCATTGATGTGCAAAAATCCTATACACTGGAATTGTTAGTTATTCCTACCTGAGATGATAAATGGAGGACTAGAGTGAATCCTCAAACAAGTAGCAACTCGTGTTATGAGATGATGTGTACACAGGTTAAGGGTCTAGAACTTGGAGAACTAGTTGAAAGCGTGGCCCTCTGTTTTGACTGGGACATCATCATTGCTAGCATGTGCCGTAGTAAAACAAATCATATGTAGAACTGGACGCCTATACTAACAAAATCCATGCATACACGTCCTCTAAGCTTAAGGTTTCTAACTTTGGCATATATGCTCTTTGTCACATAATTTGTTAGCAATTTCACCCTTGAGCTTATTTTCTCATGTTAAAGTTAAGGGGATTTTCACACTACTATCAATAAGCACTCTATGGTGTGGATACCATCTTTTAGGAAGAAATTCAAATGTTGCATATTTCATGTTTGTTTTGTGGTATTAAAATTCCTGGATCTTTGATTGTGTTAAGCTAAAACTACAAACAAGCCAATGACGCTTGTGTTGTTTTGCACAATGGGCTTTATGAAGTGGTCATGGGCTAAAACCATTAGTCTACCAATAAAACACATACACAAACATCTGGACACACACCTGCACACATATATGCCAACCTCTCTATGCTTAAAAAAATCAGTGGAAAGCTTACTTGTGAAGTTTGGTGATGCTTGGATCAGTCTTGGATGGGGAAGAAACTTGTTATAGTCAATAGATCATTCTAAACTCTCAATCAGAGTGAAGTGATACATAAAAAGAGCAACTGAGGGGAATGAAATAGTACGCTGATACCATCTGTAGAGAAAAGTCTTGTATTTATATCAAAGAAATACAATTACAAGTAGGAATATATTTCTCCAACTCAATTACCCGAAACAAACCAACAGGGGTGTGTTTCATCCCTGTTGCTCTCTTGTACAACAACCACAAGCTTACTATTATAAGTAGTTTATAACAAGCTTGGTCTCTAAGGTTCATAACTCGTAAGGCTTCCCTTACAACTTTACAAGCTCTTCTTCCATGCTTCACATGTAAGGATTTCACGAAACTTCTCAAGTAATCTTAAGGAGGGCTAAACTACGGCAAATATGTGGTGTGTCTGTGTGTGAGAGCACGTTGTAGAAGTGGCAGGGAGTAAGTTTTGGCTTATTTGTCTTTCTTCCTTCTCTACTTCATTGTATAGAATTTGAGTTAAGCTTTTGGTGTCTGTAGGAGATTCTGCCGTCCAGAATTTTTCTTTAAACTGTTTCCACTTTTAATATGGAATATTGGATGTTATCTGTTCGGTTTGTTTGCGATGGCAATGACACAGATTAGATTTGGTACTGCTAGGTTCTTAATTTATCAAGCTTGAAAATCCTATCATTATACATGTCAAGTCCTATCTTGTATTCTCCTTGTTCTTGTTCTTGTTCTTGTTGTTGTTCTTTTTTTTCCTTGTTGCCAAGTTTTGGCCGCTGCATGTATGCATTTTGATCCTGATCTTGGTTTGTTTGTAATTCTCTCTCACATTCACTGTATGAACTCACAGGAAATGTGTTTCTCAAACATGGCTCAGAATTGAGGTTGATTCCCCGTGATAGGGTTGGTGCTTATTTGGTGTCAGCTTAAGATCGACGTCATCATTTTGTTATTCACATCACTGTATCAACATGTATTCTTAAGCAAAATAAGAGTACAAGACAATAATGATTTCTTTCTCAGTTTATAGTAACTTTATACTAAAGATGATCAATGGGGTTGTAGATTTGATGTGATTATATCAAGAAATGAACTCATAAACTAGTGTTGTTAATCCTAGCGGGATCCTGCTATCCCAGAGAGTTAACACGCCTGCTTTGGGATAGATACCTCTATCTCAGGAAGCATAGCATCCCGGCGGGATCCTGCTATACTGGAGCATTAATAGGCCTGCTTGGGATAGATACCTCTATCCCGAGAATCATAGCATCCCGGAGGATCCCGGTGTTTCCGGACCGGGATCCCGGTAAATCCTGGCGGGATAGCACCGGGACATTATTTTGGGGTGAATGACCAATCTACCCTCCATTTCCTCACTTTGCTCGTCTTTATGACTCTCTATGAAGAATTATATGACTTCTTGTTATTGATTCTGTTATTGTATTTCAACTACATGTACTTATATATTCATTATGTAAGCCATGTTATATGATACTCCATACTATATCGCTTCAGTATCTCCTGCTATCCTGGATTTTTTGGCCGGCTGCCGCACTCCGCAACCCTGGAGACAATGCTGTCATAAACTAATTGTGGTAGATCATAAAGAATTGGCACCAAATTGTGTTACTTTACGTATTCCCATCTCCAATTCTCCATACATTTCTGTCTTATATGTTCTTTGTTAATTTTTCATGGTTAAAATGAAATGAGACAGGTAGGTATGCGACTTATACAAGTCGTGGCTTAATTTGTTATAGATTTCATTACTCCAGAAACTTTAGAACCATGTCACTGCAATAGTTCTTCTCTTAGTTCTCTAGAATGATTGCAAACTCAAGTATTCTCAATTTCTATAATTAATGCTGGTCAAGTCGTGAGTGATCCCAGTATTAGTGTTCTGAAGAAGCCTAGAGGAGATAGTCAGATAGGGATCTCTCAACTTAGAACTTCTTTAGGATATGTATAATGCTAAATATGGTAGTAATAAATTATGCAACCCTTTTTTAGATACACAGTAACAGAATTACAGAGCGAACAGAATCTACCGGTTACATTATGGCGTGTCTATTAAAAAACTGTGAAGCTCTGATTCATTTAAGTTAAAGACCCCATTTGATCAGAACTGAGAAGTTCTACAGTAGTATTAACTTGCATGATCTGCTACATTGAGATGAGGACCACTTCCATTTATTCTCATTTAGCTAAAATGAGTGCTGAAAGTTTTTGTTGTGGATATTTGTTTCTTGTTTGATGCAAGACTCTGTTCTTTTCAACTGAAAATTCATTCAGTTCAGTTCTGTTTAGTTATATTTTATACTACAATTCAGTTCAAAAAATTGCAGTTGAAGATAACAGAGCCTAAAACCGAGAGAGAAGTTAAGTATTTTGGAAACACTATGCTATAAACATTATGATGTCAAAGTTGTTTGTCTTTGTGAGGAATAAGATTTCAAGGTTTGGAATACAAGTACAGTTTGGTTGGGTTATGAAGGAAAGGAAAGGGATGGACATAGACCCGATCACGTGAAACAAAGCAGTCCACGTGAGTAAAGTTTATGTTCCTTCTTAAACAAGAATAGTAAATCTGTGATTAGGAGTGTTAGGAATCAAGCCGCTTGCGAAAAAGTTAGTTCAATGTTCAGATCGAGCTCGAGATCGGTCAACGCGTGAGCAAGCTCGTCTCATTATCGATCGATCACCCTGACAAAATGATCGAAGCTCGCGAGCTGCTCGTGAGCAATAATTAATTTAATATATATTTAAATTTATTTATTTACATATACATAAATAAAAAGTAAACACCCTAATTCCTAACTTAAGTTACCTAAAAATCAGAACTATGTAAAATTTTGGAACAAATGAGTTCATTTTGATTTTCTAAGTCGAAATACCACGAGCAAAGCAAGTCGAAACTTATCGAAATTTTCATGAAGAACTCGATATTTTAATGAGCCGATCACGAGCACGATTATGAAAAACTCGACGATCACGAGCAGACCTGAAATTTTGATCCATTAAGCCAAAGTTCAACTCGACTCGGCTTGACCCGTTAACAACCCTATCTGTGAGTTAATGCAATCAAAAGCTGATGCATTAAAGCTCATGGTCCACCAGAATTACTACTAACAAATGTCGGCAGAATTGCAAATGCAGGAGAATTTGCTTAGATTTGCATCTAATTTTGCTAGACCTAGACTGATTGCGACCTGCTTACTGTACTAGTGATACTACACTACGTGCGATTTATTCTTTTATACATTATGTTGTACGTTTTTTTCTAGAGTGGATTTAATGCGGTATTATTGTCTAATCCTTTTATACCAGTTCATATAGGTTGTTTGTTCAAGTAGCTTTTGGAGCTGTGGTTTATTCAATTTGGAAAATGAAACTTGAATTGGTGATTTTGTAGATGAGAGGTTTTTGAGAATTGAAATCCATTAGAGGAATTAGATGCTTGTAATTCAATAATGTTCGGAGAGGTTCTTTCGACCCTAGCACTGTCTTCCCTTCACTAGCTATAGTGAAGGGGCACCCCCTTAGGATCGATTTTTATGTTCGGAGGTACTTGCGTAAGACAGTCACTTTTATGAGATTCCTTCTAGTTTTCACCAAATTACATTTATACCAGCCCTAACCAGAAGGGTATGAGTCACTCAACATATCATATGGTGTCACATATAAATGCACATTTGCATTTCCAAACCTTAAGTGAAGGTTTACTTAATTTGCAGTGAGCTTTTGTTGAAAATAGTCGTAACCACTAGCAAGGGCTGGAATTCGCAGTCTTTCAAGATCATCTGCTATCCGCGTCCAACATCTTAACTTTCATAATATTTAAACATTTCGTCCCATCCAAATCTACAAAATATCAATTTTGTCCCATGAACTTCAGTTCTGGATCTACCATTGATTCAACACAGTAGAACGGAGGGAAAGACTAGTTTGCTGCAAGGGTTCCCACTTGTGCACCTTCTCCAAAATTTGAGAAGTGTCAACTCATCTAATTTTCTTTATATTTTCTTTTTTTTTCAACATTTTAACCATAGTTAGAGAGTATCCATGTTTTTAAATTAATTTATCCTAAAATTTTAAAATAAACATCAAATCCCGTCACAAAATTTCAGTTTAACACGTATTTTCATATAGTAAAATAATTTACATATTTGCAAAAAAATGATAAATAAAAGGAAGAAAATCGTATCTAACTTGACTCAAATCTTACATCTTCAATTAAAAAGTTAAACATGTATGCACCAGATTGAAATTGAATGATTAAGATAAATTAACTCTGATGTCCGCTTGATGTTGATGCCATTTTTTTAAAAAATCTTCTTCATAGTTAACAAAAAAGGGTTTAACTTTTTAGAGCAATTGGGGCTTTCATCCTCAAAATAAAATTCTAGGTTGACGGATTTTGATTTTGAAGATTCAAGTTGGAACTGAAATTTTGTGACGGGGTCTGATGTTTATTCCAAAATTTTCAGATAAATTAATTAAAAAATAGTTAGACTATAACTATGTTTAAGGTTAAAATGTTGGAAAAAAAGAAAATAAAAAAAAAGAATTAGATGAGTTGACACTTATTAAATTTTGGAGAAGGTGGACTAGTGGAGAGAATCCTCTAGCATCAAAGAAACCGGCAAGGACCTACCCCAATTTTGGGTTTCCTCTCCCCTACCGCATGTTGCACTACCTTCTGGTGCTTTAAAGGCTGTATCATATGTATTAAATGTTATACAGTACAACACATTAAATCACCAGGAGGTAGTGCAACATGTTGTACGGTAAAAAAACCCCAATTTTGTTAGCCATAAATCTGGGACATTAAGTTTCAATTGGCCCATAACTCATCAAAGTACTTTAACCTCTTTAAAGCTAGCAATATTAGAACCCAACACATCACATGTTATCACCTACTCTAAACAGAATTACTGATCATGGGGTTGATTTACAGGGTAAAAAACATTAAATGAGAATGGTCCATATGCAATTATGCATTATGATAAGAACATTGAAATCTCAAATACTAGAAATTAAGATTATACAGAAGGATGCATATCAACCGTCAAACTTTTCTGTTACTTGTTGCAGTCGAGACTAGAAAGGCATCTCATATCATATGAAGTGGGACTTGGTACTCCAAAGGGTTGATGTGAAATCCATTATCACAAATTAGATGTATCTACTTATAGAACAATTTAAGTTTTTATTTCACAATAGTCGGAGGTTCACCCGACGCACACTCACATGATTGTTGAGTTTTAAAAGGAAGTTACACCCGGAGTAGATCCGTAAATGTGCAAATAATTGAATCAAATACTGTTTTGAATTAGAAGTTTATAACATATGATTCTTGAATATGTAGCCGTGGATCCACAGTAAGGCCACAAGCTAGAGACGAATGGTAGTAACCCCAAGTTCGAAAAAGTTGAACGAGATTTTGTCAAGTATACACCAGATCGTGTAGCATGCGTAGTACTTGTGAAACAATTTCTATTTAACATAAAACCAACAAAAATTGGAGCCGTGGACTTGGAGGTCTCAACCCTTTTACCTTCTGGAGCAGACAAGTAAACTATACTCTGATAGTACTATGTAATAGGACCCATCACGGAGATATTTGGCATGATCATGCAATATTGTAATGTTGCACCATGTGCCACAACATTTACTATTTCCTTTTGGATGCTTACACATTATGTTCGTTAGGTACAACAAGTTTAATTATGAGGTTTCATTTTTAAATAAGTTAACCGTGTTCAATTAGAAAACACACCAGAACAAGACACCTCCCAAAGAGATTCGATAGGTTCAGCCCGAGGAGTTGATGTGGTGGATACTAGTCGAAGAAGTACACACTAGACTGGGAGAGACATAGTTGGGTCCTACTGCTACAGTGAGAGAGTGAGACCACCGGAGGTAAGACCGGGGTCGAATTTTCCTACTCTACATAAGATTTTTTTCGAGATTAAAAGATATAAAATTATCAAACGCTGAGTCCCACTGCTACAGTGAGTGGTTGAGACT
Organism: Plantago major; assembly: GCA_026545765.1. Taxonomy (NCBI): domain Eukaryota; kingdom Viridiplantae; phylum Streptophyta; class Magnoliopsida; order Lamiales; family Plantaginaceae; genus Plantago; species Plantago major. The sequence continues at coordinate 80,304,103 of CM048841.1, forward strand.
ACCGAGGATAAAACCGGAGTCTAACAAACCTGCATAGTATATAATTTGACGCCGATCTATTGAATTTACAGAGGACAAAGTAGAACTTCCCTGAGTGGGTCAATTACACAAAAAGAACTGGTACAATCTAATAAGTATGTCAAATCAGGGTTGACCAGAAAAGTATGATAAAATAAAATAAGTGAAGCTAGCTACTATAGTAGCTGGATACTAAGTGGGAGATTAACAGAATATATCGGCGTAGATTTCGGCATAAAGTGAAGAAATGTTCATCCGTGCCTTGAGAAAACATTCCGAGCTGTAATCAAATGAGATTAAAAGGTGACACACATAATTAATCATCAATTAACATAATGGACAATCATTATTAGCATTATGGATCCAACTCTAATTAAACAATCAGTATGAAGTTTATGTGCGACTTTGTGTCCTTAATCTTCACTACTCCCTCTATTTCAAAAAAAATTAAAAAATTGTTACATTTCTTACTGTCATTTGTCATAGCGTTGATTGTGATTCTTCTTAAACGATATTAATAAATAAATTATTAAAATTATATAATGAAAATTTAGTAATTAAAATTTTATTATATGATTTTATTAAATTATTTACTATTATCGTTTATGAGTAATTTATGGTCAAACTCGAAGACAGTTGACCGGTCAAAGTCAAAATGTAACAATGTGGAGGGAGTATTAATTAGTGTTAATCACGAGAAAAGGTTGTACTGTACCTACATTCACATGCCAAAGTGTAATTTTATGCGAATACTGGTACATTCTAAACTCTAGCTATATATAGTTTCCCACATGACAATTACGTGCAAGGGGTAACAAAAATATGAAATCTTTTCTTAACATGGAGTTAACTTCACATGCGTACTTAATGATGCAAAAGATAAACATTCTTTTAGGAATCCGATTCCTAAGAGTCGAGTTCGTTTAACAATATTGCTAAAAGTTAATGAACAGTAAGACATAAACACTCAGTGTTAATTGATGAATGTTTCATTTAACTGAGAATAGACATAAACAGGGTGACAAAATGAGAAACTATGTAAATACAATGATATGTACCTAATCTGAGTTTTAACTGCATGTGCGTTTGAGTTTTAACTGAGGGGTTTTTCAAAATAAGTCATGGTAGATGGGGAAATTAGTTGAACCTAGTTCTAATTGATGATCTCATGCTGCAATGGTGTGTACGTCTTTTAGCCAATGAAGGTTGTGTATTTGAATTGAATTCGTGTCAATTTCCAATTGAAGTAAACACATGTTTTAGTGGTCTTATGGGACCATCAACTATGATGTTTATGCTAAAACTTTTAAATCTTTTAGCGGTTGCAATATATCTATAGTGATTGTACTAAATTAGTGGTGGTCTTCAATTGCTTTTTCCATACACCTCAACCTCATGGTATATATTGGTATAGTTTGATAAAGCATTAAGAGCTTTGAACTCTTCAAACCAGTTAAAGATAGCAATTTTGTACAATTTTAGGAAAAAAGAAGTATATCTAAAATCTAAATGAAGAGATTAGTTCAATAATCAACCTGAGCCTGCATATCCTTCTTGCCTAATCCAATATAGTGGTATAACCAAAATTCTGTGTCAGTATTTGATATCTACAAATTTAGTTATGAATGTGATGAAAGATTGATCCGAATGATACACTGAGTTCAGTATGTTCCGGCCTCTAGGGCAATGTAGTGGAATAATCAAATGAATTATATATCAGTATCTGATATCTATGACTTTAATAACGAATACGGTGAAAGATTGGACCGAATAAAACACCGAGTACAGTATACTCGAACCTCATGAAGTAGTGCACTAGTTTAAACACAGGTCAACACTATCTAGTAAAATATGAGAATCTATTTCTAGTCCCACAAAACAAAAGGAAGAGAGAATTCTAGAGGCTTTTTTTTACATCTTTCATGAACATTTCATTGAAGTTGATGAAAATCTTGCTCCATTCAAGATCTTGATCCTTGAGTGGAAGACTACCAAAATATCTTTCCCCATCTCTTTCTTACAAATAAAAAAATAAACTATCAAAATGAGAATTAAAGAATTCATCCAATGAGAAAAAGAAAGGAAAAAAAACTCCCTACTAGTATTGTTGGTATATGTTTGTTCTCCACTTATTCCAATATTGTTGGTAGGCACAAAAGCCACATACTAATAAAGTGGCCACTCTTCTGCAACACACTCCTACTCATTAACTCATCACTGTTTCCTTGTTCATCAAAATCACCATTTTTCAAGAAATCACAACTACAATCACAAAAACCCACCTCTAAAAATCCAATCTTTTCTCCTTCCATGGCGTTAATGTACCCCATGGAGCCTCCCTCCGCCGTCTGCCGCCGTAGGATCCACCTCCAGTGCAAGCAGAGACAGCGCCGTGTGTTTTACTTCCTTTTCACCGGAATATTCCACAAAAGATACCTCCTTTTTCTCTCATTTCTTTACATTTTGGGCCTCATCACCTACGCAGGTCCCTTGCTCACTATCCTGCACCCTCCTCCTCCTCCACCGCCTGGATCACTCTACAAAAGCCATGAGCTGTTCTTGAATCTTTGGCCAGAAATTCAGGCTGATAATGCCTCTACCATTGAGGTTCGAGTTTGAGATCTGTCATTTTTTTACTACATTGTGTTTTTTTCAGATCATTTTCACTTTCTTTAAGTGGCTTGGCTTATAATCTGAAATTAGCTTATTTGCTTGTGTTAAATGATTGAAAGTGTGCTAAAAGAAGCAATTTTGATTCCTAATTTTCAGCTTCTTTTGTTATGCTTAAATTAAGTGATATTTGAACTTGTCATCTATTCTATTCAATGTTTTACCAAATCAGATATATGTTTTCTTTACTTGTGAAATACCTCCATTTATAGCTATCAGTTTGCTCCTAAACACTACCAAATGGTAATACATTATCAGCTAACAAAGTGTCATATACAAGCTCACTTATCAGACCAAGAGCACAAGTATTGAATGATGCAATTTGTCCTTTTTTAGCTTCCTCTGTCCAGATTTGTTTGCTAAGAATGATGGACTGAACCTGTTCTTAATTTTATTAATTATAATATCGTATAGTCAACAATTTACACGCATTAAAAGAAGTAATTGACTAATTTGGCTTATTGTGTTGTTCCTTGTGTCACATGTTCCTTTTGTTATGCTATGAGGTGTGTGTCTTCACTTGCTTACTATGATCTTGATGTTTGTCCTCTTTTCCGGTTTGTTAATGCTCACTGTCAGTATTATTGTCTTTTCTTTTGGTTATAATGGGAACACCATATTGTTGGCATCATCTCATGGTATCTTTTAAGCTTAAGGAAATTGAACCTGTTTCTTGATCGGAATATAATTGGTTCTTGAAAGGTAATTTAAGTGTACGCATACCCGAAGATTAAGTAGGTATGCTGTTTTCTGTTTCGTAGTAGGGGTAAGATTGTTTGTTGGAAGTTACTACGTGAATGTATGTATACTGGAAGATTACCATGGTACTTTCATAAGAAGTACAATGTCTAACTAAGGGTTCTAAGTAAGATGCGCAGCTTAGTGATAAAGAAACTCCTTTCTTTCTTAAGAATTTGTAGGCTAGCCATGTCTTGTTTCTTTTTATCCGTGATATATCTGAGGCACAATGCTTATTGCTCCGGGTGTTTCTGGTTGCACAAATTTCATTCCATAATTTATTTTGTAGTTGGATAATCTCTGGAGATACAGGAGAAAACTCAAGGAGAAAAGACCCTGTCTAAATGGATCTGCTCGGCCACCATCCAGTATGCCACCTTTGATTATTGTCCTCATTTGGCATTTACAGGCTATCGAGGAAATATATGTAGAAACTATATTTAAGTTTACACTGCTTTTTTCTTTCCAGTCTCCTCAGCACTTGAGCGATATTTGATTGTAGATGCTAATGGTGGTCTGAACCAACAGCGGTCATCGGTATGCTATTCACTCATATTTAATTAATCGCTTAGAAATTATTCAATATGATATAACAAAATCGGAAATGGATAATTCTACCAAGGAATTTGACTTCTTATTTTGGAACTTATTTGCAGAAAATGCTATTTTTTAAACTGATTTTCAATAAGAAAGTGAAATCGTTTTTAATGCTGGCAAGAACACTGCATTAGTAGCTTGATGAGATATTTGTTCCCATAATAAACAATATGACGTGGATCACGAGTGTTTATTACTAAACTTACCTTTCAATATATCCTTTTGTTGTATTGGAGATTTAGTTTAAGTCAGTCTCAGTCTCGTCCACTCTGCAGATTTGTAATGCCGTTGCTGTGGCTGGACTGTTAAACGCTACACTAGTCATCCCTCGCTTTGATCTTCACAGTGTTTGGAAGGATCCAAGGTACACTCTAATTCCCAAACCACCTGTTTGCGTACCGTATGTTTAATACGATTTTCAGTTTTATCTCTTTGGCACTTTGCAGTGAGTTTGCCGATATTTATGATGAAAATCATTTCATATCCTCCCTTAAAGAGTTTGTCCCCGTGGTTCGTGATTTGCCGAATGAATTGATCGAGGGCTATAATTATAGTATCAGCAATGTTCCAAGCGTCCGAGTCCAAGCTTGGTCATCTGCTAGTTTCTACGCAGACGAGATTTATCCTGTCTTGCAGAAGACAAGGTAGATATAGTAATCAAGTATTGTATCATCACTACTGTTTCAAAAGGAAATCTTGAGACATGGTGAACCCCTTGAAATGACTTCTAAATCCTTTGGTGCAGTGTTCTCCGTATTTCTCCATTTGCAAACAGATTGGCCACCAGTGTTCCCTCTCATATTCAATTTCTTAGATGCCTAGCCAACTATAAAGCTTTGAGATTCTCCCCAACCATAACGAATTTTGCAAAAGTGCTAATCAACCGAATGACCAGTAAGAGCATGAGTTCTGGCGGGAAGTACATTGCAGTTCATCTTCGTTTTGAAGAGGTAAGATTCATCTTTTATATTATAACTTGTTTCTATGTATCTTGTTCTATTGTTTTGTCTAACAACTTAAAAAAGATCATTTGTATTTGCGCATCATCTTTTTCCCTCTGTTTGTAGGACATGGTAGCTTTCTCTTGTTGTGTGTTTGATGGAGGGGAGACTGAAAAATCCGAAATGGATGCTATACGTGCAAAAGGGTGGGGTAAAAAGTTCACACGCCCGAACCGAGTCGACAAACCTGGCATTAATCGTGTGAATGGAAGGTGCCCTATGACCCCGGTAGAGGTATGCATTGTGAACCAGTTATTTGTCTCCTTGTACACATTTTTTACTGCTTAATTAAGTTGCAGACAGTAAAACTTCTTCAATATAGTTTTCTTTGTCAGCATAGGTTGGTATGATGTTAAGAGGTATGGGATTCTCCAATAACACTCCCATCTATTTGGCTTCCGGTAAAATTTACAAGGAGGAGAGATATATAGAACCACTACGCCAGATGTTTCCACTCCTACACACTAAGGAGTCACTTGCAACTGCTGATGAACTTGCCACATTCCAGGTACAATTATAAAGTGTTTAGAGAAGTTCCATATTCTAAAAACTAAATAATTCAAATGGAATGGTTCTGAGTTTTTCATGTCGTTCGTTGTTGCATTATCTAGGATGAGTGGATGACCTAATTTATTACCAAGTATTACGCGTCAAGTCTAATATATTGGTGAAATTTCTTATATCATTTTCGCTTCATTTTCCCTCTTAGGGCTATTCTTCGAGGTTAGCGGCCCTTGATTACATGGTATGTTTGCATAGTGAAGTGTTTGTGACCACTCAAGGAGGAAACTTTCCTCATTTTCTGATGGGTCATAGAAGGTTCTTGTACAATGGACATGCCAAGACTATTCAGCCCGACAAAAGCAAGCTCGCTGTCTTATTGCAGAATACAAGTATAAGGTAATCGCTCTGTCTTTCTATTGTTTAATCAACTTAATTTTCTTTATGTGTTTTTTTAATCTTCAACAATATTCTTTCGACATTTATCTTTAATAGTGTAAATATTTGCAGTTGGGATGCGTTCAAAGACCAGATGGAGTGGATGTTATCTGAAAGCGACCGAAAGAGTATAATGGTCCCTAGAGTTAAGAAATCAACCAGAAAAGGTTCCATATACTCGAATCCATTGCCAGGATGCAGGTGCCTCTGGGAATCATACAACTCGAGAGCAGAATCAGAATTGTTTTAAGTACTTTTCACCATGTGTACATTCACTTCAACCCCAGATGTGCGATATTGCTTCTACGTTATTTGTGGACCGTGAAGCCAAGAAAGATCCGTTGACAAGAAATAGTTTGTACATTTCAGAATTATGAGTTGAACGAGAAGCATTCTCTTTGACGAATTCTGTGTCGCCTGGGGCTAGGCACTTCGAATTGCATTGGGTGAAGTGTTTATCTGCCGAATTTCTATCTGGAGTAGATTGCTTCGGCTTTGGTGCATTTCGTGTAACAATTTTTTGAGGTCTCCAGAAGTCTGGTCTTTTTGAGTGAACAGTAGTAAGAGGCCAGGTGTCTTTGACCCTTGAGTAACAAGTAGAGCAAGTCCAGTAGCTATTGTTCAAGTTCTTAGTGAAAGAAGTTTCCTATTTCCCAGTTTAGTTTTGTTCTGTAGTAAAAGTGTAAAACCAGTTTAGTAGATTTGAAGGGCAAATAGCTCAACTTGTAGTGTGATCATCGGTGTGTTAATGAATCAGTGAAACAAGCTCAGAGGAGATGTAAGTTGTCTATTCTGTCCTCCAGTTTGTTAGAACTTGTACTAAATGGCAGTGACTTCTACTTGTTCATCTTCATATAGTGTTAGAATATCGTTCATGGTAGCTAACTCTCATTACCTGTCACAAAATCAGACCGATTGTTTTGAATTATTCGACCAATAGAGTGGCTTGATTCGACCCGATGCACCCACCTAAAAATACACCAACTAGCCATTTGATTTCGTACCAAAATGTCGCAACACATGGAGAGGTGGAAACTAATGGAGTTCTAGTTTATGTAATTTCACTCGAGGGTGTTTATGTAAACTTTCCAAACTTTAGTAGAGATTACTTTATTCCCTATTGTATGAGATTTGAGTATGCCATCAACTAATTATAATTATAAATGAGAAAATGTTAAACTCATTACATATTTTAAAAAATTATAAAAATAGTTCAAAGTTTAATAATTTACGAAAAAGAACCCAATAGTTTTCAAAGTTGTAAAAATGTCCTAAAACTATCCTACTATATGAAGTCACAATTCCAAACTTCCAAAAACAAATTCTAAATATAATTTCAAACATAAACGGAGATTATGAACGCTATGATAGTCAATGAGTAAATTTTATTAACAACAATTTTTTTTTTCTTCCATAAAAATTGACCGGAATCCGGTAAAATAGTTGCCAGATTCCGGCAAAAAATACAGGCTACAACTTTGTGGCATGCCAAAAGGCACAACATGTTTATGGCCTGCGTTACACTTTGTGGCCTGCCAAACGGGAGGCCACAACCAGTTCGCAGGCCACAAGTGTTTATGTATATACTATTTATATTTTTTTATTTAATGGTTTTGTTATTTATGTTATAATTTTCCATTATTGTATGTTATTTTATTTTTTTGAAATGTATATTTGTTATTGATATTTTGCTTTTTTTATTCGTGTAAAGTACTTATGTGAATTGTGAAGTTGAAAACTTGAAATATGGACGATACTGGAAGTTAAGGTTGCGTATGCCTATTCTGAAAGAGGAAATGTGATAAACTAGCAATAGTGAACTCATGCTGCCTGTGATAGATGTTACTTATTGAATTCTGTTTTTTTCCGGATTAAGTATACACAGGACATTGATTGTATTGTGATTAGGCTGGGTAAGTAGGAATTTGTGAAGCATTTTTCATAGTGCTTTATTGGTTGCGTTAATTCAAGATTAACATGGAGTTTGGTGCTGTAAGTGAAATCTAGATATTAAAATGGATGTGGTTGATAGCTTGTTTTATTATTCATGAAGAGTGAAGAATGAAGGTGTTGGGTAATTTAGTTTATATTGTTAGGTTTTGTTTTTTTGTAATTTGTAAGTTTTTGGGACTTAATTGTAAATTTATTAAATTTTGGACAATTTTTTAATATTTCAAAAACTTTCATGCGTTTAGTAAAATATGTCATGCGTTTAACAAAGCCAAAATACCATGCAAGCATCAGACTAATTGATTCCTAAAATCGCTTTAATTATTGATCAAGGAAATCTAAAATCTCTTTTCTTCTTTCTCCATGCATTTCTACGGAAGCCGCCTAACAATCAGAACTCCAGTCCGTTTTCTTCCTTTTCCAAGCATTGATCGACTTCTCTTTTCCGCCAAGCATCTCAATTTGCGTTCTTCTACTATTTCGTCCATCTTCGACTGTCAACATTCTCGTCGCAAAAAGACTTGTACTTACACCAAGCATTTCAATGCTACCAAACATCTCTATTCGGCCAAACATCTATAGTACAATCTTACACATAAGCAGAATACAGATAGTGCCCGTTTGGTTTGAAAAGGGGTATTTCATTTTGCAAAATTGGATTATTCGGCCCATTTAAGTAATTGGATTATGTTCGGGGATTTTCGCCTAAAAATCTTGTTTGGTTGGACTCTACGAATTGGATTATTTTCAATAAAATCCAGTTTGGTTCTGAATTATTTAGTAGGATAAAGCAAAGTGGAATTACTGCTACACCTCTATATTTTTCCACTTATTGTATAAAATCGAGTTTGATTTCCAATTTGATTTAGTGAAAAGTACATGTGAGCATAAATTTGGGGGAGCAAATTTTTACCACCTTCACGTGTTTAATCGGGAAATTCTGGAATTTTGATCTTATGAATTTTGTATACAATATTATCCGATTGCATCCATAGTTACGTTGCCATTGTTGATAACTTTGGCATCGATTTTTAGTTTATATGACTTGACCATTAAAATTTAGTTTATAGATATTGTTTCTAATCTGTGTAATAATTATCTTAATGAAATACATATTTCCTTATAAGAGAGTGAAATTTATAATCCCATATTTTTCATCTCATGCGTAGAATAATTGTTTTTGTCAATTGAAATCGACATCGCATATGTTTATAATCCCATCTAAACATAAATTTTCCTACATTTTAAACATAAAAGTAAAGTCAGTGACGGAGTCAGGATTTTAGGTTAGGTAACTTTTAACTATATAAATGTTGTTTTTATAATATATAAAGTAAAAAAAATCCACATATATGTAATTAACTATGCATATTTTGTATTCAAAACACATATATACTCCGCCTATATTCTGTCAAAATTTGCATATATTTAATATGCTAGAATATTTTTTCAAAAAATGATGAAGAAAAAACGTCCTTGAACCGACAACTCTAAATTATCATCGTTATTCTCGTAAGCAACGCTAATAATTTTTTAAAATTATTAGTATTGTTTTGTTTAATCATTCTTTTAGAAAAGTTGGTTATACTATTACACAAACGAAATTAATTTTGATGTAAATACATAAAATACGCCAAAAAACAAAAGTATAAAAGAAAAATATTGTCTAATAAGTAAATGAGTAGAAAAGAAAAATAAAGATTACAGGGATCCAAAATGAAAAAGAAAGGGTGCAAAACTAGGAAACCACTAGGAGGGAGGGGGGGGGGGGGGGTGGAAGAAAGGTGGAAACTAAGGAAACTGAAAAAATGAAAAAGAAAGAGTGCAAAACTAGAAAAATATAAAAGAAGAAATGGAAGGTGGAAATTAGGAAGAAAAAAAAGTGCATTGATGTGAATGGATTGGTGTTCTTGGATTGGGATGGCATATTTAGTAATTAATAAGAAGTTTGTATAAAATTAGACATTTCATGAGGAAGAAGATAATCCAAAAGTAAATACCTCATCATAGAAGATATTTGAAATTGGATTATTCATGTACAAATTTGAGGGCTTGAGACGGGTTGAGAAATTGGATTATTTCAAATAATCCATTTTTTCGGGCCGACAAAAAGGCAATCGGACAACACCACCCCCCCCCCTCAAACCAAACGGACTCGTAAGGATCTCTATTCGGCCAAGAATCTTTATTCTAGTTTTGTGGATGTTTGTATAATAGTGCATGAGATGCTTGCTTTATTGATGGTAATTGGGCCTTACAATGAAGAAGGCTGCTAGAATGGGAATCTTTTGTCTTGTGGTTGAGAATTGTTGTAATCTTGTGAGGTATATTACGTGATATCTGTGTAAATGCAATTGGTATATACGAGCATCTCTTATGCTCTTGTAAACGTTCGGAGGTTATAATAAATTTTGCTGATTCAAAAAAAAAGAGATGCTTGCTTTATTCATATGATTTGATGTTGCTCCTTGTTTTGAAAATGTGTCATTGTTGACAGTGGCAAATCCAGGAGCCAATTCCAGCCGGTTCAAAGTTCAACTATGAAATATGCCCTCAATTTCATTAAAAGCTTTATTTTTCTCAGGCACAAGTTTTAAGAAGAATGAGTTAAAAAATTATTTATATTAATAAAAATGAAAAACAAGAATTGAAAGTATGAAAGTGATTTATTAAAAAATTAACTAGGGGATATATTAGGTTTTCATTAAAGAACTTGTGATTCTAGTAGAACGCTCGAAATGAAAAAATCAAAAGATTTCAGTGAAATGAATGAGAATTCAATAATTTATGTATAAAAATGTATTTTCAAAACTAAAACGCAAAGTCTTAGAAGCGAATTGTCTTAGTAAGGGACTCGAGGGACCGATTGATTTTATTAATTATATGTATAATGTATTAAATAATATTATAATATTTTATAAGTGAACATTTTATTTACATTTACTCTCTCCACGTATTAATTACTAAAGTTCATCACAAATTTTATTAACCTAAATAATAATATTATAAAAAGAAGAGGGTGAGATAAGAAACACAAGGAATCATCATAAAAAAGTAAAAGAAGAACTGGCTGAGGCCGAAACAAGAGAAGTGCCAAAAATGTCATAGGCAGGTTTCAAACACATGACAAGGCAAATATTAGCAATGAAACATTCCACTCAGCCACAAACAACCCCCCACTGTTTTGTTTTTTTAAGAGCCGAAGCTCAACTTTTATTAATAATGAAAGACAAACACGGCACCCGTGGATACAAGAGACCAGCAAAAGTAATTAACACCTAACCAACAACTTCACTACGAGCATAGGAACCAACATAGAACAAGTGCCATAAACAATCTTGCTTAACTTTCAATTATAAGTGTCAAAGCGAGACACAATCTTCATGATCAGACCCAGAATCCTCTCGAGACCCAACTGAGCGAGAACCATAACACATAAACTTGTCTCCAAAAGAAGGAACAAAGCCTTCTGATTTTCTTCTTCTATGTTTTAGGATACAAGGGTCAAACTCTGGAACTCCACTATAATCAACCAACAAAGGTTTGTGATAGAGAAAATATTTTCCAAAAGAATCTCCAAACTCTTCTTCTTTCGACGATTCTTGACCAACAGCCAGAAGTAGAAATTCGTCACTATCTTTGCAAATACTAACACCTCCAGGTTCAGGTTCAAAGTAGTTCTCAAAGCTCAAAGGAAACTCTTCAGACTCCTTACCAAACGACTTCATAAGTAGATCATCAGAAATTCTAGACTCACCATCAGCTTGCAAATCCAATTCAAAGTAGTTCTCGAAAAGAAAAGGGAAATTAACCTGATCCTTCTCTACATTTGAACCGTTTTCACCAGAAACTATACCAATTTGCTCAACAACCAAATCCTTACTACTAGAAAGATCAGAGAGGCTAGTAATAACCGAATCCTCACTATTGGAAGAAACCAAGGGACTCGAGACAATACCACACTTCTCCTTTGGAGACCTCAAACAAGAAACTTTTTCATGGCCTAGCTTGCAACAAAGACCACAAAACACAGGTACAAAGTCATAGAAGACTTTGATCTCAACTTCAATTCCAAGATAAACCGGATAAAAAGAATCCAAGAGGGGTTTTGACACATCCAGTTCGACACACACTCGAACTCTATCAAGTCTTGACATATTAGCAGTAGCATCATCTACTCTAAGAGGCTTACCTAACAACTTCACTATTTCAAACAAAGCTTCAGATTGAAAAAACATGAAAGGGACATTTTTCAAAGTGAGTCAAACAGGAACTAAAGGTGAGTCTACCACATAATCACAAGACGGTGACCAATCCAACAATGTCATGTAGCAATCAACTATAAACAAGGCACTAGGGCTGAGCATGAATAGACCAGACCCGGATTTTACTCGGACCCGAACCTGACCGGACTGCTTTTATCGGTCCGGGCATCAGGTCATCAATTCACTGATTTTCGGGTTTCGGGCCGGACCGGGCAAAACCCGGAATAGCCCGGTAAGTAAAAAAAAAATTACCCTAATATACAGTCAGTAACACGGTCAATAGATACGCTTGAGTCTTGACGCTTATGTTCTGTTTCCTCTCGCCTCCATCGCTCTCCAGTCTTCGCCTCCCATCTCCCGCCGTCTCCAGCCTATTGTCGCCCTACCACCAATGCCTACAGCCTACAAGTATGCAAATACTTATTCTTCTATGTCTTGGTCAGTTACCAATTTACCAAAGATTGTTAATGGCTTGTTAATTATAGTTGCATAATGATTTGGTTGTTAATTAGGCTTATTGGTTTAATTGAGCATGAATGAATCTAAATGATTTGATTACCAAGAACTTGATCATACCATTAAGCCATGAATAGACGGCAGTACGACACGACATTGTTAATTAGGCTTGTTGAATTAATTATTGTTCTAGTGTAGATTATACAATCAATGTTAGTTGATGATGGTCTAATCAAAACAAAAATATAATATTGTTGAATTAAGTTGTATTGCTGGGCTGCTGGTTGTTTCCTTCCCGTTTACTATTTTTTCTTCTTCTTAAATATGGTCATAAAAATCGGTCCGGTCCGGGCCTGACCCGGACTGTACATGGTCGGGTCTCGGGTCACCAAAAGGTGACCCTTTATCTACCGGGCCAATCCGGGCCGGTTTGGCCCGGTGCTCACTCCTACAAGGCACCTTTCAACCTTAGAAACAAGTAGTCTTCTTCCAACAAGAACCTCCAGCATAACATTCCAGAGTTAATAAAACTAACATCGAAATTTCCCTTCAAAGACAGATTTCAAAGCAGGACTATCATAGCTATATGAGGCACAGTAGTTGAGAATTTACCAATGAGCGTATGGCAAATGGGGCTGCCAACGCTGTCACTTCTTCCTTGTTGAAATTAACCACTGGACAACCATTTTTACCAACGAAATTTTTTGGCTTGACAAACTATACGTGTACCAGAAACACCATCAAAAAGGACAAAGAGTGGCCCTTTTGTAGCTTCCTAGTACCCACGATACCTGGCTTGAAGACCTTTCCTTCAATAGGAGTCGGGAAACCTCCGAGGAGGAAGTCCAAAGCCCGGAGCAAAGGCTAAGAGCACCATTAAATCAACAGACCAATACCATAGTAACTGGGCGAATAGGTGGAGACTGACACAAAGAAGAAGGAATACACACGACGACAAGATTGGAGAAGAACCGGCGACGTCAACAGGAGGAGGTGAAATCGGAAAACCAAAACTGGCAACGTCGGCGAGGGTAAAGCGGAAAAAACGGAGTGGCCAGAGATCCGAACTGAGCAAAGGCGAAATAGGAGAGGAACAAGGATGCCGGAGAAGACGAGCAGAGTCGCGTTACAAGACCTGAGACGGCGAATCGACATCCCAGCAGAGAAAAGACGAGAGACGGCGAGTCAGAAAGCTGAGACCCGAGATTCCGGCAACTCCCAACAGGAGACAAGAAAATAGAGATCGGAGAAGAACGACAACGCCAAACAGAGAGGCGATGTCGGAAAACCAGATCTGGAAGAGATCCGGCGACTCAGCGGAGGACGGCGGGGAGAGAGAAATAGGAGGAGGAGGGTGCAGAAAGAAAGTAGAGCAGCAGAGGGAGAGAAGGAAAAGTCGCCACCAATCCTAATGATTCTTGATGATCAATGGGATGCTTGTTTATTCATTTGCTTGACCAAATGTTTTTTTTTTTTTTTTTTTTTGGATGATTGAATAATAGTAATGTTTCATTTTAAGGTTATTAAATAATTTGCAAGAAGTTTTATCCGTATAACTAATTTGTAAGAATTGTTTAAAACTAACACTATTTTATAATTATTCCTTAGTTTTATATGACGATAATTATATACTCTCTCCATTTCAGAAAAAGTGTTACATTTTGACTTTTGGGTCATTGTTTTTTAGTTTATTCTAATTCTTCATAACGATAATAGTAAATAATTTAATAAAATCATATAATAAAATTTACTTACTAAATTTTCATTATATAATTTTAATAATTTATTTATTAATATCGTTTAAAATAAATTGGTCAAATCTTGAAACGATTAATGAGAATAAAATATAATTTTTCTGAAATGGAGGGAGTACTACTCATGTCCCTGAATACATTTCTCACGTTTTTTATTGACATCGTTAAGATTCAGTTTGATCACAAATTAATTCTAAAATCTTAACGCTAAAAATCTTTACTATTCTAAAAGAGAACTACCCAAAGGTAGTTGTAACACCAATCAATTTCATTTTGACTAACTGGATTAATTTTGATTTCAAATTTCACTTATAAAAATAAGGGGTTATTACATATACTTGTTAGATAAGTAATTCGTTTAAAGTAGGTTAGTTCAACAATAACATCTAAGTCCAAAAAGTTGAATTTTCGTTGACCAGCTATTAAGTTGTAGTTTACCCTTGGACTGCCAAACATGACCTTAGTCCAATTATTTTCCTTTCTAGATTTTATTACCAATTGACAAAAAAAATTCCACCCGCCAAAATAGCTTGATCTTCGTCTTCCTCACTCAACCACCATTAACGAGCAAAATCCTCCATTACCAACAAAATTCACAGTGTGATCTGCCATTATTGCACGTATAACACCCAATTTCGACATCTTTGCTTCTGTTCGCGAAGAAGTTGTTGTACTGTAAGGTAGGGTTTTTTCTTCATAATTGTAAAGCTTCAATTTTTTTTTTTTTTTTTTTTTTTTTTGTTATTCATGTACGTAATGCTGTTGTTATCCATAATTTTGCGTCTGATTTGAATGGGTGCTATTATAGTGCCAAGCGCAAGTTATAACTAGGGTTCCACTTGTTTCTGATATCTGCTTTCTTTGTGTTTTGATGTTTGTTACAGATCCAATGGGGAGAAAATTTAAAATTAGACTTCACCTCGGTATGGAGCAATTCATGTTGGTCGATATTGATTCTTCAAGGTACACACACGCTAAACTAATGAAGGATGTCGATGCTATCTTAGACCGTGTGCAAAGTAGTGGTTCTCTGTTTGTGTGGAGTGAGAGGGCATAACTGCAGGAAATGTCCAACATTAGTAAGTAATCTTAACTACTTGTATGTTCTCTTGACAGTTGACAGTAATGTATGGTTTCATTTATTGATATTGTGTTTCAATTCATTGTAGAACAAGGAAGATGCTGATGAGGAGAATGCAACTACAAGTGAGAATCTTGCAACTGAGAATGCACAAAATGGATCTTTAACTCAACCTGAACAAAATTCAACTGCAAATGAGAATGAACAACCAAATGTAAGTGCTATTAGTGATTGTAATATGTATCCTTGATTGTTTATTAATAGTGTGAATTATTGGTGATTATTTAGGTTGGGTGTGATTATTGTGATTACTATGATTGTTTGTCATTTATGAGTTGAAGTGATTGCTAAGTTCAAATTGTTGTGTAATAGGCTGAAATTAGAGGAAGGAAAAGAGCTAGGTAGGAAGGAACTTCAACAATAAGAGGTAGAGGCAGGGGAAGAGTCACTGGCAGTGCCACTACAAGTGCTGGCAAGTAATGCCTTGCAATCGCCATATCTAGTGCTCTTGCGGGCAGAACAACAATGGAAGGGGGAGATTGAGGAGGGGAAGGAGCAGTTCAACTGGGAGGGGAAGAGGATTAGGAAGATGGTTTGGACTATAGGTTGTCATTTGAGTAGTTCCTTATGTTTTGGTGTAACCTTTTGCCTTATGTATTGAAGTATGTTTTGGTGGTAACATTGACATTTATGCCACATTTTGGTTGGTGCTACTGATATTGCAATTTGTATTGAAACATACATTGGAAACTAGTTCAATACAAGTTCTTCTACTACATTTGAGAATAGTCCGCTTTCGACACTTCGAATTACTGCAAATTGGACGAATGTCATCCATTTTCGAATTATTGTGAGTTTAGTGAAGAAAAAGCAGAAAGAATGGATGGAAATGGACTGTTTTGGGGTTTAAATAGGCTCAAAATAACTACCCAACGGTTACTTTTTTTTGAAAATAACGGCCATATATCAATTACATAGAAGTACCCGATCCAAAAACATCAATTACATCCAAGTCCTCACGTGCCATGCACGTGAGCCGATAAGCAAATTGTTTGGCGTAAATAAAACCTGATATTTGAGCAGGGGTATAAATGCCTTTTCCATCTTTTAATTCGCCAAAAGTCAAATTCGAGGACTTAGATGTAATTGATTTTTATCTAACAGGACTTATATGTTATTGTTGATCTAACTGGTACCCAAGTGTAATTAGAGCATCTAAAAGGGGTACTGGATGAAATTCACCCTAAAAATAAAGCTAAAATGGAAAAGGAAAAAAGGAAGGAAGTTACACATACTCCCACCTATGATAATCACCAAAATTTATATTTTTATTAATAAATTATATAACATATATTATATGATTGAATTTATAATTAACCGAGTATAAGTATCAATATATATATTACAATGTTCATACATATTTAATTTTCATATGAGACACTAATTTATTTGGTACGTGAATTTTCATGTTCACAATTTTACTAGTAATGATAAAAGTTTACTCATGCAGAATACAACTTTTACAGATATTTTTTTCCATTATAATTCAAAATTACTATGCAGTCAAGCGGAATAAAAAAGTCAAGAAAAACAAAGTGGGGAAATTATTCATTTTTCTTCTTCTTCTTATTCTTCTTTTTTTTTTTTTAAAATAACATTGGAAACTTATATAGAGACTAAGTAAAAAATATATAAAGTAAATATGTGCCACCAATGTCATTTTTTTTTTTTTTTTTTAGAATAAGATTGAAATTTCATATCACAATCAAACTGAAATCCAACAGTTACAAATCAAATGGTAAACTAGTAGTACCATCACAATCAACAAAAACATCTTTTGCTAATCTATGTGCAATAACATTTCCTTCTCTTCTAATGTGTAAAAATTCCACAGTAGTAAAGAAGTCTAAAAGCCTTGAACATTCTTGCACAAACACTCCAGCAGAAGAAAGGTCTACTTCAGAACTTTGGAATGATTTCATAACAGAGACATTATCACCTTCAATGAATATATTAGACCAATCAACTTCAATTACCCAATTTAATCCTTCCACTACTGCTGCGGTTTCAGCAATTTCAGGCTGCGCCAAATGCGACACTGATCTGTGACGCCAAGCAACAATATTTCCATCATGATCATGTGCTACCATTCCCAAACCTGTTGTTTTAGATAACTTGAATAGAGCAGCATCAATATTGATTTTAATACAATTAATGCGGGGGACTCCACATAACATTCAGTTCTGGAGGACGTGGTGGGTACGCAAACAACACTTTAGCTTCCTGAAACTTGCCTAGATAATTTGTAATGAAAAGAACAGCTCCATGTGGATCCATTATTGCTTCTCCATGTTGAAACCAAATACCCCAACATAAACATACGAAATAGGCAAATTGGGAAGAATCTACAGCAACTCGAACCTGTTGAAACCAATCCCAAACATTAATCACATCCAAATTAATTGCCCGAACGGGTAAACCAGACAAAGCCCAGAAAAGTCGTGCAAAGTCACAATGTAAAAATAGATGAAGTGCAGATTCCTCATTGCGACTACACATAGGACAAACAGATGTATCAAGAATCCTTCTACGAACTAAGTTTGTTGTTAAAGGCAGTCCATTACGTAATAATCTCCACCCAAAAACCTTTATCTTATTAGGAATATTCAATCTCCAAAGAAAATTCCAGTCCAAAGAAGGATAATCACTGCTACTTCCTTGAATGAACTACTGTCTAGGATTTTTCTTTAATTTCCTGGATAAATGATATGCTGGTTTAACCGAGTAATATCCCGACTTTGTGTAATGCCAAACCTGGACGTCGCTAAAACAGTAGCGATCCGTCGCTAAGTCCTTAGCGACGGATAAAAAAGCCGTCGTCGAAGCGGGACGACGGATAGTTTATCCGTCGCTAAATCGTGACGGATTTAGCGACGGATAAACTTTAGCGACGGATAATATCCGTCGCTAAAAAGCTGATTTTTTAATTTAAAAAAAATAAAAATCTGCTTTTTAGCGACGGATAAACTATCCGTCGCTAAATAGTTGTTTTAAAAAAAATGATTTATTCCAGAATATACGTATACCAAATTCGAATACGAATATACAATAAATCGGACGAGATCTTGACAAATCGAAAATACAATATTCAAATCGGACAATAATTTTCAATACGAATATACAATAAATCGAAGAGTTTATACAATATTCAATATCCAATAATACAATACAATATTTTATATACATTAATCAATAATATAATGCAATACTACAATACAGAAAAATACAAGATCCATCAATACAATATAATACAGAAAATACAATAATCCCCCAAAATCGAATAATCAAAAACCCTAACTCCGGTGAAGAAATCCTCTACTCCGCCACCTAGCTCCGGTGGATCGCGGTGGTGGTCGGTGAAGTTTGGACTTGGACACTGGACAGTGGAGGTGGTGGACGTGTGGTGGTAGGTGTGGTGGTAGTGCGGTGACAGGGGTGGTGGTGGGGTGCGGTAGCAGGGGTGGTGGACGTGTGGTGGTGGGGTGGTGGTGGGGTTTGGTGGTAGTGGTGGTGGTGGGGTTTGGTGGTGGGTGTGGTGTGGTGGGGCGACGGTAGGTGGTGGGGTGGTGGTGGGGCAGTGGTAGAGGTGGTGGTGGGGCGACAGGAAGAAGAGAAGAATGAATAATGGAAGAAGAGAAAAAGAGAAGATGGAAGAATGGAAGAGAAGATGGTAGATCTGGATATTTGTTAGGGTTCTAGCGACGGATAGATTTATCCGTCGCTATTTAACGACGGATAAATCTATCCGTCGTTGATTTTAATTTTTTTTATTTTTTATTACTTTTTAATTAACGACGGATAATCTATCCGTCGTTAAATTCCTATTTTTCTTTTTTTATTTTATTAAAATTCAAACGACGGATTGTCTATCCGTCGCTAAATAGCGACAGATATAACGACGGATTAGCGACGGATAGGGCGAGACGCCCTATCCGTCGCTAAAATGAATCTTTGCATGCAATTATCAATTATGAGTAGCTAAACACCTTTGAATACAATAGTATGTGAAGATTATGCATATTCGTTCTAGGGTTTATCAAAGCACTCATATAGGTTAGTCTCGTATAAAATCTTCGTAAAAACCTTCAATTCGATAAGTCCATATTAAATTCTCTAAATTGTTCATGTTTAAGGATCGTAAATTGACGACTCACGATTTCTCCATTATAATATCTTCTAAGAACAATTAGTTGAATCAAATTGATTGATTTTCTGTACAACAACCGTGTGAGAAATATGAGTGTTATCCCTAGTTCGAATTAGCATAGCTGGATCTTGCTACTGTATTCATCTTTCTCTCATTGTTAATCGTAATCTTAGCTTTAGTTAAACTAGTTAGAAGTAATCAAAACCAAACAAATCAATCTGTTTTCACAAGTAAGTTTTTGCTTTCAAACCGTTGTGGTAGCTTAATTGGTTCCTTAGCGAACGATCATGTGGTTAGCATTGTCTGTCTACAACAGCTACTTACTACTTGTTTTCTAAGCAATAATTTGAGCACATCAACCTCCCTAGACTCAGCATCAGCAATAAGCGAACTAAACACTTCAGCACAAAATAAGAATAAGTACGAAGATAGAGGATCCCCTTGTCTAATTCCCCTCTGAGGCTGGATTTCACCACAAGTTTCACCGTTAAGCAGAATAGAATAAGAAACGGTACACACACACACACACAACATAATCAGTTCTATAAAATGTTGATCAAAACCTAACTTTTCTAACACACGCTTTAAAAAAGTCCATTCAACTCGATCATATGCTTTACTCATATCCAATTTTAAAGCCATGAAAACATCTTTGCCCTTGGTTTTTCGTTTAAGAAAATGATTAATCTCGTACGACACCAATGAGTAATTAATCTATTAGGCACAAATGCAGATTGGGTCTCGGCAATGATTTTATGCATGTGAGGTTATGCAGATTGGTGCTAGAGTATCGTGCTTTGCTGTGTCAAAACCAACCTTGTGAGATTTTCCTAATACACAGTTTTCACAGAACTGCAGATGATTTATTTGATCCCCACACAGCAGGTTTTGCTTTGATAATTCTCTGAGTCCCTTCTCACTGAGATGTCCCAACCTTGCATGCCAGAGCTGAGTATTGTCTTGAGCACTAACATGTGAAGATTCCCCAGAAACTGTATCACCTACCAGGTAATAGAGGCCATTTTCTTTCAAGCCTTTCATTACAATGATGCCAGACTTAGTAATGCTCAGAACACCATTTTCTGAGGAATATTTGTGACCAGTACTATCTAGTACACCAAGGGAAATGAGATTCCTCTTCAGTTTGGGTATGTACCTAACATTTGTAAGCATTCTTACAACTCCATCATGCAGCTTGAGCCTTATATCACCAATTCCTTCAATGTTGCATTCAAAATCATCACCTAGTAGTACTGAACCACCTTTCCCAGCTTTGTAGTTTATGAACCACTCAAGGTTAGGGCTCATATGAAATGAGCATCCAGAATCCAGTACCCAGTAATCATTAGACTTTGATTTCACCACTGAACAAGCCTCAGAAACAACTAAAGCTTCAAAGATCACCATACACTGCGAGACTCAAACAATATGAGCATTATGAGCCATATTGTTTTCTCGTACCATTAACACGCAATTTTCACCTTCTTGTCTCTTTTATACTTGAAACATCGCTTCTTGAGATGGCACGGCATTTTGCAATAGAAGCACTTCCTTTTTCTCGAGTTATTTCCATCTCAGATTTGTGTTTTCAAATCTTACGCATCCGCAGCACAGTGTCCTCTGCTTAGCCTGCATCTTATAGCTCCACCTCTCCTTGATATTTAAACTCTCAGCTGCATTGTCATTACCAGTAGAGGGTCCCTTATGCAGCTCCTTGTTCCTCAGGGCAACATCAACATCATCATATGTCAGCTTGGTGCTCTTATGAATAACTAGAGCATCAATGAAGTGCTCATATGATTTAGGCAGGGCTCCCAAGATTATTAATGCCTTATCCTCATCAGAAACTTCAATGCTAACACTCTCCAGATCCTGGCACATCTTGTTAAACTCATCAAGCTGCTGGGAAATAGATTTATCTGTGCTGATTCGAAAATTAAACAATCTTTTCCTCAAATGCAACTTGTTTGCAGAAGTTTTAGAGTTATACATATCTTCCAGCTTGTCCCAGATTTCTTTAGCTGTTTTGATCTTGATTACTTCCCGGAGAATCTTGTCATCAAGGGACAATATGATTGTGCTACGAGCTCTTCCCATGATAGTAGCCTTCTCCTTGGCATCAAATCCTTCTGCAAATCCTTTTTCTCCCAAGAGTGCTGCATCTAAACCTTGATGAATCAGCAGTGCCTCCATCTTGGCCTTCCATAAACCGAAATCGGTTTTCTCCGTGAACTTTTCAACATCAAACCTCATGGATGATCCCATTGCTTGATCGAAAACAGTTGAGATTCAAAACTTTCCCACAGACGGCGCCAATTGTTGAGTCACAACAATAATCTCAACCAAACAATCACAAATATCAATCGATCAACAAGAACATAAACGATGAAACACGGAATTTACGTGGTTCGGCCAAAATAGCCTACATCCACGGGAAACCAAGCACGTATATTGATATCAACTGAGATTCGATTACAAGCTTATGCAATCTATACAAAGATCAAGCTCAATCGACTATCTATACTCCTCAATCAATCAAATGAGAAAACAAGATCACAATCTCAATGACAAACAAACGATGACGAAAACTCGAACCAATTCTCTGTGTGCAGATCACGAAACCTGAATCTTTCAATTGTCAGTCGTGCGAATAACCTTCTTCAAACTCTATCCAAAAACTCAGATCAAATGATGAAGAAACGAGCGAGAAATCAATCGAAAACTGAATGACAGCAACTTGCTCTGTTTTCTTCTGTTTCTCTTCTCTTTAATAACCGTCCAACTAACTTTAAATATGAGATTTAATCTCAGCCCTTGATCCCTCAGAATTAATCTGGTCCGTCCAATCATCTTGAGTAAGCATTAGCTGAAACTTGGTTTCATAAGATTTCTGAAACTTGAAACTTGGTTTCAGAAATTTCTGAAACTAGTTTCACTCGTCTGAAACTTGGTTTCAGAATTTCTGAAACTTTCTGAAACTATCTGAAACTAGTTTCACGCGTCTGAAACCAACTTTCTGAAACTAGTTTCACTTGTCTGAAACTTGGTTTCAGAATTTCTGAAACTTTCTGAAACTATCTGAAACTAGTTTCACGCGTCTGAAACCAACTTTCTGAAACTAGTTTCACTTGTCTGAAACTTGGTTTCAGAAAACCTGCTTACATGATTTTGAGATAAACACAACATCGATATTTCTTATATAAACATGGTTGTACAATAAATGTATTTTTCGATTCAAAACTAAAGTCAGGTATATAATTAACGTTTATATATACTGTTAATTTTCTTATTGACAGATGTGGCATTGTCAAGGTTGGTTACATTAGAAGGACTTGGTGATCATCCTACAAGATATCTGAATTGCACATTTTCGTATGAGAAACATTGCTTGGACATTCGTGATTGCAATTGCTCAAGAATTCCTGCTCCTCTAACTGGAGTTAATTGCGACAAATCGGATCCTTTCCATACTAAGTGCGTTTGCACCTACAAATATTGCTAGCCACCTTATTCATACCTTATAATTCTATGATTCGTCTCCTGAGAGTTCACAATATATTGAGAGTCCTTGAGAGTCCTTCATAATAGACAAATATAGACAATTTATACATAAAACTATACAACATGTTTTTGCGGGTCGACCCGGCTGACCCGTATTTTTTCCTTACCATACACAGCTCCTTTCATGTGTCCATCCAGTCATATTGGTAAATTGTCTATATTTGATATATAATTGTCTATGTTTAGCATAAAATTATTGATGGCAACCTATTTATCCCAAAGAAGCACAATATTTATAAATAAACATAGAAATCAATTTCATTTATCAATCAATAAATGTCATACATATAAAACAATACAAAAAATTTAAAATCACTATATCCAAACTACAATCATCTTTGCAAACAAATAAAACACCCTTGAATTGTTCGTCGACTCATCCATCCACGTCTCCATCTTTATCATCAATCGTTTTCTTTATTCGACCACCATTTTTACGAAAACCTAGTACATGCAAAAAAACATCAACAATTTGACAACTGTCATACACAATTTTACCATAAAAATAGACTATTACACTATAACAACAGACAACTAAGCTGCATAACTCATTGGCTTGTCAGGCACAATCCTCACACTAACATGGGACTCAATAGACACATTCACGAACATATTCACACATCCATTCAACTATTTGGCAACTGTCATACACAATTTTACCATAACAATAGACTATTACACTACAACAATAGACAACCAAGCTGCATAACTCATTGGCAACTGTCATACACAATTTTACCATACCAATAGACTATTACACTATAACAATAGACAACCAAGCTGCATAACTCACTGGCTTGTCAGGGACAATGCTCACACTAGCATGGGACTCAATGGACACACTCATGAGCATATTCACACAGCCATTCAACTATTTGGAAACTGTCATACACAATTTTACCATAACAATAGACTATTACACTACAACAATAGACAACCAAGCTGCATAACTCATTGACAACTATCATACACAATTTTACCATAACAATAGACTATTACACTACAACAATAGACAACCAAGCTGCATAACACACTGGCTTGTCAGGGACAATGCTCACACTAGCATGGGACTCAATGGACACACTCATGAGCATATTCACACGACCATTCAACTATTTGGCAACTGTCATACACAATTTTACCATAACAATAGACTATTACACCACAACAATAGACAACTAATTAAGTTGCATAACTCATTCGCTTGTCAGGCACAATCCTCACACTAGCATGGGACTCAATGGACACATTCATGAGCATATTCACACAGACATTCAACTATTTGGCAATTGTCACACACAATTTTACCATAACAATAGACTATTACACTACAACAATAGACAACCAAACTGCAGAACTCATTGGCTTGTCAGGGACAATCCTCACACTAGCATGGGACTCTATGGACACACTCATGAGCATATTCACACAGCCATTTCAACTATTTGGCAACTGTCATACACAATTTTACCATAACAATAGACTATTACACTACAACAATAGACAATTTAAAAACAATACTACATGAAGTCTAACCATAAAGTAATATAACAAACATCAACTATTTACACATAAACATGTATACTTCACACAAAAGCATAGACGATTTTTTTAAAAAAACTACAGAAACCCTAACCATAAAGTAATGAAATCAAAACATCATCAATTTAGAATTAAACATACAATATTTGCATGAAAACCTAAACATAATCGAACACTACAAACAAACAAAGCAAAAGCTAAGAAAAACAAACTGGAAATATAGAAAACACGCAAACATAAACAATTACAGGTCAAACATGCACAATTAAGGTTCAAACATCAACAATTACACCTGAATATATAGTTACGCGAAATCACTAAAAATCACCAAAACT
Source organism: Plantago major (assembly GCA_026545765.1). Taxonomy (NCBI): domain Eukaryota; kingdom Viridiplantae; phylum Streptophyta; class Magnoliopsida; order Lamiales; family Plantaginaceae; genus Plantago; species Plantago major. The sequence continues at coordinate 80,329,217 of CM048841.1, forward strand.
AAACGAAAAATGAAAAAAACTGAAGAATCGAGATAAGAAACTTGCAAATAGAGGAAACAACAATGTTATGACTTATATGTATTGAGTAGTCGGAGATCCGCCGGAGAAGACAACCGGAAAAACTTCGAATTCCGGCCAACCGTTTCAAAAGTCGACCAAATGAAAAAACAAAACCGGTAGAAAGGTAGATCGGACCATGAGCTACTCAAATATGCGATCGGATTTAAGATTGGTGGTCGGACGGCGGAGATATCGCCGGAAAAGCCTTCGAATTCCGGCCAACCGTTTCAAAAGTTGACCAAATAAAAAAACGAAACAGGTAAAAAGCACTACAAAAAAACTGGGCTGGGGCGACGGATAGATCCGTCGCTTCAGCCCAACGATCCGTCGCCCCAGCCCTGGCGACGGATAAAAAATCCGTCGCCCCGCTGGAGTTGGGCCGACGGATAGATAATCCGTCGTCCAATTCGCGACGGATTGGACGACGGATTATATATTTAACTTTTTTTTTTTAAATCGAAATATAACGACGGATAGATTCTATCCGTCGTTACCTTTAGCGATGGATAAAATCTATCCATCGCTAAACCGGACGACGGATAGAATCTATCCGTCGTTATATTTAGCGACGGATAGATTCTATCCGTCGTCCAACATTTTATTGGAATTAGTGACGGAATCTGAAATTCCGTCACTAATTCCGTCACTGTGAATCCGTCACTAATTCCGTCACTATTTATTTCATATTAATCCCTGTTTTTCGTAGTTCACCTATTTAATCAATATAATGTTCGATAATATATGAATAATACGGAAAATATTTCAATAAATTTTGAATAAAAAAAGTAATATCCGGAGCTGGAGAAATTATCCACACAAGTGTAAATATGAAAAAAAATCCGAACATACAGATACATAACTAACTAGCTATCAGACGGGGGTGGGTGATGGCGGAACTGGGACATGAACTGCTCCATCTGTAACCGAAGGCGCTCGTTCTCCTCCCTTTGTTCTTGGGCGGCACGCTGCATCTCTTGAGTTAGAGTTTCTGACTCCGCGACACCATTTTCGAGACACAGTCCGTGTGTAAACAGACGCCCGATCTTGGGATGATGATGAGGAGCACCCCGGACTAGCCAGGCTCAAACCGAGGCTCCCGAGTCCATATATTCGTCCTTTCTTGTCCGGTTTGTTGACCTCTAGGAAGATGTTGTCAACTTGTTCAGTTGACAACACATCACCCGTCTCGTCCTCCTGCCTCGCCACCTGAGCATCAACCTCAGCCTGAAATCGTAAATAGCAGATATCATGATCAGTTACTGTTTTTAAAAATTAACTTGTAATAGTGTACCAATATGAACTTTAAGCAACATAAACATACCGCAATAGACGAGGTCCGGCAGTCGGTCCATACCCCACCCTTCTGCTTGGCCTTCTTGAAGATGGCATACTTGGATGTCACCTCCCCCCGTGCCACCTGAATCAAACCAGATCTAGTCAACAATTTATCATCTACAAGTAATAGAGCAGCAGAGACTTCATACATACACGTAATGCTAGATTGCAAAAACACATATATACGCACCGATTGATAATAATCAGTGACAGTAGATCGCCTCCCAAGGTGGTGAACGGCCCTTCTGCCAGACGATCGGATGCCGGTTCCGCTTTGGTAGGCAACATCCTGGACATCAGTTCGGCGCCAGTAGGCATCCCAAAGGGCCCACTCCGCTGCATCAACCTGTAGAGGGATTTCGCCACCCCGATCCCGAATGGCCTTCCACGAACAGACCATATCTCTGTACAGTTTGGATCCCACAGTCTCGTAAACACGCCATATCTGTGGGATCAACCTGCTGGGAATGAAGTACTCCTTCTACACTCCCAATTTCATACAACATCCAAAGTCAATACATGTATAACCTCACCATGTTACATCAGTTTAACAAGATACAACAACATAACAGATATGGTGACTAACATATCACCCAAACAAAGTGGCTAACATACCACTCACATATAGTGGCTAACATACCACTCACATTGTCCTAAATTTTAGTAACACAATGGTGACTAACATATCACCCAAATAAAGTGGCTAACATACCACTCACATACAGTGGCTAACATACCACTCATATTAAAACGATTATAATTACAAACGAATGAATGCCATATTTTAACTTACCCTCAGCTCATCGAAGTACTCGGCCCTCATGCGCTCCGAGATGTGGCTCCAACACTCACCACCCTGCCCCGGTGGCTCTCTCCTGCTCCGGAAGATGTCACCTAGTTTGTTGTGCACCTCCCGAGGCCATAAACTGTTGTCAATGTATACGATACAAGAAACGAATATATATTACTTTAGTACAACAATTTACACTTGTCAACTATCATTATAAGTTATGTTTTACATATTTAAGAAGAATGTATAATACTTACTTGGCAGGACCAACAGGGAAAATCACTGGCAAGCCGTCCCACGTGACGTTGGGATGGTTTGGATCGAACACGAGGTAGGGACAATCGTCGTGGTCGTCCTCCGATGTGTCTCAGGCTTGGTAGAGCCATTTGCTCTCTCTCCGGGGTCTCAGAATCGAGACCCTTGCCTCGACCATCGGAGCCCTCCCCGTCGACCTCCCCCACCCACCACTACTATCCTGCGGCGTGGTGGGGGCGATAGGTGACTACTGTCATGCATCTGCAAAAACATGTAATAAATACAATAAAATGTGTTAGTACGAGTTATAATACAAAACAGATTATAATAACACATGTTATAATATACCATTATCGCCGTCCTCTAAGTCTACATATTGGTCCTCGTGCAGATCAAACAACTCATCATCTGCTTCTATGGGATCTTCTGCTTGTTTATCGACATCCTCTTGTTGGTACGAGTTGGTAATTGAGTCGTCTTTCTCAATATACTCCACTTTTGAGGGAGCACGAATAGGTACCGCAGCTAACCATTCCCCCTTATCGCGTTTCCTGCTTGGATATTCAAGAAACACCACTTGTCGTGCTTGAGTCGCCAGAATAAATGGTTCATACTTGGTTCGGTACCTCTTCTTTTGGTTCACATCAACCATTTCATCGCTTGCTTCTTCCTCGTACCTCCTGGATTAGGATCATACCACTCAACATCAAACAAGAAGGTTCGTTTCAATGGCAAGCCAGAATATTCAATCCTCACAATTCGTTTTAGCTTGCCGTGGAAATCAAACAAAGTAGCGTCTCCATAATCTTCTGCACCCTTAACACACACCCCGGAGTTGCTTGTCGCCATGGCCGTGTTACATTCAGTCGTGTGGAACCTAAGGCCATTAACTATATAACCTGGGAATGTGTAGACCTTTTTGAATGGCCCTTCTGCGAGAGCCTTTAAGTATATGCATGTGACATTGTTAATTGGATTCCGGACATACGCTCGAAACCAATCTGGAAATTCTGTAGGAATTTTAGAGTCAAGTAGTTCCTCTATTGTATCCTCTGTCATCTGAGGATTTTATTCCAAACAACGCTTTTTGAAAAAACTGCAAACATTGATTCGATGATAAGTCTATAATTGAAGTAGAGACTTGCGTAGCTATATTAAAATTTAAATAAATGGTTGCTCACCTCGCAAATAGTACCATATACTGGTCAACCTCAGCACAATTCGTGAGGACATAATATTGAGCTGCTTTCAACTCTTTATCCGTAAGATATTCTTTCTTAGCTGCACCAAGAGGTCTCCCTGATACCCTGAAGACAGATAAGGAAAACTCATCATCCGCTTGAACTACGAATGTGTCTGCGTTTTGAGCCGACCTTGATATTGTCTTCGTAGGGACGTGTTCGTCAAAGTAATAAGAGCAGAAGGTTGCAGTTTCCTCTCGAAGGTAGGCATTGGCAATCGAACCTTCAGGTTTACCTTTGTTGTTGACATACTTCTTCAATTTCCCCAAGTACCTCTCGAATGGATACATCCATCGAGACTGAACCGGTCCAGCAAGTCTCGCTTCATGAGGAAGGTGAACGGACAAGTGCTCCATAGAATCAAACCAGCTCGGTGGAAAGATACGCTCGAGCTTGCATAGAATCAATGGTATGTTCCTTTCAAGATTTTCCAACACTTTATCATGAACCACCCTTGTGCCTAAATTTTTGAAAAATAAGCTCAACTCGGTGATAGCAGTCCATACGTGTTTGAGCGACTCTCGAAATGCTACCGGGATAAGCCTCTCCATTAACACATGACAGTCGTGGCTCTTCATCCCATAAACCTTTGTCTTCTTCAAATCCACACACCTCTCTAAATTTGAGGCGTAATTATCTGGGAAACTCAATTCCCTCACCCAATCAAACAAAATTGACCTAGAAGCGTTGTCAATTGTGTAGCACGCTTTCCGCCACTTACCATTCTCATCCTTCTTTGTCAACTCAGGCCTTGTACACCACGTGGACAACTCGGATCTAGACTTCGCATGGTCCTTTGTTTTTCCCTCAATGTTGCAAAGTGTATTGAATAAGTTCTCGAACACGTTCTTCTCAATGTGCATGAAATCTAAGTTGTGACGGATAAGAAGACTGCTCCAGTAAGGCAAGTCCCAGAAGATGCTTCTCTTCCTCCAACCACATGTTTTACCAATTTTCTCGTTATGCTTCATCCACCCAAGTTCAGTGACCTTCATAAGACCCAACCTATCAATCTCCGCAAGAATTTGTGCACCAGTAAGTCTTGTCGGGGCTTTTTTGTTGACTACTTTATTTTTCAAGAATTGATCCTTGTTCTTCCTGAACGGATGGTCACTTTCTAGCAGCCTACGATGACAATCAAACCAACAAAATTTTCCACTACCCTTCAGTCTAAATGCATCTGTATCCTCCAAGCAATGTGGACATGCATATTTCCCTGCGGTTTTCCTTCCAGATAGCATGGAGTACGCAGGGAAGTCACTCACGGTCCAAAGAAGAGCTGCTCTCAAGGTGAAGTTCTTTTTTGTCGACACATCATATGCAGGGATACCATCCGTCCACAACTCGATCAGCTCCTTGATTAGGGGTTGCAAGAAAACATCCAACGTCAGTCCAGGATCTTTCGGCCCAGGCACCAACGCAGTCAGAAACATGAATGGCTCCTTCATGCACTCACCGGGGGGCAGATTGTACGGTGTGAGCATAACTGGCCAACAAGAGTATTTACGTTCACTCCGACGGTTAAAACCATCCGTACAAAGTCCCAATCGTACATTTCTAGATTCGGCTGCAAACTCTGGATATGTCTTGTCAAACGATTTCCATGCGGGTGAGTCTGCTGGATGGTCCATTCTACCATCTTCTACATTATCCGAGATTACTCGCTCCTTGTGCCACCGCATTTTTTTCCGCAGAAGCACTTGAAGCATACAATCTTTTCAAACGAGGTGCTAGAGGGAAGTACCACATTTTATGTGGAAGATTTTTCTTCTGTCGTTTCTTTGCAGCCCCCTCGTAGCGCTTGTACCGTTCCTTACCACAGAACTTGCACTCTATTAGATCTGCATCCTCCTCCCAATATATCATGCACATTTTCGGACAACAGTCTATGGTTACCACAGGCAGCCCTAAACCCCGCATCTTTTTCTTCGCTTGGTAAAAGTTGGTGGGAACTAGGTTTTCTTCAGGACAAAGTTCCGACATTACGTCAACCCATTCATTGAAGCTCGTTTCAGATTGCTGGCCGTTAGCCTTACAACTCATTAGCCGAGCCAACAAAGACAACTCAGTGAGCTTACACCCCGGATAAACCGGCTTCCTTGATGATTCTAACAAGTCAAAGAACAACTGATCCTCGGGATTCGGTGGTTCATCCACCTCAACATCGGTTTCGATGTTAGTTGTCCACGAACTCTCGCAAAGATCATACACCATTTGTTCGACTCGAGCTCGAATAGCATCACCTTCAGATGTACTTTGTTCCCCGACTTGTTCATTTTTTTCTCTTCCTTCCACGCTGTCTGTATTGGTCATATGTATTGGACGGTGCTGCTTCCTCACCATGATGATTCCATACCTGACACCCAGGCAGGAATCCATTTTTCCACAAGTGCTAGACTACCGCTTTAGGAGCCACGTATTGCTTGTTTCTGCACTGTTTCATTGCACAAGGGCACTTTATCAACCCATCCTTTACACAAGCCGGATTTGACATTGCAAATGCAATGAAACCTTCAACCCCTTTCAGAAAACTCCATTGAACTCTGCCATTGAGAGTACGACAATACATCCATGAACGATCGGTATTCATTGAATAATTAGATAATAACCTGACACGTTTGAATTCATTAGATCGAGGTCTTTCATTTACGATAATAAATCAATTTCACAATAATTCAATCAATTGCTACGTAATATAAGTTATATTAGCTCCAGTCAATTGTTACGCCATTACATAATATAAGTTACACCAGCTTCAATTTTACCATAATGTTTGGTTTCATATACATATCAACTAATGATTACTACTAGTTATACAAGCCTAGATACAAAACGGATGAAACTCCTCATTCTCATGCACGATCCTCCTCATCACTTGTGACGCTCCCTACCACAGAACTTGCATTCCAACAGATCTACATCCTCCTCCCAATACACCATGCACATGTTCCGACAAGCAGAAAGGCACTCGATAGGCGGCCCCAAACCCCGCCTCTCCCTCCATTGGAGGTATGCCATGGACGGTGCTTCCTCACCGTGATGAATCCATACATGATACTCGGGCATGAATCCGTAACGTCGCAAGTGCTCGAATACTGTTGTAGGCGTCATAAATTGCTTGTTTCGCGGTTTCAATGTGCAAGGACACTTTATCAACCCCAGTTAGAAACCGAACGCCCATGGCAAACGAGATGAAACATTTAACCCTTCTACAAAATTCCTAGAAACTACGCCATTTACCGCATACGATCGTATACATCCATGAGCAGTCGAATTCATTGTATACTTTATTTTTAACGACACGTTCTCCAATTTATTAGATCGTATTTAATTTATTAGATCGAATCCAATTCGGATAAGAAGATTGTGGAGGTTAATTGTTAATTATTATATGTTCATTATAAATTAATTATTAATTAGGTGTTCGATATGTTACAAAATTGGGCATATATTTTAACCATTTCAACCTCTTAGTACATATATTATATACTTAACATACATATCAAATTAACTAATTACTCTATACATATCAATTACTACATATATTCATATCAAATTACATACTTAACATACAAATTTATCAAATCAAAACTACATACTTCTATACTTAACAAACATATCAAATTAACTAAACTAACTATATATACTTAACACACAAATCAAACTAACTACATACATTCATACATACCAAACTTAACATACTACATACATTCATATCATACTACATACCTAACATATATACATATCATTAACTAAACTAACTATCAAATTACATATATATATATATATATATATATATATTATATATATATATATATATATATATATATATATATATATATATATATCTATATATATATATAATTAAACAAATTACATATCAAATTACATATAATTAATCAAATTAACTAAACTACTACATACTTATCATATATACATATAATTGCTCAAATTAATCAAAATAAACAAAATCCCCAAATTTTTAAAAACTAGGGTTTTAGCCAAAATACCTTGATTAATCGGTAGAAATATGAAATTGATCGAAGAACCAAACTCCTTGTCCCACGAGCTTCGATTAGGCACCAAGATTGGCCGGAATAACGAAGAATTCACCGGAATCGAAGAGAGGAGAAGAAGAGAATGAGGAAGAAGAATGAAGAAGTGATTCGCTTCTGCTTGCTGTTCTTGTCCGGATAAACCCTTCTGGGCGGACGGACACGTATCCGTCGGCCCAGAAGGGCGATCCGTCGCCAGGTGTGGCGACGGATATCTAAGTGGCGACGGATAATCTATCCGTCGCCATTTTTTTATTTTATTTTAATTTTAATTAAAAATATTAACGACGGATAATATTATCCGTCGTTAATAATTTTATTTTTTTTTAAAGTCAAACTTGGGAGACGGATAACAGTTATCCGTCGCTAAATGTAGCGACGGATAACTGTTATCCGTCGCCAAAAGGGGCGACGGATAGAATCCGTCGCCCCATAACGTCGTTTTTCCAGGAATTTCTTGTAGTGAAGGTAGATCGGGCCATGGGCTACTCAAATATGCGATCGGATTGAAGATTGGTGGTCGGACGGCGGAGATATCGCCGGAAATGTGATCGAAAAAGAGAGAGAGAAAGGAAGAGGAGAGGTAGAGAGAGAGAAGAAAGAAGGAAATGAAAGAAAAAAAAAAGAAAAATAGGGTATTTATATTAATCTGACAACCTGTTTTTAGATCCATATTACCGAACCCGCAACCCAGGATCCGCAAATTGACCCGCGAATTTGAATAGAAACCAAGTCATCCTCAAATTGTGTATAATTGTGTATTTGTTCAGGACTCTCATGGACTCTCATAGTATATAAGACTCTTTTAAGTTTTAGTATAATTCTATACTATACTATCGATTGTGTTTGATAAATTTACATCTGCTCCCCTGATTAACTCTCCTTACTCATCGGGGCCTAACATTTCATTAATAACACATTAGGTCAATTATTTTACTATATTATCCATGGTTTTTGTTTTCATTTTATACTGAACATCCTTTCGGAGATTTCAAGGACCTGTATTAAATTTGAGTCTTAATTATACGATAATACTAAGAATATTTATTTTCATTAGAGTTATTATTGTTGATTTTCTAATAAACTTACCAAGTCAATTACTTGGAATGTTTTTTTCCAATATCTAAGATAAAAGTTTATATATGATTTTCTAGAGCAAAGTCATATTCAGTAGACTAATGAGCAAAATATATATAGGGGACCCAAAGAATGGGAGATCCTATACAATTGGACACCCGGTTCAGGGTAATAGCCGGTCTTGTTGAAGATACTTTTGATGATAAATGTACCATGTACGAAGTATGAACTAAAGGTCAGAGAACTTTTTTGTAATAGCCGTATTTTGAGTTTAACATTAACTATTGGAATAGTCAACTTTGATGTATTGACATACTAGATGACATGGTGGCTAAATAACTCTCCATCTACGAACTAATGAGAAGCTTGCTCGTAATTTGGGTTTGTGGATCGGTTTCTGTTGGGAATTTTGAGGATAGGTAGTTTGAATTGGAATGTTCCATGAGCATCTTTTAGCTCTAATATGAAAGAGGATCAATAAATTTTTAGCCATTTCTGATAAAAAGAAGATCCTAAAAAAACATGGAGAGTCCAATTGATGTCGTGTTCATTAATTTGGAAAGTTTTGCAGCCCGGCAAAGTATACACACGTTTTCACCAAATTCAGGTCAGTATAACATATTAGTAAAACTGATGAAAAGATACCAAGTCCTTTTCGCTTTTTGTTCATAGCGCATATATAACAAAAAACAATGAACTTTTCTTCATGAATCATTAAAGATCCGATCGGCAATATCTAATAATAAGTTTGCTTAGATATTGTAATTTTGTGTATATAAACTTCCAATTTTCTTGCTATTTATCATTCCAAATTTCTTATAACTTCTCTTCCAAAATGGGAAAGCCTCATGTGGTATTGGTTCCATATCCAGCTCAAGGCCATGTCAATCCCCTCATGAGACTAGCCAAACTTCTTCACTCAAGAGGCTGTTACATCACTTTTGTCAACACGGAGTACAACCACAGGCGTTTAGTACGATCCCAAGGACCCGAATCCATGAAAGGATTGCCTGATTTCAAGTTCGAAGCTATTCCAGATGGTTTTCCACCATCCGATGGGAATGCTACACAAGATGTTCCTAAGTTGTGCTATTCCACTAGAAAAACGTGTTTGGAGCCTTTCAAAGAGCTTCTGTCGAGACTTAATTCTACACCCGATGTGCCTCCGGTGTCATGTGTGGTCTCCGATGGAGTCATGACGTTTGGTATGATGGCGGCTCAACAAATGGGCATTCATGACGTCCAACTTTGGACGGCTTCTGCCTGTTCCTTTATCGGGTACTTGCATTATCGCGAACTCATTAAACGACTCATTGTCCCATTTAAGGGTAAGTGATACATAAATCTCTTGCTACTTAAACATCTATATGATGCATGTTTGCAAATGCTTCTGATTATAAAAATTGCCAAAAAGCAATTGCAAACATTTGTAGTGAATTTGTTCCTTTAGTTTTAAATTTCTATGTCATACATATAGACTATAGTTAACAATTTCTCAATCTCTAACTTGATAGATGATGATTATCTCACTGATGGTACGCTTCAGACTCGTGTGGATTGGGCCAGCGGTATGGTTGACGTTTGTTTAAAAGACCTCCCTAGCTTCCTACAAACGACTGACCCGAATGACATCATGTTTGATTTCATGGGAGAAGAAGCGCAAAATTGTCTAAATGCTTCCGCGATAATCTTTAACACATTTGAAGATTTCGAAAAGGAAGCTTTAGAGGCTGTGAAATCGAAATTCTATTTCTCAAACATCTATACTATAGGCCCACTTTCCCTTCTAGACAGACATATCGCTGGAGAACTTACCAACTCCATAGGTTCGAGCCTATGGAAACCAGACTCAAAGGTTTACGACTGGTTGGACGAGAAAAAGCCTGAGTCGGTCGTGTACGTGAACTACGGAAGTGTGACAACAATGACAAGCCAACACTTCCAAGAATTTGCTCTCGGGCTCATGAAAAGTGAGGTCCCCTTTTTGTGGATCGTTAGGCCTGATATTGTGAAAGGCGAATCGGCAATGTTGCCCGAAGGGTTTTTGGAGGAAGTAAAAGATAGAGGAATGTTGGTGAATTGGTGTGCACAAGATAAGGTCCTGGCACACAAAGCCGTAGGCGCTTTTCTGACGCATTGTGGCTGGAATTCAATGCTCGAAAGTGTGTCTGGTGGTGTGCCGGTTATTTGTTGGCCGTTCTTCGCTGACCAACAAACGAATTGTCACTATTCGTGCACGACATGGGGTATAGGAATGGAGATAAACCAGGACGTAAATAGCGACCAAGTAGCTGAGTTAGTTAGAGAAATGGTGGGTGGTGGAAAAGGGAAAGAAATGAGGAAGAAAGCTAAGGAGTGGAAGAGAATGGCAGAAGAAGCTACAAATGTTGAAGGTTCATCTTATATGCAGTTTAACAAGTTTGTTAATGACACTTTCCATTTTGATCATTAATGCATACAGTATGTATGTTCGCTAGCCATGTACTATGTTGGTTTCTTTTCACTATTCCATGTATCCAGCTTATCAGTCTGAGTAATCAAATTCAAAATTAAATGGAATCCGTATACTCCGTTCACGATTAAAACAAAAAAACTATTGAAGAAATTATCCATGAAAGTTGATACTACACTATTCGAGAATTGACAAGTTTGTTCAATTAAAGTTCATGAAGTCACATTTTTCCTGTAAAAGTCATTTATTTATAATTTAGTCATATAATCTTTAATTTGTAATGTATTCGTGTCACATAACATAATATGTTTATCATTTTTTAACCGTCAACCCACAAAACTTCATAAAGTTCCAAAAAAAGACCCACCGCACCTCCATCGATCTCAATTTTAAAGTCAGATTATACTTTGCCAAAGATCTTTTTGTATACAACAATTGTTTTTTTTTTTTCTTTTGAACCAGCCAAAAAGATTATATTAAAATTAAAAACGTTGGAATGCTCGATATATTCATCTTCACTTTTGGTGTTTAGGATTTCGATGTTATCCATTCACAGTCCATCCTTCTTCAAAAAAATTCTTAACCAAAATGAGATGGTCACAAAGGAATCAACTTTAGCAGTGGATAGAAGATCCAGGATTCTGAGATTCAAATCGAATAGATCGAATTTTGCCAGGCAACATAGTGAAGACCGGATATATTATAAGGTTTCTGCAATTGCGCGTATTCGGGCGGAATCACTTGGGTAAATGAAATAAGGTGAATTGACACATATGTTGAAATGCAAAGGAAGGAAGCCTATTTTAAATTTGGAAAAATGTAAACTTGTAGGTACCTTTTGATAATTAGCTAATAATGAATATACTCTTAAAAAAAAAAAAAAAAAGAGCTAGTTGAGTTATTGCATTGTTTCAACGGTTCATGTCCTTTGTTCTATGCTTCTCTCTTTTCTTAATTTTTTTTTTTTTTTTTAAAAACTACCTAAAATGGCTTTTTATCATTAGTGTAAAGAGTTATTTATTCTGAATGCCGTCTTACATGTATTTCTCCGGACGTGGTAAATATTTAATTAGTTGATTTATTCTGATTAATTACTTCATCTAATAGAACTTCAGTACGTAGTTTTAGGTGAAAAATTAAATTAATAATAAAACATAAAAATGGTAAAACTTGGAATAAAGCGTATTTTAGTGGTAAAATGTGTAATTTGTACGTAAATTTGAGATTGTTTATTATTTTTTGGATGTGTGATACCTTCATTTTTTATTAGTGTATTAAATTCGGTGGGACGGTAAAAAATTGATAAATGTATTAAGTTCAAGGAGGTTGAAAGTGTATATATGTAAATGACGACATAATATTTAATTACTTGACATTATAAACATCCAAATGGTCAAATATTTAGTGTGCGTATTAATTAGTACTAGCTCCGTAGCACAACTGTGTGTAAATTTTCTGTCGACCTATCCGGTCAGGCCTAATAAGTCTATTCTAGCTCTATATATGGAAATTAAGGTAAATCATATCGGCGAATATTCAAAATTGAATATAATTCATTGTCATTGGCCTAACTTATGGCACGTTACAAAATGTTCAATTTATTACTTGTGTTGACTCTTTAATTCAAACGATCTTAATAATTGAAGTCGTAGAAAATTAGAAATATGCCTATATATACTCCGAATGAAATGAAGCTTAAGAAAATTAGATAACCTTGATCAAGAACAATACCTTAATTATTTAAGTCTCCAACAAGATGATTCAGAAGCTATGGGCACCACTGTTTATTCTGCTTGTTTCTGCAATTCTAATTTCAGGTTTGTTTGAGCTAACTAATTTGAATACTAGCCGACGTATTATATAATGGTTCGAATCTCAACAGGACAAAATAAATTAATGTTATGTGTTTCGAATATATTATGTACAGATGTGAGATCAAGAGAGCCGGTCGTATTTGGAGCGGGGAATTTATCTCAGATGTGCACAAGTTCATTTCCAGGCCCGTGCAAGCAGCAAGGGATTCAAGTGTGTGTAATACCCTGCACTGATATATACAGGAGTAATCTAACTGGAATTGATTGCGACACACATGATCCTGCTCAATCCCGGTGTCAATGTCATTACAAATGCTAGTAGTTAATTTGATGAATCGTGTATTACTCTTAAGTTATGTCCTCTTATTCATGTGCGGTTTTGCCTTTAATTTTTTATGGAATAAATAATGTGCTATTTTAAGGTTGTCGTGCATAACATATACCCACTCTGAAATGATAAAGATAGTAGGGCTAATTTCAAATAAAGTACTCAAGTGTTTGAATTTTTATCACATAAGATACTACTCAACCAAATATTGGACTGAATATGGTGTATATTAATGTGATGACATGAGAAGATATTCCGTGAACCTCAACTAAAATCCACCGGAGTATATCGTTAACCATCATTTAGCGAACTTGGCGGCCCATTTACCTTATACATCCAACCCACTGATTAATTCACAATTCCAAATTAATGACTCCAAATCAAACTTAACCATTTACTCTCAAAAAGCAAAAAAAAATCAAACTCAACCATTAGTTAATTAAGAACGAAAAGAGAAGCAAACCATGAAAAAGAAGAGAGTACAGAAGCTAAAACTTAGCATAGTTAGATCCAAGCAAAGTTATGGGGAGAAAATGTTGGTACATTTAGAGAGTGGGTGTAGGAAATGGTGATCGGAACATAATGTAATAAAGTAATCTGCTGAGCAAAGGGTTAGCCCTCGGTTCTTAAGACTTTGTTTGTCCCGTTCTAGTGCTTACGGTTACTTAGCAAACAGTCTCCCAAGATAGAACATAAGAGAGTTAGTGTTCTAGCACTGAATCGCTAATTCGTCGAACTTGGCATTATAGAATATTCAGGCTTTTAGAGAGTAAGAGAGAAGAAAGAAGAATTGGATTTATGTGTGTTGAAAAAATTTGAATCTGGGGGTCTATTCATAATTTCGAAGAGTTGCAATCTGAATAGGTGTAGCTTTTCGCGAACAAGTCCCTGCAGAGATAGAAATTCAAACGGATGCACCTGTTTGAATTTTCTTGTTCCCTCAGCGAAATGACAGAACCATTTCACTTAAGCCCAGTCCGAACATATACAACTGTTGGGCTTTCATTTCAGACTAATCTTCTTGTGCTTATCCAACGTAGTAGGTTTCTGGCTCAAAAAGATTATTATCAACTCAAGGCGCAAACTCACAGACCTTGGACCCATGACCCGAGACCTGGCAGGCGCGTGTGGTCAAGCGATGGAGCCATCTAACTCCTCCCCCTACCAAAATCATGGGTGTCCCTTGGGGCCCAAACCTTTAAGCAAGTCTTGAATTTATATCTAGTTCCTTTTTTCTCAATTTTAGCCATGTAGTACTTCTCTCATTTCCAACTCTTGGGATTCCACATTTAATGCACAAACCAACATACTTTGAGCTTCAATTACTCTTTCAACTTTCAATGAATTTTAGTAGCTCTTTCTCAAGTGTTATCTACTACTATATTAGATTATTCACATTCAAGTAAACTTTATTTACAACGTGTGAGACCATTTTGGTTATGGTGCAAAATCATACACTAGCCTCATTGTAGACTAAAATTCTACAGAAAACGCTTGTACCTGTCCACGTGCACCCTTACCAATTGCCATGATCTTCTAGCTAAAAATAAACAATTTATTCTTAGCTGCCCTTACTGTCACTGCCAGGAATGATGAATTGCTTGACACGTGGGCAGCTGAGACCAAACCTATCTAATTCATTAAACCCACTAACACGGAATTGTTTGATTGTAAAAGGCCATTTTTATTTTAGTACTACTAGTTAGTTTTCCTAATTACTGGTTTTAGGTGAACATCTTTCCAGTGTCACAACTCACAAATCTAATATTATTTAAATTTTATGTGTCAGTTTTATCATTTTATATGTAATTTATTTATTCATATTCTTAAAAGGTATTTCCTTTTTATTTTTGAATGCTGTACATTTTATATATTCACACATGCATGTAAAATGTTAAATTACTACTAATATGCTATTATATATTCTTTTGTTACTCCAATTTAAATACTCTCTTTTATGGCAATTGAATAGTAGGGTTATAATTGAAGGACGAACGAAATAAATTAATATTACTTGTATTTGTCATGTATTTGTCAAATGACCTTATATCTTGATACACTTGCATAAAAAAAAAAAAATATATATACATATATATATATATATATATATATATATATATATATATAACTTACATAGGTTTTTCTATTCTTAGGTCGGCTTCGTACCGACCTAAACACAGGTCCTCGTTAGATGATCGCCACATGACATTTAATTCAATTTGAACTATTAATTTTGGTTCGAAGTCATTTAATCAATAATTTTTTGTACTACATTATTATAAATTATTTTTTGAAAATTAAAAATACACATAAAATATACATTGAATATAATGTCCTTAATATATTAGTAACCTTTTTTATAACGTGATAGATAAGGAACAAGACATTAAAGCTCGCTCATCAACATTGCAGACAATTACCAAGTGAAGAACCCTAATTCTCATCTCTTACGAGATTTCTCCAATTTTAATAGGCAATCGAAATTGTTGGATTGACATATTTTCTGACCGAGACACTCACAAAAAGAGATACTACTAATTAATTTCGTTCGTTCTCAAGCGCCATTATATTGTTTATTGCTCATTCTCTCTTTCTTCCTAATTGATTTCCCACATTCCTCTAATCGTATTGCAGGAATCACTTGTAACTTCCTAATTGAATTTCCCAAGCACATGTATAATTTGTTTCATTCTTTTCATTACTTAGGATCTGAAGTTCGAGCACCGCCAAAGGAAGAAATCACCGGATGTTCGAATTGAAGAAATTCTCGTATGGTGAAATTGGGGAAATGGATGTTGAAATGGGTTGGAGTTGCGATTGGAGATTAGGTGCGCTGGTCACGTTCTACGGCATCCGGTAGCTACTCGATGAAGTCCAGAAACAAGAGTATAAAATGATGAACAAGATGAGTGATACTGAAAACGGTGGAATGATTAAATATTTGTATGTTTGATATTTTGTAATTTGTAATAAAGTTCTATTTATTAAATCTAATTACACTTGAGAAGGGTATAGTGGTAAATCTATATTCTACTATTTAAATATAATTAATATAAGATATATAATTAATATAAGATAATTTGTAAGATCGTACCTGACAATTATCTAACGGGGACATGTATTTAGGTCGGTACGAAGCATACCTGAAAATACAAAAGTCCAACTTACATAATGATGTTACATATGTGAAGTTAATAACATTATTATATACATAAATAAAGTAATTCTTGTGAAAGTCGTGATTTTTCTAAATAATAGAAGTAGAAAAATTCACACCTCATTAGTATAAGTTAGGAGAATATACAAAATACTTGGGTGAGATTGGTATAAATTTTCCTCATGTTCAAGAAAATCTTGACTATTACAGGAATTTCACATATGGTCGTGATCCTCATTAATAATTTTTACTTAATAATGTTTACGATAATAACGTTATTAAGTAAATTTCATAGACACTCATTAATCATTATCTGTGTGTGTTGTTTATCTTTTCAATATACGGTCACCAAGAAAATCATTCTAAATAATCAATAAAAAAAAGTTAAATAAAAGAAGTTGCACCAGTTTAATTTTACACACAAAATAAGGATTCAAAATTTGAATAAGTACTAAGCTTTTACATTTAGTCATTAGTGTTACTTAGATGACAAAGTCTCTTCCTAATTTCCTGTTTAAGACTTAAGAGTGCGTACTAATTGGCTTTGCGAATAAGAGTAATAGTAATCTTGGTGTTTGAACCGATAATAATGATATTAAATTGGTGTAATTAATGAAATGTTGATATCACGAAAATCAAAGCTGACACACTTGAGCGAGCAATAAACTTACTTCATGTTTCTGATACCCAGCCCAAGTAGGCTAGATCGATGAGCTCAAGTACGGGCTATATGGAGCTCATCATTTGGAGCGCGTTCCGGCCTAAACCCAGATTACGAAATGGTGGTTTAGAATTGGGCCCAAACTCAAGGCCCCGTGACTAAATACTACTCCTAGGCCTTTTCATTTTTTTCCACTACGTTTCCACCATTATATAATGTGAACGCCTAACTGATAACTGATAAATTAGTTAAAATGTAAACTTGTTTGGATTGCCTTTCTTAATAAGCTACCTACTGTGTTATATATTATAATTATCCAATTAGCTAATTATTTTACTAAGAGGTGGTCTTAGGAGAGACCACCCTTAGATAAAGACTTAAGAGACTAAGTTTCATTAATTATAAAACAACCCCAAATAAAAAACAAGCTACTAAAAACACCCCAACCCAACCAAGGGTCAGAAAGTGGGTATTCGTAAACGGGTATACGGGTATGTATATATAGTAAACCCAGCCCATATCACACCATTAATTCACACAAAACCCTAGCCAAAATTTGAAAAATCTTCTCTCTACAATTTCTCTTCCTGCCGCCTGTAACCGCTCTTTCGCCGGAAAACAACTCATTCTCGCCGGAAAACAGCTCGAAACACTCCATGTCGACGTGGTTTCTATGTAATCGAGCTAGAAGATATCAATTTCGACGTGGTTTCTATGTAATCGAGCTCAGAAACATCAATCGGAGAAGCTCATCGAAGATCGACATCACAAAGGGTACGAAGCAACTAGATCTCGACATAATTTATGTGAAATCGGTGTTTATTTCGCAATTGTAGTTGAAATTTCGAATCAGATCTGAAAATCGCGTAATTTTTGTTTCAGCTAATCTGTGTTATGTTTTGACTTATTTCTGTAATGTTCTTGCTTATATGTCGGATGTGCAACTAAACAGAGTACATAAAACTATAATCGAAAATTGGTGTTTCTACTACGGTTTGGTTGTTTATCCTCCAGTCTACTCAAATTATGTTCGTATGTAAGTTTCAACAATGTTTTCATTCAAATATTAATTGATGAATGATTTTTTTCACTATAGAAGTTGAAATTTGAACACAGATCTGAAAAAATCACATAGAAAACTGTTCAAATGTTCTAGTTAATTTGTAAAATGTTGTGGCCTATGTATGTAATGTTATCTGTGATATGGAGCATGTAATGTGTAATGTTGCTAATAATATGTGTTATGTGCTGTCTACAATGTTCTACGTTATGAGTGTAATGTTCTTCCCGTATCTCAGTGATGTTCTTGACTGATCTCTGTAATGTTCTATATGTATCTTTGTAATGTTTTCGTAAATGTGCATTGTACGCTGTTACATCAATGTTTTCGTAAATATGCAGTTACTGTGTTACGTCAATGTTTTATATGATGTCTACAATGTTCTACGTTATGAGTGTAATGTTCTTCCCGTATCTCTGTGATGTTCTTGACTGATCTTTGTAATGTTTTCAAAAATATATGTAAATGTTTTACTTGCAATATCTCAGGTGTTATGTCTTATTTTCGTAATGTTATTATTTATATTACAAATGTTTTAAACTATATGACTAATGTCCTATTCAATGTTTCAGGTGATAAATGATTCGTCAATCCCGACAAATGCCGACTGCAAGTAAAACAACAAAAAACACTGAAACTGTTGTGATGAACATGTTGTACTTGAAATTGAATGTTATTCAATGTTATTTGGATATTGAATATGTAATGATGTAATTGAATGTGACATAAATGTTCTGTGTTATATAGTTAATGTTCTTGCTTATATATTTAATGTTCATTAAATGACACGAACATGGCTCATATAAAGAAGAACATTGATTATATAAATGAGAACATTGACAAAAATGTTCTTACTTATATACATAATGTTCCTACTTATATCATCAATGTTAGACATTTCACATATAAACAAAAAGGACATTACATGACGTTCATGAACATAAAAAAAGTTCTTAAAAATATGAATAATGTTCTCACCTATTTGGGTACTGTTTTCACCTATTGATTATATAAATGAGAACATTGACAAAAATGTTCTTACTTATATATACATAATGTTCCTACTTATATCATAAATGTTAGACATTTCACATATAAACAAAAAGGAACATTACATAATGTTCATGAACATAAAAAGGTTCTTAAATATATGAATAATGTTCTCACCTATTTGACTAATGTTCTTAAAATTGACCCGCGAAATGAATTGACCTGACCCAATGACCGTGAAATGAATTAAACCGACCAAATGACCCGCGAAATGAATCAAACCGACCCAATGACCCGCGAAAATACAAATAAGTGTGATAAAATGCAAACAAGTCCGTCTTTTTCGTCTCTATGAAGTCTTGGTCTCTCCTAAGACTTTGTGTTTTACTAAATAACTTTATAAAAATGAACGAACTTATCACCTACTTAATCAGCTACCGGCTAAATTATCAAGTATCAAACATAGTTATTTTATATATTTCATATTATCCACTCAAATTTAGATTTACGTAGTTCCTTTAATCCTTTTGTGCTTTTTCATGAGAGTCGAATTGGAACTTGTTGTAAAAGTTCCATATAATCATACTTAGAATGAAAACAATGACCAAATTGTATCTTCCCTAAAATACAATAGATTAGTTTTTCGAATCATTCATTTTATTGTCGTCCACAAAACAAATTACTATAGAAAAATCATTTTCCCTCCGTAGAAAAGGTTGAATCACCGGATAAGATGATTAGTGATTAGGTACCAATCAAGATTCTTAATCACTTAAACTAATAAGAAATATATACATACATAGTTGCAAAAGTAAGTACTTAATCACTTAAACTATGACAAAATACATAGTTGCAAAAGTAAGTAAACTACTTATTAATTTAATAAGTAGACTAGTATAGATCGAAGTATTTGTTAATTATCAACTTGTAGTAGAATTTGTAGATGGAAAAGGACATGGATCTACGTAGTTTTGCCCTAATCTTGACTTGAAGAAGAGTGTCGAGGATGCTGCAGAATTTCCTAATTTGACTTTCTGGTTGGTAGTTTTAATA
Organism: Plantago major; assembly: GCA_026545765.1. NCBI lineage: Eukaryota > Viridiplantae > Streptophyta > Magnoliopsida > Lamiales > Plantaginaceae > Plantago > Plantago major. The sequence goes on from CM048841.1 coordinate 80,349,545, forward strand.
GTTGAGGTGACATACGACACTACACCATGTGAGTTAGGGTCAAATGTATAAACAACAATACAAGCAAATACACTTGTTGAGCTCAGAAAGTGATAAGTATTAGCATTAGACTAGTAATATTTTTACATAATACTCAATTGTATAATAAGCTAATTGCACCAAATTTGTCACAGTTGAAAATTCCCCAACTAGATAAAGACGCTCAACTAGTGGCCAGCATATACTCCCTCGTAACAATTACTACTTTTATTCATTTTCGATACTTTATACACGGTTGTACAATATGTACGTTGAATGGTTTAATGGACGAAAAGTGATAAGAAACTTTTCAATACACAAATTTAAAGGCGGGAAGAAATTGAGCAGAGTCAAATGACCCCTTGAGGCCTTGACTTCAGCCTAGGTCCGCCGCTAATTAGCTAACTGTACAAATGATTCCAAATGGTTCCAAATATCATAAATTAAGGTATAAGTTACTTTGGTTTATGCATGGTTTAATTTTTTCTGAAACTTAAACTTGTGCAGCTTAGACCTTATTCACTTTGTATTAATTTTCCAATAGATCCCTACATCTCTTATATGCCAGCCTTCAAGGAATTGCACGTCATGTTTGCTACCGTACCCCATGTATTTGCCGTTCGGTCACCTTAATAACCTCATCATCTAAGGTTGTAAAGAAATGTGTAATTTAGTCATTTATATTAATATTCCAATACATCCTGCATTTGTGGCCGTTTTTAACCTCTTTGAGGATATGAGGCCATTCGAATAGAAATTTAATATTGGGTGGAGATTCGAACCCAGGTGGGCATGAGCGAGAGAGTCTGATACCATTATAGAAATCTATCTAATCTAAAAGCTCGAACTTGTAGAATGGTTTCAAATCTAGTCATTTATATTAATATTCCAATACATGTTAACCGTGGTTGGAGCGTAAATTAAACTATTTAGTACTATCTTATAACATCGATAAACTTATTTACAAAAATGACCATGTTACGTCGACACCTAACTAGTAACTTATAAATTAGCTGATCCGATAAGTTTGTTGATGTAGCTTATTAAAAAATCAGCTAGGTTGATTTGGTTTTATATAATATGTTCAACAAATCAATGTAATAAATTTATAAAAGTTCAATTATCTTACCTAGTAGATAATGAACTATAAGCATCAACTAGTTTTGATAAATAGTGTTAGAAGTGATTTCGCAAGTTGTATCAAATATTTTAGACATTTAAAAGTAGTTTACTTGCTATCTATCGATTGGTCCCTGGCTTATATATAACTCTGCGTGAAAACAATCGCCATTCCTCTCCTTCTTGGTACCTTCTTATCATTTCATCGCTTCTATATAACCTTTTCTTTTCAACACATACTATATCCCCAAAAATAGAGGAAAAGTTTAAGTGAAAATCCGGAAAAACACAAATCCATGGAGTGCAGAAAATTCGAAATAACCCTCATATCCGCCTTTGATCTCGAAGAGGTACGTAGATTCGGCAAGATGAACGTTCATGCTCGGGTTTCCATAGGCTCAGGACCGGAGACTGAAAAACGCACCCCAACCGACACACACGGGTTAACGAACCCTGCCTGGAATTACACGATGAAGTACACAATAAACGAGTCGATGGTGGAGCATTACAACACAATGTTAGTTATCAAGTTGTACTGCCAGAGGACTCTTGGAGACAGGTACATTGGAGAAATGTGTACTCCCTTGAAAGAACTGTTTGATTGTGCCAAGGCTAATGGAGGGTCAGGGTCAATTTTGACTTTTCCCATACAAAAGGGTTGTGTTAACTCTCGAGGTGGGGTGAAGTTTTCTTACAGGTTTGGAGAGAAAGTTATGATTGATAAGATGTTGCTTGCTGAAACTGTCGCTGGATGGAGTCTTTGTTAGCTAGTCTAGTTCTTGTTTTGTGTACGCATTTTTTTATCATTGTGGCCGGGCCGGGATATGTTTTCCATTTAAAAGATCGCGACTGGTGATTTAGTAGCTAGATGGGGTAGTTCATAATTGTAAATCCATCGCTGCATAGCTGTTAGAGTAGATCAATGTTCAATTGCAGTTTCCCTAGTGTTTCAAAGAGAAGCAACAGGTGGTGTTGTGAGAAATGTACATATTTTGTTGTAGTTGATTAAGGTTTGGTAGCGTGAATAAAATTGGTGTTATTTGGTCTGAATTGTAATTGTTAATTGGTGTACTGCTGTCACTGCATGATGTTAATAATGATGATCAATAATTAAAATCGAGAAGTATTTTCTTAAAATAAATTGTGTTTCAATGCGCAATATAACAAGGATGGTGGCGTATTGTTTGGTTTTATATGAATTGCTTATCGATTATTAATCCTTTTAATTATTATTATTATTATTATTATTATTTAATTGGACATGTTTTAAATGATGTTAGACTCTTAAGTAGTTCTTTTGATTCTTTCCTCTTAGAGATTAACAAAATTTGTTATACAAATAATAGATTTTGCTCAAAGAAGAAGAAGAAGAAACAAAGAGCAACAGATAAAGAAGAAAGACGCGTTTCAAGTTATTACGTTTTATCAATAAAGAGAAATGCGACTTGTACTATCAGCTTTAGTTATTGTACATTTCTGTTACTTAGTTAGTTAGTATAAAGAACAGAACAGAGAGCCTACTCTATTATTCATTCATTCATCTTCTTCCTCAATCATTCTTCTCAGAAGATTGACGGTTACTCTGTAATTTTGATCATTCTTGATCATTTTTTATATATTGAATTTGGTTTTCATATGGTATCATTCGCCATTCGATTCTGAGTCTTCCGCTAATTGTTTTATGTATCTCGTTCCGAGATTTTCACTCAAATCGTTCCGATTTGTCATCTTTTGTCGCAATCCATGGAGAATTCTTCAACTCTTGTTGCTACCACTGTTGTTCGTAATCATACTGAGGATTCTACATCGATTTACTATCTTCATCCAGCTAATGTTGGTTCTCGTATCACTTATGAGATGTTCAATGGTGATAATTACTTATCATGGAGCAAAACTGTTTTGATGAATTTGCGAGCTAAGAACAAAATTGCTTTTGTTGATGGCTCGATAACTGTTTCTGATGAAGACATTGATGAAGTTACTACGTTAGCTTGGTCTCGTGTTAATAGCATGGTGCTTTCTTGGGGTAATGATGGCGGTTACACCAGAAATTCGCAACAGCTTGCTTTACATTACAGTTGCCTATGAGGCATGGGATGAATTGCATCTCAGGTATGCTCGTAATGATGGACCTCGCGTTTTTCAGTTGAATCAATCACTCAGTTCCATCAAACAAGGAAATCAGACGGTAACTGTATATTACAATGCTTTCAAAAGTTTATGGGATGAGTTTTGTAGTTTCAGAATTTTGCCCCAATGTACTTGTGGAGTAATGAAAAATTGTAAGTGTAATTGGCAAAGATCTATGATTGCTGCTCAAAATCAAGATGGTGCTATGAAATTCCTGGTTGGTTTGCATGAATCTTATGCGCATATTAGAAGTCAGTTAGTTATGATTTCTCCTCTTCCTCTCATCACAAAGATTTATTCAGTCTTGCTTCAGGAAGAGAGTCAGCGTAGTTTGCAGCATAATATGGTTGATTCTATGGCCATGATGAGTTTACAGACTAGAAATGATACTGGTATGGTCTGTGCTGCAAATAAGAATATTAGATTTGTTAATAAAGGCAAGCAACGTTCTGTTTGTTCTCATTGTGAGCAATTTGGCCACACTATTGAGTCATGCTTTCACCTTCATGGTTATCCTCCTGGTTGGAAGGATAAAGCTAATTCCAAGTATCAGAAGTTTCAACCAGCTAATAATTCTCACAGAACTCATTTTAAGCCTACATCAGCTGCAGTGCAAATTGGTCATGAGGATCAAGAGCTAGTTAATTGTGAGAATGATTTTATGTTTGATCAAGCTTCTTATCATCAGTTTCTGGAGTTTCAAAAGTATCAGTCTAGTGTGATGGAGTCTCAGGCTAGGCACACTGTGGCTATAGCTGTTGCATCAACTTCTCATTCTCCTCCTACAGCAGGTGTGATAGGTACACCAGGTATGAATAGAAGATTTTATTGTATGCATGTTAATAGTAAAATTGCTCCTGCTTCTAGTTGGATTCTAGACACTGGTGTATCTGATCATATCACATGTGATGCAAGTTTGTTTACTTTAAAGCCTTCTTCAGTTGATATTGATATAAGTCTTCCCACTGGTGATCATACAAAAGCTACTTTCATTGGTACGGTAAAATTGTTTGACACTTTAGTATTGAAAAATGTACTATATGCACCTGCATTTTGTTTTCATCTTTTATCAATTTCAAGCCTCACCAAAGCAGGTACATTAGCTGCATGTTTTCTATCTAACAGGTGTTTTTTACAGGATTTGATAACTCACAAGCTGATTACTTGTGCTGAAGTTAAAAATGGACTTTACCACTTAACAGATATATACAATGAAAGAGAGTAAAGTTGATCTACCAGTTGGACAAGTTAATGCAGTTGTAAAGAGTGTTTCTAGTTTTGTTTGGCATGCAAGATTAGGCCATGTTCCTTTTAAGAAACTTTGTAATTTGAAAATTCCTGGCATTGTTTCTTGTAATGATTCTACTGTATGTGATACTTGTCATTTTGCAAGGCAAAAATGCCTCTCTTTTCCTCATAGTACTACTTGTACACAGTTTGCCTTTGAGCTAATACATGCAGATATTTGGGGGCCTTTTAGTGTCTCTTCTCATGACAATTATCAGTACTTCCTTACAATTGTGGATGACTTTACAAGATGCACCTGATTATTCATGATGACACACAAATAAAAAACAAGACAACATCTTATCAATTTTTGTCTCATGGTTAAAAATCAGTTCAATACAACTGTTAAAACTTTGAGATCTGATAATGGTCGAAAGTTTTTTGTTTCATGATTTTTATAAAGCTAATGGTATACTACACCAGAGGTCTTGTGTAGCCACACCTCAACAAAATGGCGCAGTTGAGCGCAAGCATCAACACATTTTACAAGTAGCAAGGTCTCTCTTATTCTCTTCTCATTTATACCATTGATTTTTTGGTCTGATAGTGTGCAATGTGTTGTGCACATAATCAATATGCTATCTTATGTATGATACTCTGCAAGGTAAATCTCCATCTGAGTTGTTATATAACAATAAACCTACTTATGATTACATGCACATATTTGGCTCACTTTGCTATGTTAGCACTTTAAATACATACATGCATAAATTTGCTCACAGATCAGTAAAATGTGTGTTTTTGGGATATCCACTTGGTGTAAAAGGATATAAGTGTTATCAATTAGATACTAAACAAATTATTATTTCTAGAGATGTTGTTTTTGAAGAAAAAGTTTTTCCTTTTAAACAAACAACTACAGATCTTACTGATAACACTCATATTCATGATGCTTCTATTATGTATAATAACTTTGATATAAGTTCTGGTGCTTCACTCTCACAATCTCATGATCCTGTTCATGTTCATGACATACCTACTACTGATACACCAAACATTCCACATACATAACCTATTGATTCTCCTATAAACATTTATTCTTCTGATATATCTGTAGCTACAGAAGATGTCTCAACTGATTCTTTACCTATTAATTCTTCTATACCTCAAGTTTCTTTACCTACTAGACATTCTACTAGACATAGATCAAATCCTTCACATCTTCAAGTCTATGAGTGTGTTTTACCACCTTCTTTAAAACATAATACACATTAAGCCAGTCTTGTTCAGAGATCTTCAGATATAGCCTATCCTATATCCAACCATCTTTCTATATCTCAGTTGTGTCCAGATTTTTCCTGTTTTACTGCTTCAATCTCTCAGGTGGATGAACCTAGAACTTATAAAGAAGCTATTAAACATAAAGAATGGCAAGAAGCCATGCAAGCAGAACTGACAGCTCTTGAAAAGAATAGTACTTGGGTACTTACCGATTTACCTGCAGGAAAGAATACTGTAGCTTGTAAATGGGGCTACAGAATTAAATACAAGTCAGATGGATCCATTGAGAGGTACAAGGCAAGGTTGGTGGCTAAAGGGTACACACAAAGAGAAGGTTTAGACTACTTTGAGACCTTCTCTCCTGTCACCAAGCTAACAACTGTAAGAACTTTACTAGCAGTTGCTTCCAGAATTGGCATTTATATCAATTCGGTGTAAATAATGCCTTTTTACATGGAGATCTTTCAGAAGAGGTGTATATGGTACCTCCTCCAGGTTATTCTCAACCAAATGATAATAGAGTTTGTAAACTTATAAAATCACTGTATGGGCTATAACAAGCATCAAGGCAGTGGTTTCACAAGCTTACAACTTGTTTATTAGATTTTGGTTATACTCAGTCCAAGGCTGATTGTTCTTTGTTTATTAAAAACAACACTAATTCTTTTACATCTTTAGCTGTATATGTGGATGATGTTATATTAGCATGTGATGACTTGATTGAGATAGAAAATGTTAAAGCTCATCTGAACAGCAAGTTCACTATTAATATTTATTCATACATCTTTTTCCTCAATCATTCTTCTCAGAAGATTAACGGTTACTCTGTAATTTTGATCATTCTTGATATATTGAATTTGGTTTTCATATTTCCGTTCAATTTTTATGCATCAAAATTATAATAAAGTTGTGCATATACTTGCATGCAATACATGTGGTTCCGTATTTATCTTGTTTCTGCAAAAAAAAGAAACGCAATTGAGTATTTGTAAACGTGTTAAGTACGATGTTATTAGTTACCTTCAATGAATTCATTTCCTTAAATAAGTATACTATGTGAACGTCAGTACTTGCGTAACACGCTATGCGTGATTGCGTGTTATTCGGGGGGGGGGGGGGGGGGGGGAGTAGTGATGAAAAGAAAATTAAAAAAAAACAAGGAAATCAAGAAGAACCCAAGGAGAAGAATTTGGATCCGTTCTCACAAGAAAAATCTAGTAAAGAAAATTCTGTAAAATTGGACAGGAAAAAGAAGAAGATTAGTAACATATGTACGCACTAGATTGAAATTGTATGAGTAGGATGAATGGGGTGAAATTTAAATTGAGTTAGAAATTTCATCACACAATTCGCTTATTATATTTTTATTATATAATAATTTAAAAAAGTACTTAAAAATAATGCTTATTAATAACGTTGCCATTCATTTTGTAAATACTCTTAGCACAATGCATATTCCCCCAACATAAAATCAAACTCGGATGAAAATGATGACCTGATTATATCTTATTTAAACCACAATAGAATAGTTTTCTAATCATTCACCTTAAAATTGTTCGCTAAACAAATTTATCATGGTGAAACGTCCGTTTTATTTTTTCAAATATGATAACACAACAAAGTGATTTGGTCAACATTCGCGACCTCCTCGAACCAAGGTGCTTATAAGGACTACTTGTTGGCCTCACGACTACTTGTTCTCTGACTGAATTTTGTTCGATATGATGACCAGTCACAAAATTAGTCATGAATTATTTTTGCAGAAATGATGTAATATAATAGTTTAGACATTTGTTAATAGCTTTAAATTAGAAAAATAATATTCCTTTTTTACTTAAAAGGAAATTGAATGAAATGGTAGAAAAAAGGAGTAGAACGCTGTAGAATTCAATAAACAGTGCATATAATAGAATTGTTACACATGAAAACATCGCAAGGACACACAAAAATGAAGTACAAGAAAACCTAGCAACATTTACCAGAATATATAGCAAGCTGAATCAATATTGTGTCTCTTTAGCCAAAGGTACTCTGTACTCAGTATTGATGTATATTTTAAGTTTTAAGTTTTAAGTTTAATTGCAATAAACACCGATCTTAATACACTCAACATTGATCTTTACTTGTAGCCAACAAATATGGCTATTGCCTACTGGTACTTTTTTTTATATTTTTTTTAATTTGTTGTTAATTAAGGAAAGAAAGACAAACTGTTTGCCGTGTAGCACCTGCACGACCACATGCATTAGCTAACTAGAGGGAAAACTTGATGGAAAAATATTTTATAAAGAATAAACTCTTTATAGTAATAGAAAATTTCAATTCCAATTTCAGACCAATTATAAATATGAATAGATTTCACATTGTAATAATATTCCATGACTTTTTCAGGTCTCACCTTAAGTACTTCTACTCTCCTATAATACTAAATAACATGATATTCGATAAAAATAATTATGTGTGTGTGCGTGTGTGTTCCGTATATGGCATATTGTTGCATACAATTTACGATGCAAAATCTTATTTAAAATTGTTTGTGATAATTGTTTACAGTTTTAAATAAATTAAATTTGTTATATGAATATTTTTTTCGGATTCAAATAATATGGTTGTATAGAGTTTTTATCGTTACTAATTGAATAAGTAGACTTGCATTGATCAAAGTCTTTTTTAATTATAAACTATCAATCCCAAATCGTGTGGTTGTGTGTCATATGTGGTCTGAATTAACTAATTTTATTAAGTAGACTTGAATGGTATAAGTCTTTTTAAATCATCAACTTGTCGGAGAATTTGTAAATGGAGGACATGTACGTAGTTTTCCTAACGTACTCTTGACTAGAAGAAGACGCTGCGGAATTTCCTAATTTGACTTTACGGTTGGTAGTTTGAATAGTTAAGGTGAGATAAGAGATAGTTTACACTACGTAAGTTGGTGTAGATAAATTAACGTAAGCAAATATACAGAAAAATAGACTTGTTCAGGTGAGAAAGTGTAAAAACCATATTTGGAATTTAACCGTTTTAGAACTAGTCGAATGTCGCAGCGTAATTCATGGAATGTGGATCTTTGGGCCAATCTCTTAAACACTTCACTTCCACCCTCAAACTCTTTATTAAACCAAGATTTAGGGCTGTTTGGGAATCGATTAAAATGGATCAGGTTATAACTGTGAATAGTAACTGAATTATAGTAATTGAATTTGAAAAATTGTATTTGGGATTGAATTAAAAGTTTATAGGTTTATAGAGTTGTTATATATGGTGTGTAAAATTTAATTGAAGTGTGAATAGTTGGTGATTAAAAACGTGTATTGTTCAACGCGATTAAAGTCGAATGGCAACAGGATGAGAAGAACAACGCGATTAAAACACACCAAATAGTCTGTTAATTTCCATAATTGTCTTTAATTCCAATTTAATCCACATGAATTAAAAAAAAAAAATCATTAGCAGCATTTCATCGCCTCTCTTCTTCAGCTAGCTAGCGTACTCCTCCAGAAATTTTTATAAGGCTTTGTCCTTTTTTCTCTCTTCGTGTTGTACAATAATCTATCTCGTTCTCCTCTTCTCTCACTATTCTCCCTATTCTTTTGTTCTACGTACCCTTGATTAAAGGAGGACGGGCTGCATCTTTGTATTTTTTTCGTTCGTGACTTTCGTAGGGTTCGTGCAAATTTGTTCTTCTAGCAAATTCCCATGAGGTTCATTCACTCAGGCAAGTAAAGTTGCTTTGGCTAAAGCTTCTAGTAGCATGTGCCATGAAGATTAATTTATGTTTGTCGATGTATGTAATGTATTTTTTAGTTTCACGGAAATTAAAGTTTATGGTGACTGGTGAGTTTACGGCTGAGATCGTTTTTTGTTGTTTATGATTAATTGTGGTTAGATACATGGATGTGTACCAGGCAAAGCGGTGATAATTAACCTTGTGTTGAACCATTATTTACTATTTTAGATGAGATTTATTTGGCTAATTGAAACTCTAGGTAGTTTGACATTGGGATCATATGGTTTAATATCAGTTGTATCATCCAGAGAACACTTTGTTATAATAAATACGCATAACTTTGATATTATAATGAAAAGAAGAGTCTTCAGATATTTATAACCTATACAAAAAGACAATGGACTCTAGCCCATTAAACACATGTTTAGAATATTCCCTGCTTAACTATAAATAAAGAGTTATGATAGAATAATTACAGTATATATATAATTGGATAACTATTAAAGTTATGCAATTGAGTACTTAATTTAAGTTAAATTGGATCGATTTGTCATATATATGTAAATTAGACTTTAGTTAAAAAAACCAACATGTCTAATTCATTCTAATTCTAAACCCTAATGCAATCCTAACATAATCAATTCATCATTAAAAAAAATTCAATTTGTCTTGTCCAATTAAATTCCAAGCCCTAAATCACCCCAACATAATCAATTAATCATTAAAAAAACAAGTCAACTAAGTCAACTTTGACTTCATCTTCATTACGATATGAATTCGTAACAGAATAATAATTAGGTTTTATGTGAGTGGAATAATGGGTTAACAGATAGTTTAATTGTATGACAAATAAAAAAATTGGTGAATAAAAACTTAACTGAGTTTATTGTATGACAGTTGATTGCTAAATACTATCATAAGCATCTTTTGTGGTATAAGTTAAATAATTGAGTATTATTTGTGAAATTAGTCCTTAATTTTTTAATAGATTATTAAACGGTTTGAGGGTCGAAATCACTAATAAATTGTGACATGAAGCTTATATCGGGGTATAAAATTGATTGAGATGGCTGGAATTGGAATATGTGCATAATTATTGGGACTCAATTAGTATTTTTATGGATATGGGGCCAGTTGGTCTAATTTGGTGCTAAGAGTATAGATAAAACCAAATAAACATTTTGGAATGGTCAGACACAGAGTACAAAGCTGAGGTGTGATTCTACATAATTCTTCTTTTAATTTTGAATGAGGAATTTTTTTTTTATTTGACTGATACATTTATCTTAAATTACTTATCACTTGCTTGCTTGAGAACATATGGTGGAGGGGTGTAATTAGTAGTTCTAAGTTATCTTTTGAAGTACCACATTACACCTTAAATCTACCACTTACCTCATATGACAGGTGTAGGGGTGTTGACAATGTAGTGATGTTGAAAATTCTTGGAATTGACGGTTTTGTTGAAGTACCATGGTGTTAACATGAAGGCGAAGGTGAAGGAGCATCTTTCATAGTACACAAGTGGAATGAATCTGGCCGAGTTACTTTGAGGCTTGGAAAATGGACAAGGAGTGTATTAACCATATGATACTGCCGAGCTGTGCAAAGAATTAGTGTACTTATTTTTGTCTGATTCTTAGTGGATTATGGGAACTCAGGGTTGGAAAAGGAAGGTTGTGTAATGGAAGTAAGAAGTTTTGTAGTTTAAGAGAGGAGAATTCCTTATGCTCATTTGTTTTGAGTTATCAATAAAAGTTTTTAGATGTTTCAAAAAGAACAAAAAATAGGTACCTTTCTGAATGTCAAAAAATTACTTCAGATTATAGTTTTTTCCAATTTCTTGTAAAATTCAAGATTTTTTAAAACAATAATAAACCATATCCCTGACCATATATGTCGCACTCTCATTCTTTATACTAATTGTAGGGATTTTTTTAAAAAAATATACCACATAGTGAGATACATCCATTTTATATACACAGTGTATGTATTTTTTGTATACTACACAATGGCTACCTGTTCAGAAGATATACTCCGATCATTTTTTTGCTCGAATTTGGTGATTGTATTACACGCGCCGGCTACACAATGGCTATGTATTTTTTGTATACTACACAATGGCTACCTATCCAGAAGATATACTCTGATCATTTTTTTGCTCGGATTTGGTGATTGTATTACACGCGCCGGGAGTATCTCACACGCTTGACACAATGGTTTTTTTTTTTTTTAATAAGCTAATTATATTACAAGGGCTCAATTACAACTACTTCTTGTCTTCCGCCTTATAAGAATATGAAAATCCACCTTAATGATATTGGTGGTTCAGACTTTATTTATAATGATAAAATGTACATGGTAATGATACTACAAATCAATTACAGTACAACTAATTACAAAGATCAAGGTAAATTACTAATCTAGTATATTAATACAAATCAATTTACAAGATTAAGAGAATAATTAAGATTATGTAATATCTTCAGAATGATTCTCAACACCCCCCCCCCCCCCTAAGCGTAGCGTGGGGTTAGGACCAACACAAAGCTTGGACCGGAAAAACTGAAATAGAGGTCGTGCAAGACTCTTGGTGAATATATCAACAATGTTCAAGTTCGAAGGAACAAACTGAGTGTGAAGACGATTTGCAAGCACAAGTTCCCGAGTAAAGTGATAATCCAACTCGATATGTTTGGCTCGTTTGTGAGAAACCGGGTTGCTGCTGATGAAGACAGCTCCTTTGTTATCACATAAAAGAACTGGGCAGGAAAGCAACAAAACACGTAAATCGCGAAGAAGGTGAGTGAGCCACACTATGTCTGCCGCAGTGTTGGCAAGAGAACGATATTCCGATTCACAACTGGACCTGGACACTGTTGGTTGTTTCTTAGAACTCCAAAGTACTAAATTTGAGCCAAGAAAGATGGAGTACCCAGATGTCGAGCGCCTCATATCAGGACAAGCTGCCCAATCTGCACCCGAGTATGCAAGAAGATGCGAGGTTGAATGTGAAAAAGAGAGACCAAAGTGAGTTGTGCCTTTAACATACCTAAGGTCCTCTTTACAGCCTGGAAATGCTCATGAGTAGGAGATTGCATAAATTGGCTTACAGTATTCACTGTGAAAGAGAGATCAGGACGTGTGATGGTTAGATACTGCAAAGCCCCAACTAAGGAACGATATAAAGTAGGATCCTCAAAAGGAGAACCATCACGAAGCAAATGTTGTCCAGCAATCATTGGTGTGGTGTAATGCTTAGAGTCCCGTGAATCGAGCTCGAACTAATATGTCAGAAGCATATTTAGCTTGGCTAAGAAAAAGACCAGCGGGTGTGTGTGTGACTTCCAAACCAAGAAAGTAATTCAAGGAGCCCAAATCCTTAATAGCAAACGTGGAATGTATACGGGAGATGAGACGAGTAATAAAGAATTTATCAGATCCCGTAATAATGATGTCATCCACGTAGACAAGAAGATAAATTAAGGTAGCGCCTTGTTGAAAAATAAAGAGAGACATATCAGCACGGCTGCACTCAAAACCCAACTGAGTTAAAAATGCACTAAAGCATTGAAACCAGGCACGAGGGGCCTGCTTCAAGCCATATAAAGCTTTCTTGAGGCGACCCACATGATTAGGGAAACGGGCATCAACGTAACCAGGGGGTTGTTCCGTAAACACACTCTCAGATAAATAGCCATTACGAAATGCATTTTTAACATATAATTGATGTAGGTGCCAACGTCGCATAACAGCCAAAGATAAGACAACACGAACAGTTGAAGCTTTAATGACAGGGCTAAATGTGAAGTTGTAATCAAAGCCTGGTACCTGTGTAAAGCCTTGTGCCACAAGGCGTGCCTTGAGACGTTCAACCGAGCCATCAGAATGATATTTTATCCGATAAAGCCATTTAGCACCAACAACATTAGCATTAGCTGGTCGCGGGACAAGTTCCCAAGTATCATTATCGCGCAAGGCACGCATTTCATCATCCATAGCAGTGAGCCACTCGGGAGACTTAGCAGCAGATTTAAAACCACGAGGCTCAACAGTGGTTAATAAAGCTGAAAGAAGAGCGGAGTTAGAAACTTCATGTAGCAGACCAGGATGCTTGATTTTAAACAAACCTTTTTGACCCCGAGTAACCATTGTGTGAGTGGAAATGTGAGAAATAACTCGACGAGTTCGAGCCGGAACAACAGGTGGTGTAGCTGGTAGTGAAGTAGCCTCAACATCAATATTAGGAACAAAATCCATGTTGGTGTCTGAATCAGATGATGAGACGCTGGCAGGTAGAGGCTCAATAAGTGAGGAAGAGCCTGTAGAAGTTGGACTTGAATCATTAGAACATAGAGAGCATTCTGACCCAGAAGATTGCTGTGAGTTGTTTTCAGTAAATTCCGAGAAACTGGAAAAATCCAAACAAGGTGCAGACTTCGAAGATGTTGTAGGCTCGAGTGGAAAATTCAGCTCATCGAACTGGGCATGTCGAGTCAGATAAACACGACCAGTGGTAATGTCCAAGCACCGAAAGCCTTTGTAATTCGAGCAGTAACCAAGGAATATACAAGGCCGACTTCTTGGTGCAAATTTGTGAGTAGCATAGTTCCTGAGATATGGAAAAACACGGCAGCCAAAAGGGTGAAAAACACCATAATCAGGAATACATTTATACAACACCTCAAATGGAGATTTGTCATCAAGAACTGAACTCGGTAACCTATTGATTGTAAAAGCAGCAGAGGAAAAGGCTTTAACCCAATATTGCATAGGTAAATGTGACTGAAATAACATGGTGAGACCAGTTTTAGTGATGTGACGGTGTTTACGTTCTGCCCGTCCATTTTGTTCTGGAGTATAAGGATAGGAGACTTGGTGAAAAAGGCCATTAGTGCGAAAACTTTCTTGTAATCGATTATTAATAAATTCACCACCGCCATTACTATGAAAGGTTTTAATTTTGCTGGAAAACTGAGTTTCAACAAGGGCCCGAAATTGGTGGAAAATGATGAAAAAATCAGACTTTTGACGCATAGGATATAGCCAGCAAAATCGAGAATAGTCGTCAATAAAAATGGCATAGTAACGAAATCCATCAACAGAATTAACGGGGGCGGGACCCCAAAAATCACAATGCACCAAGTCTAAAACATAAGCAGCACGTTTTTCATTGATATGAAAAGGCAATTTTCGACTTTTACTTAATTGACAAGGTGCACAGATAGACGGATCTGGCAAAACTAAAGTGAGCGACAAAATGCGCTTTTTATTCAAAAGTGAAATAACAGAGGTGTTGACATGGCCTAAACGGGCATGCCACAAAGCAAACGAGCCATGAAGACGCTTATTAGTGAGAGCAGCCAAAAGAGCGGAATCTTTCTGGAGAATATAAAGTCCGCCTTCACGATGCCCTTGGGCCAGTGGTGTTCCTGTCTTTCAATTCTGAATGACAAAAGATTTATCAGAAAAAAGAATATTAACACCATAATCGCGAGTAAGTTGGCTTATGGATAATAGATTACGAGTAAGGTGTGGAACCACCATAACCTTCAAAAGTTTTAAATCTCGATTTATAGAGTAAGAACCAACATGAGAAACATTAAGAGAAGCCCCATTTCCCACAATAACACGAGATTTACCTCCATAAGGTGAAACAGAATCAAGATTAGAGGATGAAGGCGTCATAAGAGCTGAAGCACCCGTATCCATGTACCAGTCAGCAACCTCAGAAGGATTAATAGAGCAAGAACCTGCAAAGGCATCAGCTAAGTGTGCTTCCTGATTTTGCGAGGAAGGAGCATAGCGCATAGGGCAGTTTGTAGCATAATGCCCATCACGCCTACAAATTTGACAACGAGGAGCGCGCTTTTTGTCATAGCGACCAGATTTGCCACCACGATTTCCATTGGAGGACTGCCCACCGGGTGTCGAACCACTGCGGAAATTCTGACCATTTGTGCCTCCACGAGAGTTGGTCGAAGAGGTCCGTGCAGTAGCACATCCTGTGCGAGCATAGAACACAACTTGAGAAGAAGCACCGGACTCAAATGGCTACATAGTGAGACACATCCATTTTATATACACAATGGCTATGTATTTTTTGTATACTACACAATGGCTACCTGTTCAGAAGATATACTCCGATCATTTTTTTGCTCGAATTTGGTGATTGTATTACACGCGCCGGCTACACAATGGCTATGTATTTTTTGTATACTACACAATGTCTACCTGTCCAGAAGATATACTCTGATCATTTTTTTGCTCGGATTTGGTGATTGTATTACACGCGCCGGGAGTATCTCACACGCTTGACACAATGGTTTTTTTTTTTTTTTTGAATAAGCTAATTATATTACAAGGGCTCAATTACAACTACTTCTTGTCTTCCGCCTCAACCACCTTATAACTCCTTGCCTAAACCACTTTATAACTCCTTTCAATAATTGACGTTGCCAGGGTTCGAACTCTGCACCTACTACATACAGTTTCAACTCCTTACCACTAGACCACCTTATGACTCTTCGACACAATGGTATGTATCTTTTGAATTTCTTTTTTTATTTTTATTTTTCTTTCAAAATAATTTCCGAGATTGAACCACGAGCTGACACATGTCGAGCACGTGAGATACTCCCGGCGCGTGTAATACAATCGCCGAATCCGAGCAAAAAAATGACCGAAGTATATCTTCTGAACAGGTAGCCATTGTGTAGTATATAAAAAATACATAGTCATTATGTAGTATATGAAATGGATGTGTCTAACTCTGTGGTATATTTTTAAAAAAAAATCCCACTAATTGTAATATGAGTTTTTGATTGTTTATGAAAAAAATTGTTTTAGGAGAATTACTCATATATAGTTTTCTAAAGTGAGTTTGATGTGGAAAAAAGAAGAGAAAATACTTTAATCTCTGCATCTTTTATATGCTACACGTACGCACCTTCAAGCGAATTCGATAAATGCAGCTCATGTTTTACTACTCCAGGTCTTCACTCTATACTCTATATAACTCCCCAGTCCCTTTGTTAATCAAGCCATGTCATGATTCGTTTCAATTCTCAATATTTTAGTAATATTGTTACATTATTTGCTATGAATTTGTCAATTTGAGCCTGGACTACACTCCATTCGTCTCGATCTCAACTTCCCGTCACGTTTTATGACGTAAAACAATCCTTCGTTATTTGTAAAAGAAGTTAAAATACAAATTCAAATTCTCATTATGAAACTTATTCCTCTCCTAAAATAATAGTCACCAAAATTTTCAATTTATTTTTTATATTTTTAGTTCATTTTTAAAAGTACACTGTATATCGAGAATTATATATGGTGTACGTACTCCTATATAAGGAAAATTAGACACTAAACCCCTCATTGTCTCACCTTCTCACTATAGCAGTGAACCCACGTGTGGGACCCGCTGTAATAGTGAATGGTGAGACTATTGGGGGTTTAGCGTGTAACAAACCCCTATATAATATCGTTTGACTTACATTACTACTCCTCTCCTTCTTGTTACCTTCTTCTCATCATCATGCAACTAGTTAGTCGTCCTTCACAACCATCTCATTGCTTCTATATAACCTTTTCTTACCAACACACATATCCCAAAAAAAAAAAAAAAAAGAAGTTATTGTGAAATTTCAAACAAAAAAAAGTTCAATTCCCATGGAGTGCAGAAAGTTCGAAGTAACCCTCATATCCGCCTTTGATCTCGAACAAGTACGTAGATTCGGCAAGATGAAGGTTCATGCTCGGGTTTCCATAGGCTCAGGACCAGAGTTTGAAAAACGTACCCCAACCGACACACACGGGCTAACGAACCCTGCCTGGAATTACACGATGAAGTACACGATATACGAGTCGATGGTCGAACATTACAACACAATGTTTGTCATCAAGTTGTACTGCCAGAGGACTCTTGGAGACAGGTATATTGGAGAAATGTGTACTCCTTTGAAAGAGCTTTTTGATTGTGCTAAGGCTAATGGAGGGTCAGGGCCAATTATGTCTGTTCCCATACAGATGGGATGTGTTAATTCTCAAGGTAGACTCAACTTTTCTTACAGGTTTGGAGAGAAAGTTATGATTGATAAGATGTTGCTGGCTGAATCTGTCGTCGGACGGAGTCTTCGCTAATGAAATGTTTCGTTTTGTATACACAATCGTTACGATTGGGATGCGTTTCCAGTTAATTAAGAAATCGCGACTGGTGACTTAGCAGATAAAAGGGTAGTTCATAGTTGGAAATCCATCGCATCGACTTTGTTAGAGTAAGATTAATTGCAGTTTCCCTAGTGTACTTGGTGTTGTGAGAAATGTACATATTTTGTTTGTTGTATTCTCTGTGGTTTATGGCCAGATCAGTGTATGATGTTGCTGTTATTGGTGTGCTATTGTCCTTCCAATATGCTAATAATGATGAACAAATAAAATTATACTTACATTAAATTAAGGATCTGTTCTTTTCAACTGAAATTTATCGAATCGAATCGAATTGAATCGAATCGAATCGAATCGAATCGCATCAAAACTGAAACGAATCAAGAAATTACATTTGTCCCATTTTTAATAATAATGAATACTACATCCGGTCCATTAATAAATTGTAAGAGACTTTTTTCGGACGTGATCGAACTACTGCAAATTACACGACAAAGTTAATATAATAAAATTATATTATAAAATAAATTAAGTATATTTGACTAACATAACTTTGTTTTATACTTTTTGTGCGTAATTTGCAAGTAATTTACTGATTTAAGTTAGAAAAAAATTCTCCTTAGAAAAATCGATTGTTAGTGTAATATAGCGTCCGAGGAAGATAACATGGAAACTAATACGGAGGAATAAATGCCATTTCTCAATATTTGTGATAATGTCGTTTTGGTTTGACTTTAGTTTGGTTTAACTTGTTTTGGAGTTTTGGGAGTCATTTGAAAACATTAGAGTTTGGTTTGACTTTAGTTTGGTATAACTTGTTTTTATTTATTAAGTTTGAAAAACTCAACGTAGCTTCGAGTTTTCTTATTGTTCTAATATCTTCCAATAAAAGAATACGTCGATTTTTGTTAGAGACGTCTGAAGTGAACCAAATAAATTGAATTTCTGCGTTCTCGTAGCTTTATCTTAACTCAACTTTTACGGTAGAAAAGAAGGGTAATTCGAATCGTAACTATACTTTTTATTTTATTGATCTACTAAAAGTCGTGTTAAAAAGAAAGAAAGAAAGAAAAAGGTTGAAAATATCTCAATTGGATAAATTTTCTTATTTTCCTCTTACAAAAGATGGGTTGTGTAAATAAATGATAAAATATTAATAATAATAATAATAATAATAATAATAATAATAATAATAATATGAATTTAATGAACTTAAGAGAATCAAGAAAATGAATCAAGAGAGCTAAATCAAGACGAAATCGAATTGAATCGAATCGAATGGAATCGAATGGAACCGAATCGAATCGAACTAAACCGAATGAGTAGCTTTGAAAAGAAAAGAGCCTAAGTAGTTTATCAGATAATAATTAAGCAATTATTAGCATATTAAGTTAATTAGTTAGCTACCAACATCTTTGTAAACATTTTTATTTGATCCTACTTGTATAATTGTACCTACAAGTTGGAGCCAATAATTTGAAGTAATCCAAAATGAAGGACCACATGAAATTTCGGTACGACAAGTATTTAGCATTGAATAGAAGGAAGTATAAACCAGTTCAAATGACTAAATAAGTGTAATTGACGAAGACTTTTCATGTGGCAACGACAAAATACAGGCAAATATTGGCCTTGGTCTATGTACCTTCTATTTTTTTTCTTAGTAATTTTTGGGAACCGTCTCAACACCAAATCAAACGTCACATATTTTCACTACAAAACATTTGATCTAATTCGACCCATAAAAAGAGTCGTATCATATATATATATATAAGAGTCGTATTTAAAAACTATGACTCTTAATAAGTGACGCAAATTTCAAAGGAGTCGCAAAAGGGGTGCGTCGTATTTTCGTTTGAAGTACAAATTAAAAAGTTGTAATTTTAAAATTACGACTCAAAATTAGAAGTCATATTTTTTTTACCTTCTTTGATTTAATTTTAAGGCCTTTTTTTAGTTCATTTTTACATAAAAGAGTCGTAAAATTTATGAGTCGTATTAGATCAAATATCTTGTAGTGTTTGTCACAGACATCGCATGTTAAGCTACAAACATCACATGTTAATAAATGCATATCTGCAAGTTTAATGCAATTTTATTATACACACGATATTTGAAGTTAAAGATATGATGTTTGTACATAAATATACAATGTTGAATTGGTCTTTCCGCAAAAGTTTTGTATTTCTTCTTTCATTCGGTCTACTGTCTATTGTGTATGTTCATTCATTTTCGACTTCGGCTGACACCTTAAACCTATACAAGGTAGATCATCCCACAAAACAATGAACTTAACAAGAGTTTAGGCTGGAAGCTTCCAATTCTGGGGTTCTGCCACTTATAAGGGCAATCATATATGTTCAATTTTACAAAATGCATCACCAGCTTATAATTCTCAGCAAGTCCTCATGTTGTCATAAGAACCATGTGTGCAACAAGTGATGTCATACACATCTTCTAATTTTTGCAACTTGGGTGTGAATTAAGGTACATTCTCTCTTAACCTGGGCCTCTTCGTCCGCCATGGCCGTGAAGATGGAGGTACCGAGTGTCATTAACCTAACTACCAAGGTTGCAACTGTTGAGGTCCTGATCATTTCACCGATAGCGAACTTGTATATATATTCTGTTTACGAGTATGGTTCTACGCATAATTTTAATTCATATATCAATTAATGATAAGCTAAACACTTCCTAGTAAGCATTTTGCAGTTACTTGATCTTATCTTTAGCAAATTAACAGATATATTTAAGTGACGTTATAAGTTGATTGAGTAAGTATCCAAGAGACGGTCTTTAGATAATTTATCTAGAGACGGACCTATATTGTCAAGAAAATCATCGATTTTATTAATCAAAACACATATGTTCTCTAACATTGGTGTTTTTTCATATTACAACAAAACTTATTTCTATAACAACATAAATGTTTTGATTAATAACATAGGTGATTTTATTAATAACATAGGCTATCTCTATATAAGTTATCTAGATACCGTATAATAATACTCTTGCAAGTTGATTTGATGTAGTATTAATAAATGTTACTACTAGTTATCTCAACTCTCGACATTAAATGCAAGAGTTGAACTATACGTGTTAACCACGAAGACGGCACCTATGCCACTAATTGAACCTTTTTATCTTTAATTGGTATCAAGTACACATTTTTTTAATGAAATTTGTATAAAACTATAAATATTTTAATACATGTATACCATAGTATTAAAATGGTATGTACATTCATAGTATTAAAATAGCATGTGCGTTATTTTTTTCCATTTTTTTCATGGTATGTATACTAACTACCCGGGATAGCTTCATAATTAGAGTTGTCTTAGGGTTGTCGTGAATTTATGTGAAATTTAGAATTACTGAAAGAAAATTGAAAACGTGATATAAAAGCAAAAGTAGTGATTAAATGTTTAATTTTAATGTAAAAGTAACGTTTTTTAATTTTTGTTACTTCCTCTGTCCAATACTAACATTTTTTGTTGACTTTTTTTTACAAAACTTTGATCACAAATTAATTCCTAATAAAACTTCAAATTATAAACCAAGATGTAATAGTAAAATATTACTATACTTTTATATTTCATTGGTATCAAGTACACCTTCATAATATAATTCTAGTATTATACTTTTGTGGTGTGTAATTTGTGAGCTTTGTATATTAAAATTCATCAAAAAAGTAAACTATGTTCTTATTCTGACTAGATGGAATGGAATATTTGTTATGGGTGAGGTAGTTTAAATTTTTTACAACGTATGAAGTTTATGT
The DNA here is from genome assembly GCA_026545765.1 of Plantago major. Taxonomy (NCBI): domain Eukaryota; kingdom Viridiplantae; phylum Streptophyta; class Magnoliopsida; order Lamiales; family Plantaginaceae; genus Plantago; species Plantago major. Next base: position 80,371,003 of record CM048841.1, read on the forward strand.
TGGACACCTGAAAATGAAAAAAGTTTATAAAGTTCTCCGAAGTGTATTTGTATTATTACACAGAGACATCGCAGTATATATGTAGTACTCCGTAGTATAATGTGTATGGAGACTACTAGAAAACTAAACTGGTGTAGCAGTGTGGAGTACATAAATTAGACCAACCTATTTAGTTTAATGTATGGAGACTACTAGAAAACTAAATACTCTACACTGCTACACCAGTTTCAGTCCAGTATAATTACAGAGAAACAAGAATTTCTCTGAAGAAATTTCACAAACACTTGCACTGCAAATTCATAATGACAACCAGAGAAGGCAAAGGAATCGGCACAGACCTTCGGCACAACTTACATCTGTGTCAGAGTATGGCTAGACTACTTGAACATGCAGTAAAGTAAAATCCAATAGCCGGTAATTTATTGAATAGGCAGCATAAGTAGCAGTGTTGGAGACAACAGAACACACATATATGACATATACACAGCATTGACATGAACAGGGACGATAACAGGACAGGGCCAGTAGACAAGCAAAACGTGTAAGGTTCGAGTCTTATTAACATGGATTTCATCACTTTTCACACCAAGAAACCAAATGAGGCTGATCACATCCTCACATCACGCTACAACAACTCCTTTATTCCAGCTGCAGAACTCCTGCAATATTTGTATCATTATACAGCAACTAGGAATCTTAGTCCATTAAACTGGGGGAAGATTTATATTCTTGAATTGATCAAGATAAATTAGTATAATCACCTAGTGGTATGTGCTGGCAAGTATCTTAGTCCTTTTCCGTTTTACTACATGTACAATTTTACATCCTTATTAGGCCTTAAATAGAAGGTAGCTCTTCAAAAAGTGTTTATTCACAAAACTCGATCTCGAGTACTAACTTAAGGAAACTCAAATGCAGATTGCTTACAACTTGGTATATTTCACATGCCATTACGTATGTTGATAAGGTGTCTGTCTCACTAGAATTATCTCGAATTATTTCAACTTATTTTGCATTTTGCTGCAGTTTAAAGTTTAAACTATAAGAGATAGTACTACTTGGGAGCTAATTCCCCACATTATTGGTGTTTTTAAAGTCAGCAGGAATAATTTGCAATCTCCTTAAACAACTACACATGCCTCAATTCAAAATATTAGAAACATTACACTTCAAACAAATCATATATTATCTTCAAGAAACCCAAGGGGTTCCACGTAATTCTGGAACTGAGGAAGCGTACCTGAAATGCATACTTGATGATATTCAAAATCATTAATGAAATATTTATACTTGTGAATATCCTGAATGATATTCATAACCAAAGAATCCTTACTTTGGAGTTTGTCAAGTGGCAATCATATATTTCCAGGAAGGATTTGGACATTTAGACCACTCGTTAGGGATCTTCCTTGTCCTTGATTCTTATATCCTCTTTCCTGCTCAATTTTCCGGGCACATGAAACTGCAAACTTGGTGACACAATACACGTACAGCACCTCAAGGCTTTTCCCAAGGTGCAATGGAATTTCTTCAAGCTTTCTGCAATTTTTTAGTCTTAAAATTCGGAGAGTAGCAAAACTGCCCTCCGAGGCTGTCCAGTACTTTAGGTCTGTACTAACAATCGATAAAACTTCAAGACGCCTAAAATCACCACATACAACATCCCAGCTGTCTCCCACAAAAGCATAGTCTTTAAGTTTGAGCACCTCCAGGTTTGATAGCTTTTCCAATGTGGACATATGATTCCAACTCAACTTGGTACTTGACAAGACTAAACTTTTGAGATTTGAAGGAAAGCTATTAGGTTGAGGAAGACGGGATAGTGGGTTAGGAAAAACGTGAACAAGCTTCAACTTTTCAAGACAATCCAAATTTCCAAAGCACATGGTACTTGAAAGTGCTCCAGAAATACCCAACTCCTTCAGGTTTCTCGCTTTGTTAGACACATCATTGGTGAAGCTCTGGGGTGATAATTTTGTAATTGTTTGAAGGTTTTTCCCACATTTACCTTTCCCATTTTTAAGAAAGATGGATGCATTTGTCTGCACGTGTCTTAGGTTTTCTAGCTCCCATATGTCTGCCTTAATTTCAAGTATACGTGAGAGTGTGTACACCAGCAGAGTCTGCAGATTCCATAGATTGGTTAAGGCTGCAGGAAGAATCTTAACATTTCCAGACAAAGTTAGGTACCTCAAATGAACTGATTGGGTGAGCTTCAGTGGAAATTTCGGTAATATAATAACACTTGCATCCATGACCCTGACCATCTTCAGAGCACGCTTGAAGTCTTTGATATCTGATAAGAAGGATACTCCAAAAAACAAAAGAGAGCGAACCTTTGAAACATGCGATTTCCCCGAGAGGAACTCTTTGACATTTGAATGAATGCAGAGGCGACGGCAGTTTAGATCTGATATTGAAGGCTCAAACGCTCCATACTTGGAATTTCTTATTTCTCTATACAAATTTTGGTTTGTACAAGTTGCCTTGCGTATGCAGAAGTCTCGTATCAGGTCATGAACGCGGCATGATTTGACCTTACCACTAAGGCTGGTTTTTTCAACCATCAATAAGTTCCTATCAATAAGCTCATTTAGGTAAGCTTCTGCAGTTTCCTCAAGGCTCTTTCCTGGTTTTTGTCCAATAAACCCTTCTGCAACCCACAAGAGGACCAATTTCCGAGCTGGGATATGATAATTTTCAGGAAAAACCCCCGAATAAAGAAAGCAAACTGTTAACCTAGGAGACAAGTTAGAGAAGCTCAGTGATAGAATCTTTTCCATGAACTTCTCACTGTCATCAATTGGAAAAGAATCAACATCGACGCTATCGCATAAATTTTCATATTCCATCCTCAATGCATCAGTTCCTTTTACCGCTGAGACCCTTCGTTGCATGAGGATTCCCCCTAGGACTAGTGTTGCTAGAGGAATACCATTGCATGCTTTGGCTATACGTCTACCCACAAATTCCAACTCTGGAGGAAAATAATTACTTCTGCCAAATACCTCTAATTTAAGGAGCTCAAAACATTCTTCAAGGCACAACTTCCTCAACTGGAAGGGATCTTTAGTCAAACTCGCATTTCGAGCCACTTTCTCGTTCCTGGTAGTCATCAAGACTTTACTACCCTTCCTATTACTCCTTGGTAAGAACTGTCGGATTTGCTCCCAGTCCTCACATCCCCACACGTCATCTAGGACTATCAAGTATTTTGTCATCTTTAGATTATCCGAAACAATTTGGCCTAATTCATCAGAAGATTTATTAGACATGTCTTGTTGGGTGAAGTTCTTCAGAATGGTGCGACACAAACGGTTGATATGCAATTCCCGAGAAACATGAATCCAAATGCGGGTAGGGAACTCTTGCTGAATTATTGGATCAATAAATACCTTGGATGCTAGTGTTGTCTTTCCCAGGCCGCCCATACCAACTATAGAAATAACGTTAACTTCGTGCAATTCCTCTTGGAGATATTGGATTAACGTATGAATCTCATCAGCAAGACCCACTACATGATCATGTCCCGCAGCCTGTGCACAAGTCAAAGAACTAATTCAATTTCAAAGGCTAGTGACAGAATGTAATGCCCCAGCCCAGAGCAGCGCTTATTTTCGAGTTCTTGTGTATGGTTTCTGGAAAATATAGAAATCATTGGTACGAGTATCACTAGTCATTACCAATAAACCTTAAATTTGAGGTAGCTACCAATATACAATGGAACCGTTCTTCTCATGTTTGATAAAAAAATATCTCGATGAGTTAATTTGGGGAATTTGCCTACTTTGGCGTGTGCTCAGTAATGGTACGGTACATGTAAGTGTGAATTGGTGACTTTTCCTAAATTTCACATTTCCTTGACAATATTAGATGAAAATAAGCCAAAATTGACCTAACAAACACCATATTCGAAGATAAATTGAAATCGTATCTCCCAAAATGAATTTAAAGTTAAGTGAAAAAGGAAGAGCAAAGGATTTTCTGACCTTGTGGTTGTTGCTTGTGTACTCTACTGTATCTTCTTCTCTGTGTTGGAGCTTGGATGTCTCAGATCTGTCTGGTGTAGATAATTCTCTCAGTAGAGGCTTGAGCTGAGTTTCCCTAAAAGATTTGATAACTGAATGGAGAGATTGGCGCTTGCTGAAGAAAGAGGGATTAATGATCGACCTGGATCTATTCTCCGGTCGAGCAGCTGCAGCCAGAGTAGAGTCAACGATGTCTTCGGCTTCATAAACAACTTCCCTGAGCTGTTTCATCCACTTTTCCATGGCATCACTTGCTTCGTCTTTATCATTTCTGTGACCTATATCTTCCATCAAAGCTTGAATTTGGCTGAGCTCAGTTGCTAGTTCATCCAATTCTGTTTTCACCAATTCATTCAGCTTCTGATTCACCAGATTCACGCTCCCCAATTGATGCACCAGCCTTTCCAATACATATACCACTTCTGCCATTTTGTGAGATAACAACAGATCGATCGATGTGAGAATTGAAATTGTCTAAGCGCATTTTAATATGGGAAGAAGATTTCACGCGGAGGATAATAGAAATATAGAATTAAAAATGAGTAAGTGTGATTTTACTATTGATTTTTTGTACAAAAAGTTGATAAATTTGATTTTAATTAAAAGTTATTAGTGTTTGATATATTATATAAAAAACAGCTTAAAGTTGTAAAAGCATAAGTTTTAATGTTTGCAAAAATTAATTTAATTAGTTAATTTTAATTGAAAAAAAAGTTACTACCTGCTTAAAACATTTAGAAGCATCTATTTGGTTGCTTGAAACTTCACACTGCTTTTTTTCCCGGTAAGTCATAGCAGGTTGTAATATAAAACACTAAGTGTGTGTTTGCAAATGCTTTTACTAATGATTTTTTGTCTGCTTTTGTTAAAAGTTGATTTTAAGCAAAAGTCATTAGTGTTTGATATATTATGCAAAAATCAGCTTAAAGTTGTTAAAGCATAAGTTTTAGTGTTTGCAAAAATTAATTTAATTAGTTGATTTTAATTGGAAAAAAAAGCTACTACCTGCTTAAAGCAGATAGAAGCATTTATCGGCCGCTTTCTACAAGCACCGCTTTTTTTCAGAAAGATAAGTTGTAATATAAAACACCAAAAAACTACTTTTGATTCTTCAAAAGCACAAAAGCACTTTTTTTTAAGCATTTGCAAACACTCTCTAAAAAACTACTTTTGATTCTTCAAAATCACAAAAGCACTTTTTTTAAACATTTGCAAACACAAGCTCTCCTGGATACAATCTTTAGATAAATTTATAGAGACGGACCTATATTGTCAAAAAATATTCATATTATTAATCAAAACACATATATTCTCAATATTGGTATTTTTTATATTATAACAATATTTGTTTCATTAACAACATAAACGTTTTGATTAATAACATGAATGATTTTATTGATAACATAGGTTGACTCTATATAAGTTATTTATAGACCGTCAGACTTTGTGATTAAAGGCTCTGTTTTAAAATTCGGGTCCGACCGGCCGGTCGGACCGCTAAACCGGTATGGAACGGCCCAAATAGGGCTAAAAACCGGCCTTAAGCCACTCGGCCCAAAACCGGGTTGGGCTGGTGACCCGGAACCGGGTTGGGCCTTTTTTTTTTTTTTTTTTTTTTGCATCTAAACCCCGTCACGTGCGAATTTAGGAAGAAAAGTATTAAATAAAAAATATATTTAATTTATATAGTCCAAGAATAAAAATAAAAGACAGAAAAAAAAAGGCTATGACATTTTTTTTCCTTCTAATGAGTCGTGACCGCTTTTTTTTTTAATTAAGGGTTTTTTTTTAAAAAAACCTTAAAATTCCTTCCATTGAGAGGTACTAGTTAATTGTTATGTATATTTTGAGTTTTCCATTGAGTTTACACTTTATAATGCAAATCAAACATAAAATCTATATTTGTTCTATTTATTAGTTATTCATTTTGTTGATTATTTTATATATATATATATTAAAATGACATCATACCGACTCTATCCGGACGAACCAATCCGACCCGGTTAAACCTTTTTTGGAGGGTGACCGGCTCAACCTCCGGTTCCGGCTTTTAAAACATAGATTAAAGGTACCAAAGTCTCTTTCTTCCGCGTGTAGAAAAGAGAGTTTTCATGGGTCCCTAGTTTTCATCGTTTTCCTTTCTTTATTATATAGAGCAGTTGAGTTGATATATCTTCCTCGACAGTGACATTTCTTTCGGAAAAGATCATTATGGACAGATTGGCAAATTAATCTAAGATAATACTCTCGTACATTATTATATTGGTAAAGTTGTCACTATTATAAATAATGAAGAATTTGTTAGTGGAGGTAAAAATATTTTACTTGTGAGTTAGAAAGTTTTTAATGGAACTCCATAAAAGAAAAGTTAGAAATTTATTAATGAAATGGAATGAATAATAAACTTATTTGTAATATGAAAAATAACTAAGTAATTCTGAACTGAAATTATTAAGAGTGTCTAATTCAATATTCACGAGTTTACTATTTATCATATAGGCTTCATTTGGTTTGAGGGAAAATGGGGGGAAAAGAAAAAAAAATAGAGGAAAATAAGATTTTCCTGGAAAATGTGAGGGAAAAATAATTTTCCTTATTTTGTGGAGATAGATGTATTTTGTATAGATTTTGATGAATTTTCAAGGATTTTCTGAGAACTACCAAATGGTGAAAAATAATATTTTCCCCTATTTTTTTTTCTTTTCCCCCATTTTCCCTCAAACCAAATGAAGCCATAATTAAGCTATGTTGATTCATATTTTACTCATACAAATTTAAGTTATTATTTATTTTTTTAAAAGTATAATGTCAAATAGTCTGTTAAATACTCAAAATACTATCTCATTGAGTTAAGAGTGTATGCAAGCAGATACAGGTGATTCTTTATCGAAATTTTTTTTGACCCGCTTACAACATATGGTACAAATCATAAACCATGTGGGTGAGTCGTTTTCCCTAATCGTATGAGTCGGGTTGTCTATTAGCCGGTCGGATTTTGTAGATTTCAATCCGTAAAAAAAGGATGAAGATGTAAAAAGTTTAAAGTAAATCAAGTTCTTCCAGAGTTTCAGTGGGACCTTGTTTGAAGTTTTGGAACTTCAATTTAAGAACTTCAAACTTGTTTTCTTTGGTTTTCGCCCCATTGCATTTCTTCAATCAATCGCTGCAACTTTCGCTGCTTTAGCACCCTACGCTTTACATGTGTGCTCAGGTGTCGATCTGATGATTATATTACGAGCTTGACCATCCAATCTGTGTCTCGTGGCATCTTCAGATGTCCAAGTGCAAATATAACATAAGTAGTTCACCAAAAATGATATGTCAAGTTTCAAATTAGAATAATTCAAAATTATACAAAGGTATATATAAGTGAATAACCAGAGGGTCACAACAGCATGCACTTATACATTTTTCTCTTATACATTTTTCTCTATCCGTGAAGGACCGGGTGACATTTTAATCAGTGGCCGTTTGGTTTGAAAAGGGGTATTTCATTTTGCGAAACTGAATTATTCGGTCCATTTAAGTAATTGGATTATGTTAGGGGGTTTTCGCCTAAAAATCTTATTTGGTTGGACTCTACGAATTGGATTATTTTTAATAAAATCCAGTTTGGTTTTGAATTGATTTTAGATTATTCAGTAGGATAAAGCAAAGTGGAATTACTTATATACCTCTATGTTTTTCCACTTATTATATAAAATCGAGTTTGATTTCCAATTTGATTTAGTGAAAATTACATGTGAGCATAAATTTGGGGAACAAATTTTTACCACCTTCACGTGTTTAATCGGGAAATTCTGGAATTTTGATCTTATGAATTTCGTATACAATATTATTCGAAAACTTTTGAAATTATTACATCCATAGTTACGTTGCCATTGTTGATAACTTTGGCATCGATTTTTAGTTTATATGACTTGACCATTAAAATTTAGTTTATAGATATTGTTTCTAATATGTGTAATAATTATCTTAATGAAATATATATTTTCTTAATTTTAAGATCGATATTTCATATGAGTGAAATTTATAATCCCATATTTTTCATCTCATGCGTAGAATAATTGTTTTTGTCGATTGAAATCGACATCGCATATGTTTATAATCACATTTAAACATAAATTTTTCTACATATTAAACATAAAAGTTTGAAGCATGTAAAACGTCAAAGTCAGTGACGGAGCCAGGATTTTAGGTCAGGTAACTTTTAACTATATATATAAATGTTGTTTTTATAATATATAAAGTAAAAAAAAAATCCACGTATAGATGTAATAAATGATGCATATTTTGTATTCAAAACACATATATACTCTGCCTATATTATGTCAAAATTTGCACATATTTAATATGCTAGAATATTTTTTCAAAAAATGATGAAGAAAAAATGTTCTTGAACCAACAACTCTAAATTATCATCGTTATTCTTGTAAGCAACGCTAACAATTTTTTTTTAAATTATTAGTATTGTTTTGTTTAATCATTCTCTTAAAAAAGTTGGTTATAATATTAAACAAACTAAATTAATTTTGATGTAAATACATAAAATACGCCAAAAAATAAAAGTATAAAATGAAAATATTGTCTAATAAGTAAATTGGTAAAAAAGAGAAATAAAGATTACAGGGGTCCAAAATGAAAAAGAAAGGGTGCAAAACTAGGAAACCATTAGGAAAAAAGGTGGAAACTAAGGAAACGGAAAAAATGAAAAAGAAAGAGTGCAAAACTAGGAAAATATAAAAGAAGAAATGGAAGGTAAAAATTAGGAAGAAAAAAAAGTGCATTGATGTGAATCGATTGGTGTTCTTGGATTGGGATGACATATTTAGTAATTAATGGGAAGTTTGTATAAAGTGAAAATTACAAAAACCACCCCTTAAATATGCCCCCTTTTCACATTCACCCTGGGACGGCTTCATTACGATTATTCAAAATTAACAAAGGCCTAATTTGAAAATTACATCCAAACCCAAAAGTCAACTTTTTCACCTATTTTATCTTTTCTTTATAATTCAATAATTACATTAATTTTATTTATTCCAAAATACCCCCAACACTTTCAATTTCTTATTAAAAAGACCCCAAAAAATTTACTTATTAAACTTTATACCCTTCTTCTTCCCCACCACTCCACCACCATCTTCCCCACCACTTCCAACCACCATCTTCCCCAACCACCACCAACCATCTTCTTCCCCACCGCCACAACTCACAACACCATCTTCTTCCCTACCGGATCTGGAGCAGGAAGCTCCAGATCGGAGCTTCCATGGCGGAAGCACTGTGCTTCTGCCATGGAAGCTCATTACAGCTTCTGGAGCTCGCCGACGAGGTGATCGGGATGAGGGTGTATTCGGAAAAAAAAATTGTTTCGTGGACTATTATGTTAGTTATGAAATTATTGGGGCTATTTAAAAAATTTTGGATTATTTTTGTAAGTTATAAAATTATTTGGGTATAATGTGTAGTAAAATGAAACTTGTAAATTGCAATTGAGTCCAATTCATTTTCTTTTCCATTTAAATTTTAGTTGGTCAACTCAAAATATAGATTTTGGACTTGGATCTAATTGTTTGAGATCGGGGGTTGAATCTATAATTGGCTCGAATTTAAGGGGTACCTTATGTAATTCGCCCTTGTATAAAATTAGACATTTCACGAGGAAGAAGATAATCCAAAAGTAAATACCTCCTCATAGAAGGTATTTGAAATTGGATTATTCATGTACAAATTTGAGGGCTTGAGGCGGGCTGGAGAAATTGAATTCTTTCAAATAATCCATTTTTTCGGGCCGACAAAATGACAACTAAACTGGATTATTGCAGGTAATCGGACAAAAACCCCGCAAAAAAACCCTCAAACCAAACAGACTCAGGGATGTTTGGTGGGTTTCACTAAAAAAAACAAATGAACATGTTTAAAAGAAGTTTTAAATTAAATGTGTTAATACAAAATCAAGCGGTGCACAAACAATAACAATCGTACATCAACTCGCAAGGGTGACTCAGTTAGTTAAAAGGGGTCACATGATCCAGTGGAGTTTAGCCAGTGCGCACCGGCGCACCCGAAGAATAGCGATTGCGGGTTTACAACGTCATCCCAAAAAAACTAATCGTACATCAAGTTTCAACTTTGAATACATTAAAACATAAATTCAAATTTTAAACAATTAGAGGTTCACAACACCTCGAACATAGACACATAATTTTACTCGAAGACTCTTGTTCGCAATTTCTAACGATAATTCTAATTTTCACAAATATTAAAATGTTCATTAATACGACATTGTAATATAATAAATCCATTGATATGGAACGATATTCAAAATGAACAGTTGGACCGGGTTTGTTATTTCTAAGCCACTTTTGAACTTTAGTCTTCTAAGTCAGCCCGTTAGGATTTTAGTTTCGTTATTTATAGTTGATATTTAGATAGGGTTTAATAATTATCTTGTTTATTAGAAATTGTCAGACTTATGTCGTATTTTGGTTATCAAACCATGTATTTTTTAGCTCTACTCTATTTGACAGTGGATTTTAGCATTTATCAATTATTTAAAAATTTCTACGTGTTAGATTTAAAATCCCCGTTTATCTTTCATATTGCTTCCGCACTCTATCAATGGTATCAGAGCCACGACCAAAGGTCACATGATGCCGCTCACATAATCGTAATACTCCAAAAAAATCATCTTGATCATCACTAATAAAAAAGAATAAAATATTTCAATCCACTAATCTCAAGTCTCCAAACCATATAAGCATACTCATATTTGGGATGATCAACGATAAACCTCAGAGTAACCAAATAATAACTAAAATCAACATCACATATTTTTGTAAATAATACAATTGTAAGGCAGGTTATATACACCTGGTGTAATTGAGTTATATACACCTGATGTTTGTGTTGTTGACTTGTTGGTTTTGCCTTAAAGGGAAAGGAAGATTGGAATCCTATAACCATATTGAACCATGGCTTTTGGAACCTGTTTTATGCATGGAAGCCTAAGGGCACTGGGGTCTTGTTCAGTTTGTTGGTTTCGAGTCTCTTGTACTCCCTCCGTCCTGATTTCATTTTCATGCGAAGCCATGTATAAAGTAGAAAAGAGAGTGAATAAAGTATAACAAATAGTGAATAAAGTAGGAGAGATAGTGTATAAAGTTGGAGGTAAAATTTTCATTTAAGGGATGGGAAGATGAAGTTGGGACGGATCAAAATGGAATGTGGGAAGATGAAACTGAGACGGATGTAGTATATGAATTTTTTATTGGCAACTGGGGTACTGCGGGAGTCTGTTTTGTATATACAGGAAAGAAGAAAATGCAGAGCACAGAGGTCTTGAAAGGAAGGAAATGGAATGCTGTCTGATGAATCATAGGCGTACCACAGTGATAGTAGATCACAAAAAGAAGGCATTAATATTAGGTAAGGGTACAGGAAATTGGATTGGAGAAATGATGGTTTTGACAATTTGTGTGTGCATTAATGTACAGGTACTAGATTTACAATCCAGATCAGCAGCAAGCGCATGGAGTTTTTGTGAAATTGTGGTGGGCGATATTGGGAAGATTGGTGCCATTCAATTCTTTGTACGTTCCAGGGGTAAGTGACTTGGCGGTTGGAGTTCGAAGGGCAATGACCACTGCGTATTAACTCAAGGAACTAAATCATTGTGATTTAGTTTTAAATATCTTGAGGTGGTGAAAAGATTGTGGTGCTTGGTTTTATTCCCGACAAACACATCTTAAATTCTTTGCCACTTGATTTCTTGCGAGCATAGGGTGTAGGGGATGGCGAAATATAGTTAACGTGCATTGAGCTCTAACTACGTCTTAAATTTCTTGCCACTTGCCTCCTCGTAGGCATAGGGTGTAGGGGCGTGGCTAGTTGAGCTTGTGTTTTCGTTTTCTATGTCCATTTCTTAAATTACTTGCCATTGTTTTCTTGAGACCATAAGGTGTAAGGGTGCGTCGAGTCGGGGTAAACTTTCCTTGTCTACGATCACGTTTTAAATTGCTTGCCACTTGCATTGACCAAGTGTATAGGGTGTAGTAACGTGGCAAGGGTAGATGATCTTATGAGGATTTGACGGTATTGGCGACTAGAATTTTTTGTGGTGTATTGATGGTTTGGATCCATAAAAAAAAAAGAAAAAGAAGATGAAAATGAAATTCATGAAGGAAAGCATCTGCTCTCGAAAGTGTTTCAAGGAAGTTACAAAACACAAAAATGCACTTAGTTGGAGACATTTTTTTGGAAATGAGACATTCCCATGATCAAGTGAAGACTGGCATTTTGGAAAGTCATGATACAGTGTATGGTCTGGAGATGGCAAATGCAGACTCATGCAATTTTGGACAGCCTAGCATGTGGAGACATTTTTTGATGTAATGGTAGAGATGGGCTTGTATGTGCAAGGCCAGTTGTTTAAATGACTTTTGTCCAGGATATGTATTGGTGGTCGGAGGCCCCTATCCAACAAGTGAACAACTTTTTAATACACTCTTTCGGCCTTTATTCCGGTTCAAGTCCAATTTAATAAGAATGTTCATAGGGCTAATTAGCAAAAGTTCTGATATTGGGTAAACAATTATGGAGAATTATTCAATTTTCAAATTCTTTATTTAGTGGAGTGTTTAAGGCGAAGGATTTTCCTATTAGTGACGTCCTTGATGTGGTGCCTAAGCAAAATTCCTCGTGTTTATTTGGAAAATTGTGTGTAGTGCTTTGGAGTTGGTGAGATGGCGTGTGTGGCCGTGTGGGTAATGGTCAGAGCATCGGGTTGTGGAAAGATCACTGGATTCCACAAGACTATATGTTCAAACCTGTTACTCCTAATTTCGCCGGTGTGGGAGACATTAGAGTTTCTTCTATTATTAAGTCACCAGGTGAGGACTGGGATACTGCCATTATTGAGAATATGTTTTGTGAGGAGGATGCTAATGTTATTCTTCAAATTCCCTTACCAACCTGTGAAATCAAGGACACCAGAATTTGACACTACTCTAAATTCGGCATCTATTCAGTCCGTACTGCCTACCATTTGACTCGATGAATCCAGCTGCGTAAGGCCCAGGATGGAACAGGCAGCACTAGTTTTAATACTGACTGGGAATGGATTTGTCAAATTAGTATACCCAATAAGATTAAAATCTTTCTTTGGAGAGTGCAAAATAATGCTTTGCCGGTTCGACAGATTCTGAATCATAGAAAAATTAGTACTGATACTTGATGTCCGGTCTGTTTTGATGGTCAGGCATATGTGCTTCACATTTTACGGGACTGTAGTTATGCTCGGTATATTTGGGCCTGCTCTAATATTCCTTTCCATGTGACTTCTATGTGTAGCGAGAATTCTGGGGAATGGATATCCCGAGTAGAACATAATTTGGATAAAGCAGATTTTCCTTTGTTTATTTATGGTTGTTGGAGTATTTGGACTAATCGTAATAAACTAGTACATGAAAAAACAGGTTTCGATCTTGGAGTCCGTGTTTTTGTGCGGAACGATTTTGCATTGGTATAATGAAGCAAAGAACCTGTTCTCCAGCCCAAGACCACCGGAGAATCATGTTGTTTGGCGACCACTAAGCTCAATTTCGATGCGTCTATTCAGCAGGTACCTGTTGGTGCAAAGTTGGAAGTTGTAGCACGTAATCATATAGGAGAAGTTGTTGCTTGGAGAAGATGCATAGTCGATAATCTTCTGTTCAACGGATAAACTCATTCTTTAACTGTTAGACCTTCATAACAAGTCACCTCAAATGGCCTGTTAAAGAATGAACTGGCCAAATTCTTTTATTCTATATTCAAAAAAAAAAATGATGATCTCATAATACTTAACAGAGTTTAGCGGAGAAGCATTTGCTAGAAGAAATCTCTTATTCAATGAAAAGTCTGTGTATTAAAATGTTATGCTAGTACAAGTATATATAGGCACCTCAATACCTCTCTACCTAAGTAAGGGAAGTCTAAATTAATCTAGAATTACAACATATATGGTAAGGTAGACCAAATCTCGGCAGGAGGAGAAGACATCGATGATCCAGATGTTCCGCTAGTGGTTTCCTTGACCATCGCAACTTATCGAGTGAACAAGATTTTGGTAGATACCGGGAGTTCCTCGAATATCATTTCCAAAAGAACGCTGGACCAGATGGCCCTAGGAAGAATCCAATACGAAAGGGTCCATACCTCTATACTTGGATTTGGAGGGGGAACAGTTCGACCCCTGGGAAGTGTCATGTTGCATGTTTCGCTTGGTACTTTCCCGGAAAGAGTCACTCAGTTGGTCCGATTTGTAGTGGTGGATCGTACTTTCGACTACAACGCCATCTTTGGACGCCCGGGGCTTAATCAATTCCGAGCTATTCCCTCCACTCTCCATAACAGAATGAAGTTTACAACTCCCTTTGGAGTCGGAGAAGAGGTTGGAAACGTCCGCGAAGCCTGGGAATGTTATATAATGTCCACAAGAAGAGCGTCCGCCCACGTGCTGGCAACCACCCTGACCCCTGGTCCGTCAGCGGTTCTTTCAGCTAAAATGGAGAACCCGCAGATTGGAGTAGGGAGCCAGAAAGAGAAGTTTCCTAGAACATTGCAAATCGAGCCTCACGAGACTCTCAAGGAAATCGAGATTGTCGCTGGAAGCCCGGAAAAGAAAACAAGAATTGGGACCGAGATGACTGCAGAGGTAGAAATGAAGCTCATCGTCCGCCACGCAAACAGATTGACGTCAGCAACGGGCTTAGGCCACCCGTTCGAGTTGAACTGTGTTGTGTCAATTGGTTTATCCAATCAAGCCTAAACAAGCCCATCAACCATGTCCGAGTTTGTTGGTCATTTTACAAAGATATGTGTGTCAATATAATCCGATGATGCACGACTGAGAAAAAGATGGCGATCTCATCCGATGAAAAATGGTTCGAATTTTATAGACAAAATTATCCGAACATTTATATAACAGAGGTACAATCTGAAAAGGTCTAAGGATAAATACATACATCCACGGGGCATACCCCGCCTTGTTCCTTCACCAGACTCCGGAAGTCGAGCCTTGGGACTCTGAGCCACCACCTCGGCCCTGACGAGCTTGCTGCTGCATACGGATCCTCCTACGGATCAGCTTCAGCGTCCGCTCCCTCTCTTCCTCAGCTCGCCTCCTAGCTATTCCCGGATATCGAGGGGGATCGCCCTCAAAATCGCGGATGATCGGGTCATCTGCGGTCCCCGTACCCGGGTAAATTGGAGGATGCATGTGCCCGCAAGCACAGTTTACCCAATGTTGATATTCCTCGTCATCAGATTCCGACATCCTAGAGAACTCCGGCTTTTGTGGAAGGCTAGAATCGGTAAAACAAAACACAAAGTGAAGAAGGGTACAACAGTGAAAAGGGGAAGAATTACCACACCCTTATTTATAGTTGCGACGGGTCCTTAAGATCTCGCCACTTGTCGATCATCTGACGACGGGGGAGATGAAAAGACGTAGTCACAATGACTATTTCACTGTTTCACCTTCCTCCTTCTAGAAGAATTACACATCCCAAGGGGCGAACTGTCCGAGTATCAGAAAGATGATGGTTTGATTTCTACATCAGATGCCATCTACAGCGATCCATGCTCTTAAGAGATGGGTAATTTATAATAACTCAGCATATGAACAACAGATAAAAAGGGAACGAAGAAGAGAGCAAGTAATAATTCGGAAGCATAGGAGGTTTAATTCCTCGGATTAAATACGAATCATTATAATGACATTCCGATTTATCAAAAGATGCAAATTCAACAGAAAGATTCAGCAAATACAGAATTTCAACGGGGCATACCCCGGACTTCTCACTGAGGCCCAGCTTGGCTCGGACCAGCTTCACCAGCTTGGGGCGGATCGACAGGGGGTGTGTTGGAGGTGGCTTGCGCAGCAAGGGATTCAACAATATTGAACAAGTTGAAATCCGCAGGAAGGCCAACGACCCGGCAAGGCAGGGAGAACCACTTCTTCAGGAAAGCCCCGGTAATTGTCGAAAGGTACAAAGCATAACTTTCGGAGGGCATCCGGGATCCACCTTGGGAGGAAGGGCCCGCCGTTGCGAATCTCGATCTCACCTTCCTCGGTGACAAGTTCCACAAACTCACACGCGGCCAGCTGTTCATCCGAGACACTGTCGACAGGGACCTCCACACCATTAGCATCCGCAGAAGGGATTAACCCTTCCGCCTTCCAGTCAAAGTCTGGTGGAAGTAGTCCCTTGGACTGCAGCTGCCCGATAGCGGACACGAACCCATCCAGGCGGGAGGCATCGGATCTGTCCGCAGTCAAGAACTTGAAGGAGTCGAACTCCATGAAGTCACGACCAGCCTGAAGACGGGCATATTGGAGGCCTTCGAGCAGAAAATCCTTGGAATCCAGAAAAGCCTTCATCGACTTGTCGACAAAGTTCTCCTGCCAGTCGAGGTCCGCCTTAATCTCTTCCCAGCTAGTCTTCAGCTTATGGAACTTCACTTCGTGCTCTTTCAGCCGCATCTCCAACTGCTTCACCTTCTCTGCCTCATCCGCGGAAGTGGCCACAGCCTTATGGAGGTCCTCCTCAATAGTAGCGCGTTCACCGGCCTTCCATTGCATGGCCCCGACGAAACATCCGAGCTGCAAGAAGTCCGTAAGAATATAAGTTACATTTCTATCATACTAAGAACAAGCTAAGAAGAGCATTGAAAGATTACTTACCCGCTGGTATAGCCCATCCAACCCTCCGACCCGCTCAACCTCAGGGAGTCCGCAAGCCAGCTCGTACTCCTTGTCCAGAGCAGCTTGGTCAACAGGAAGGACAGCGAACAAATGATGTCTCTTTGCTGCAGGAGGAGCCTCTGAGGTTGCTCCTCTCTTGCGTCCCGAGGTAATGGCATCCTGCATCAACACCTCCCGTTGTGGTGCAGCAGCAGCGGAAGCCTGGGACTTCGAAGCAGTGGCGCTCCGAGGGACAGGGATTTTGCCCTTGTCGGGCACCGCCAAGGCCTGAGAATCCTCTCCAGACTTGTTCCGCCTTTCTTCCTCCGCGGCAAACACTGCGGCATTCTTCGGATCTGACATGGGAAGACCCGCGGAAGTGTTGATGATCTTGGTCCTCTGACCAGCGGCGACCTCCAAGGTTTGCTGCTCCCTCTGCAACTTTTTCTTTTCACGGAGCATAGACATGATGTAATCGAACCAGTGAGCTGCACAATAAACCAAAGGCGTCAAATACAGATATGTTAAAGAAGGATTACCAAAATTTCGAAAATACGTGATTAAAATTGAGTATCCCGAAGAAGAAAGGGCACAAGGTTTCAAGTCAACAAAATCCTTACTAAAGTCCGTTTTCCCTCCAACCTCCACTGCGCCTGTTAGTCCACACAGGTAGGGAAGTGGCTGACAGATTAATCCGTGGAATGGATAAGTAGGTGGGTCATGCTTTTTGTGGATCGCCGCCACCCACGGAGCCACATTCTTCGGAAGGGGACGCCAATCCGGGATGCTATCCCTTAGGATTTTGTTGGCAGTCCCCATTGTTCTCGCTGCCTCTCGGACTCCCCAGGTTTTAGAGCCATCCGTACAAAAACGAACTTATCCCACCACTTCGATCCCAGCAACGAAATGGAGTTCGAAATGAAGTTGTAGGGTACTATTCATAAAAGTATAGAAGAGGGGATTCCCCGGAATGAATGAAACGTGAATTCTGCCTGAAGTTCTCAAAATTTACTGGCTGCCCTTTCTTCTTGCAAAAACAACAAAGCAAATAAGATTACCTAAGGACTTTGGGATAACCTGACTCGGACCGATCCCAATGTGATTCAGAATGTGCTTTAACTCCGTTGCAATGGGGATCTTCCACCCACAAGAAAAAGCTACCTTGTGCACACACATATACCCGGCGGGCGGGTTGTAAAATGCGTGTCCGGGCTCGGGAACCATGATTTCTATGGAGTCAGGGATCTCCCACTTCCGCCTCCATTCTGGGATGTCCTCCGCCCTAACCCTTGATGGACATGTAGGAAGAAGTCCGTCTGTGTTTAGTTCTCCAAACTCGTCCGCTATTGTGACAGCGGACGCAGGACGGGGGAACTTGATTCGGGCAGCTTTCGCGCCACGACCTTCAATTAATGAAAGACTGGACTGAACGGGCACAACAGGGTGTAATGCAATCCGTCGACCGGAGCGTTTAGGGGGACGAGCGAGAGGAGATCCTTCTCCTTCTTCCTCCTCGTCCTCGTCTTCCTCTTCCTCACCATCTTCTTCCTCCTCGTCGACACCTTCGAATCTCCCGGATGTGCTTGGGTTGGACGGACCTGTTCCCGCTACGACACGATCTTCCACCCCAGCCTCGAACATCTCGACTTCATCAGCCTCCCGACCGTTGTCGCCTTCCCGCTCCGCACGCAGTTCGCTCAGATCCCCGGATGTTCCAATGCCACCTATAGTCCGAGATTGGACTAACGACCTAGTCCTAGCAAGGTCACCATGGCCCGTTGAAACGTCGGCCTGCGCTTCTGTCGCACCACGGACTCCTTGCCCAGCATCAGAATCCCTGGACGACCCAAGGTCCACAACTAGAAAATCTCTCACGGACAAGGTCAGATCCACGGACCCAGTCCCTAAATCTACTGCGTCATTGTAACCTGGGGCCTCGTGCTGGTTCTGACTATCGCTCCCGGACATCCTAGGGCAGAAGGAAACAAGTCAGAAATGATGGTGGTGATTGTCCGAGAGTTCGTTTAGATAACTTTTTAAGTCAAAGGAAGCCTACGGGGTTCTACTTAGCCCAATTTTTCTGCTTGAAGCCTAGTCTCGGCACTAGAGATACTAACCTTGGCACACTGAAACGTGCCATTGGCACTATCGTATACCCTACCCGGCATGCTAAGCGGGGCCAATTTACGGAAGACTGTGAGCCAATTGGCATCAACACATCACCAAATAAGCATGCATAATCAAATTTTGGTTACAGTGGGCATACGCACGGGATGCACCAAGTTGGATATTGACAATAAATTGGCATGTAACAGTACAGAGGAGAAATTGTTTCAACTAAGAACGTTGCTAAAGCCTATCACACGCAACATCGGCAAAAACGGACTCGATAATTTCATATCCGAGCAGGGCAAAAACATATGAGCAGGAAGTGAGCATATCATGAAAAGGAGACAACTTAGGAGTGAAGACGTACTTACTTGATAAAGTTGACTTGTTAAGTTTGAACGGACGACTAAGCCTTGCTGCTTCTCCGAGGGTACGGATTCGAAGAAGAAACTTTCAAATTCCACGAGTCTTGCTTGCTCGGATGTGTCTTCAAATGCTCGGATTGCTTTGCGATTGCTCTGAGTTTCGAGATTGCTAAAAGTGTGAAAGTGACTGATGGGCTGACTATTTATAAGGGCAATTTGGGGAAAGCCAAGAGTCACATCGCTTGGATTTGAATCCCAGCCGTTGATCCTCTCCAATCCAAGGGTTGTGCCGCTTCGCAAGGGGATGGTTGTCAGTACGTCGCATTTAATTCTTGACAGACGCGTCACATCAATCGGGCTTGGAACCCCAACCGTTGATGTCGTCCTGATCCAACGGTCGCGTCCCTTTACTCGGGATCTTTTCCCCGTAGGCCGAACGGACAACCTATTGGGCCTCTGGGGCTTACGGATCAGCGACCCGGGAGGACCAATTCAACAATCGGTCCAACAGATAGCTTCCAGAGGACTACGTCAGATCCTAACAGTACTCGGATCTATATATCTCGGATACAAATACCTTTTCCATCTACAGTCCGAGCTATTACATATCTCTTGTAGAAGAAGGAAGGGGAGATATATCAATTCCTAAGAACACGGATGACGGATCTCAACAAAAGGATTTTTCCTTTTTCGCTAACAATTGGACACGCTCCACAACACACTTGTTCTTTTCATAGTTACCAACTATCTTCTACTAAGATACCGGAAACTAGGGGACATATGTTATTACGGACATGTGTCCAATCCGTTAAGGCGCCGTAGGCGTGTCCTAAAGTGCATCACGGCTTAATTAGCTAATTCAAGATCGGTCCGACCTCACATGGTCCGCCTAAAGTGAATCAACCAAGACGCCAAAGTCGCTACACCTCACAGCCTAGTCCGAGCTAGTCGAAAAGGACTTCTAATCCAGCTACGCCAAGACAGAGATGCCAAACGGACCGGACGAGAGAATCTCGGACGCCACCATCACATCAAGACCAAACGTATAACAGAACTACTGAGATACTTCCGTGAGACTCTTGGCTCGGACATCCAGAGTTACCCAAGTGCAGATCAACCAAGCAGACAGATCTGTCCAATGGACCAACACGGACCCAACAGTCGGAACAGTACTCAAGTAGGGGAAAGGACCAAACTACCCTCCCAGGCCCATTGATTAGTATTGGATTACTGTTCACTAATGAGCCATGGGCCAAAGGTAGCATTGGTGTCCAAATCTGAAATGTACACTTGGCATCATCTTGTGAGCCAACTCATAAGCATGAGATAACTATAAATATAGTACAAGGTTCATGACCTTGAGGTAAGCAATATCAAAGGGAGAATCCCCAAGTATTATCATAATCCCTTATAACTATTACATTGAGAGCTTCCAACTCTCTCTTGAGTAAAGTCTCTTACTGGATTGACATAGGCAATCCGGGTAACCCATTCTAAACCCCCCCCCCCCTCCCACTTAGTCCTTTCAGGTACACATACTTGGATCAGCACTACCTCGGACCTCAAGTCGGAGGCGGGCCATAGATTAGGTTATTGGTAATAGTTTAGTTAGTTAGTGTTAGAGGTTTTAGCCCTCAACACCAGGCTTCTTTAGTCGTGCTAACATATCCTATGTTAGAAGCTATTTCATTAGAAACAGAGTAAATGATCCAAGTGAGGACCAAGTTGTTGCAACGGACCCATGGAAGGTAAAGAGGGTCTGCCATGTCTGGTTGAGGTTGGGATCCATCAACGAAACCCATTTTATTCCTCACAGACAATTGCAAAGTGAACATACACTTCCAGTTGTGATAGTTGTTCCCATCTGAAGGTGGAGTAATCACCACAGCAGTTGAGTTATCAGTAGAACTCAAAAAATAAACACTGTATGGATCTGTGATATCAAGCGGCACGATAGGTGCAGCGACTTCATCACCAGTTCCATTATCAACGATATTAGATTCAGCCATGAGTGAAAAGAACAAGAGAATCAAATAGGTAACAGAAAGCTGAGATCTGGAAGTTTTTTGTTTGAAAACAGAAATCATAAAAAGCAAATCAAATAAATAGAGAGAAAGCAAAGATTGATGCTCGACTGAGAAGGTAAGAGGTTATTAAACCTGCGCTGGTACCATAACAGAGTTTAGCAGAGAAGCATTTGCTGGAAGAAATCTCTTATTCAATGAAAAGTCTGTGTATTAAAACGTTATGCTAGTACAAGTATATATAGGCACCTCAATACCTCTCTAGCTAAGTAAGGCCGTTCTTTTGGCTTCATTCGATTCGATTCGATTCACTTGATTCGCTTAGTTATATTTTATACTACAATTTAGTTCAATTCAATTCAGTTCAGATCAGAAAATTACAGTTGAAGAGAACAGAGCCTAAAGAAAGTCTAAATTAATCCAGAATTACAACATATATGGTAAGGTAGACCAAATCTCATTAATCATTCCAGTATTCTTGTCTTTGATTCCTTCACAATCTTTCCTTCTTCTTCAGCATTTAATTTCTCCTTTTGAGAATACTTGAATAAAAACTAACCTACACTTGTATAAAAACTAACCTTAACCTATCAGTTACCAAATCAGAAAAAGAATATGAGTAGGGGTTCGATTATCACTTCGGATTTACTACTCAAGTCAATACTTATGATGCTTCTTGAGCCACATGCAGCATCGTAAAGAGCACGGAGAGATAAAAGTACTCAAAATTGATAATAGGATATTTACATAGGCAAATAATAGTCTTTCTCAAGTTTGAAGCTGAATGTAATCCGTGGAAAATTTACTTGCTATAAACCTCACAACCAGCAGCAAGTAAAACTATAAACCCGGAGAAATTTAAAAAAGAAAAAAGGAAGTATAGAAATCCATGTCAAGAAACTAAATGTAATCCGTGGAAAATTTAGGTTTATTCTATCTTACAACATGTTGTAACACGATGTTTAAGGTGTCGGACCATGCAACTCACAATGCACATCAGCACATGGCAATTTGATACAACACTTCAAGCATCACGATGTACAATAATTGTTGTAGTAAAAAATAAACCGAAATCTTTAACAATTGCCCCTGATCTTGGATAAAATTGAAACTAAAGAAAAAGGAGAGTTCCCACAGCACTTATGTTCCCCTACCAGAGAGGCACATAGGCCGCACCAGCTACTTACAATGGACTCCAAAATCTCAAAACTTTTTCTCAGCTACATTCTCATTCTTGGCATTCCCCATATCATCTTAGCTCAATTAACTCCATGCTATTATGTGTCTACCAAGGATCATCATGCCTGCGAAGAGCAAAATTACATAATGTTATGACAATATGTGCAGATAATATAGCTTAGACTATGTACTTCATTAGTCATTTGCATTTTCGCACACAAAATCATGTCCATAAGATCAGGGTATATGCAGCTTTGCATAAGAGAGATGAAGCATGGTCTGAAAGAAAATCTGTCTCATTATTACTGATATATGCTAGTGACCTTAACCTTATAAATTAATGAAAAACAACACATATAGTAATTTGTCAGATCACTCATGTTTATCAGTCCAAATTTCAACTTATTCAGACATGCAAAGCTTGCAGTTCGGTTTTTCAATCAATCGGCAGCTAACCAATTTCTAGTAAGTACCACACACAAACAAATGCCAGGCCTTGCAAAACAAACCTAACTCGAAAAATAAAGAAAACTGGAAACCTTCGTTCCACAAATTTCACCAATAACAGGATTCAGATCAAACTAATAACGGCCAAGGAGAAGCATATTAAATCAAACTCTTGATTATTGGTCAGCATGCAAAGGTACGAGTACATTACAATGGGCAATGACAATTATCCCCTTTTAGTTGACATATAATTTGAGTTCAAAATGAATACCCTGCCACCAGTGTGAAATCTTGCACAAAAGAACTTCTAGGCTTTCAATGTATGAGGCAGTTTCTCAAACAAACAGCATACATAGGCTGAAATTCACTACAAGATTCCAACACGAGCAGAATTTTAAGCACTCCTTAAATACTGGTAAATAACACATGAATTCTATGTTTTAAAATTTGGGTCGGACCGGTCGGACCGCTAAACCGGTATTGAGCCGCTGCCCCAAAAACTGGCAAACTCGGCCCAAAACCGGGTTGGGCTTTTTTTTTTTTTTTCAACTAAACCCCGTCAGGTGCGAACTTAGGAAAAAAGGTTTTTTGCAAAAGCAGCCCTTAATTTTAAAAAAAATAAAAGCCCCAGACCCTCACGACTCGACTAGAATAAAAAAAAAAGATGTCCTTTTTTTTCTTTGTGCCTGTATTTTTTATTCTTGAACTATATAAATTAAATATATTTTATTGTTGAGTTTATTGTTAATTGTTATGTATATTTTGAGTTTTCTATTGGGTTTATACTTTATAATGCAAATCAAACATAAAATTCATGTTTGTTCTATTTATTAGTTATTCATTTTGTTGGTCATTATATAATCTATATGTTTTGTATTTAGGAAATGCGGAAAATGTTACAACAAATGAGAACGATGATGTTGAACTCTCGTATTATTGTTGAGTTTGATCTTTGGAACTCTATTATCTCATTAATTGCTTGTAGAATTTTATGATTGTAATGTGTATGACTTGATGGCTTGATGTCATTTTTATGATGATTTGAAGTTGTGACTTTTTATGTTTATGTTTATGTTTATGATCTATGTATGTTTGGAACCTTTTAATTTAATATCAATAATTTAGGATATATATATATATATATATATATATATATATATATATATATATATATATATATATATATATATATATATATATATATTAAAATGACGTCATACCGGCTCTATCCGGGTGAACCGGTCCGACCCGGTTGAACCTTTTTTTGAGGGTGGCCGGCTCAACCTCCGGTTCTGGCTTTTAAAACATAGCATGAATTACTAACTATGCAATTAAATCCAAATTGATTATTAACAGAACTCGAATTTTAAGCACTCCTTAAATACTGGTAAATAACACATGAATCACTAACTATGCAATTAAATCCAAATTGATTATTAACAGAACTCACCGGCTGCATCCTGTGCTTAATTAGAGCGATCACTTGCAAATGTGTACTGGTACTCATCCTCACGGGGAACTATCTTCAGCTGGAATCCACCTTTTTGCCCTGGTTCCTGTCCCTGCATTTGTTTCATTTCCTGTTTAACTTTCTCTGCACACGAAACTGCATCCTCTCTGGCACCTTCCATGTACAACAGATGAAGCCCCTTTACCAAGTCATCTGGAACACTTTCAAGATCCTTGCAGTTTATCACTACAAGTTTTCTCAACTTTGGAAAGTTCCGTCTGGTGGCTCCCCACAGTCTCAGATTGGTATCTTCCATGTGCAAGGACTCGAGGTTATTAAAAAAGCAATTGGTGGCATCCCAAAGATATCCCATGAATGCATGGCCTTTCAATTTGAGCACCTCGAGAGAACCAACTTGTGCTAATACGGACATGTTATCCCAACTCAAATAGGTACCTGGGGAAGGCAAAACACTCAGAATATAGATCGAACAAACTAGCAAGCAGGAAATCAATATATAAATCGGCAACTCTCAGCAATGTGCCGAATTGCCAATGTCCGTGGAGAAAGAAGCACTGAAACAAACCTTCATAATATAAAAATAGGTTCTAAACATCACAATTTATTTGACTAGGCAAAGAATCAAAGAAGAATAATGTGATCAATAGCAATACTATCTGTAACCAGACTATTAAAGTATTAATATAAATGACTAGATTCCACAAATCTCTACAAATTCGAGCTTTTAGATGAGATGGAATTCTATCATGGTATTAGAGTCTCTGGCTCACGTCCACCTGGGTTCGAATCTCCACGGACATGGAGACAGTATCCACCCCATATTAAATTTCCACTCGAATGGCCTCCCCAAACAGGTTGAAACCGGCCACGAGTGCAGGAGAGTATTGGAGTATTAATATAAATGACTAGATTCCACAAAATCTCTCCAAGTTTGAACTCTTAGATGAGATGGAATTCTATCACAGACTATCCAAACAAATTCCCATAACTATTTCTTACAACAAGGATGGAATAAACATAAGACTGCAAATAAAGAAGAGAAGAGAAATTATAATTAAACAGTCTACACGAATAACAGAGCTGTGTCAATAAAAAATGTTGCAAGAATATTGTTATTATCAGTTCAGATGAATGAATTTTACCAAGCTGTAGCAAAGAAATTCAGCCTATTAACATGTGTAATTAAAGTAAATATCAATGAAAAATGAGCCAGCGAATCAAAACATACCTGACAATCTTATAGTCCGCACGTTCGGTGGTAATTTGTTGGGTTGGGGAAGGCCAGGCATTGGATTTTTTTCTGCTTCTTCAGGAGATAACCCATTCACCAGCTCCAACTTGTCAAGGCGAGCCAATTTGTCTAACCCATGGTTGGTTCGCAAAAGCTTGTCCAGATTACCACGAATGCCCAACTCCCTTAGGTTCTTTAGTCTGCAAAACAACTTACTGGAGCAACTCTCCGGTGCTATTCTTTTAAGAGTTTGAAGGCAATCTCCACCGTCACCTTTCCCATTCAGGTTGCTCAGAGTAACAGACGCTTTCGTCTTAAAATGCCGGAGACTGACCATCTTCCATATGTTTGCCTTACAATTAACCGTAGGAGCTGATGTGTCTAACTCGAGAGTTTGCAAATCACAGAGTTTGGAGAGTCTCTTGGGAAGAACACTCAATCCATCACATGACAGGGATACATACTTTAACAGACGAAGCTTAGCTGGAAATTCGGGGAACCTGATGGCCATCTTCACATGTAGTACCCTGAGACTATTTTTGAAGGCATTAGTGAATGATGCCATATGTTTCTTCTCCAAGGTTATGGTTTCACTGGAGAATGACAAAAATGAATATGCCGTTAGGGAATCCAGCTTTTCCATAATCATCATCATGTTCATCACAAAAGAATGGATACAAATGTGGCGACATGTTTTCATTTTTTCAACTTCTGGTGTAAAAACTCCCCCCGCCGACAGATTTATTTCTTCGAACATGTTCGTTCTTTGCTTGGCAGCTTTTTTTTTGCAGAAATTACGTATTAGGTCCGGAACACGACACGTTTTGACCTCACCATCGGGCTTTCTTTCCCCAACCATCAGTAGGCTCTTGTCAATAAGTTCCTTATAATGGTCTTGTGCAATTTCCTCCAAGCTACTCCCATCACGTGCAACTATGTAATTTTGGGCAATCCACATACAAACTAAGTTTCGAACTGGGATATTGGTGCCCCCGGGAAGCATTCCCAGGTAGAGAAAGCAATCTTTCAATTCACCACTCATCAAAGTGTCAAAACTCAACGAAATGATTTCGCTGAATCTTTTCTCTAGGTCATCGCATCCACTGTAACTTCTAAGCGTTTCAGAAACTCGCCTCCACCCTTCTTTCGCCTCTGTGGTTCCTGGTGCTGTTATCCATTTATGATGAAGAATTCCAGCCATTATGACGACTGTGAAGGGCAGCCCATGGCAGTCATGAGCTACTTGTTCCCCAATGTCTGCCAATTCTGGAGGACAGCTATGAAGATCACCAAATACATCCAACTGGATAAGCTCCCAACTTTCCTCGTCATAAAGTGGTCGCAACTCGTGGATTTTTCCGGTACTCACATGCATAGCCACTTCACGGACACGAGTGGTTATCAGAACCTTACAGTGGTGCTTACCGTCAACTGGCAGAAAATCCTTGATCTCGCTCCAGACCTCAATTGTCCACACATCATCCAGGATTATCACGGAGTTCGCTTTTTCCAGGCGGGTACAAATAATTGCGGATAACTGATCAACTGTCATTTCTGAAAGGTTTTTTTCTTCATCTAATTGTTTCAGGATTTCCAGACAAACAGCCTTCTTGTTAAATACTTGAGAAATCTTTACCCAAACTATTATTGGAAAAATATCACGGATTCTAGGATCATGATGGAACCTCCATGCCATCGTGGTCTTGCCAAATCCCGCCATGCCGACAATGCTAAAAACTTCGAGCTTTTCTGATGATCCTGCCGTGAAACCATGGACTAAATCATCCATCTCGTTGTCAAGAGGAATTACATTCTTTTGCCTTGGATTCTGTTGTAATAAAAAAGCAAATAAGAGATGCAACCGAGAGTGAACATTAACTGTGCAGGAAAAGTTTCAGCCCACTTGTGCAAAAATGACAAATAAAAGAGCATGAGGCCATATGTTGTTCTAAAGATTTGCAACAAAACCTGAGAAACATATCCCATCCCAGACATTTTTCTGTCGCTAGTAGTATGTATGGGATATGTTCCAATATTAATACAGCATAGCAGAAAAGTAAGACGGTTAACCCAATACTATGTAGCAGAATAAATTTTGCTCAATAAAGTTTTGCTATGATTATCATTGTTCCACAGAGGTAATATTCAATCCATAATGGTGCTACATGCTGCTATGTATCATTTTTCAGGAGCATCTGATGTGTATGTGAGTAAGGAAAAGAGGATGTCTGTGAGCTGTGTGAGAAGGGACAGGAGAGCACCCAACCACCAGTTCTTCCATTATGCAGAATTTCAAGAGCTGTGTCAATGTTTTAGGTGTATTTCAAATCTAGAAATTTGGATAGCAACGTTTTCTAGAGCTAGAAAGAAAAGAGGAATCCTTTTCACTATAAGAGCAGCAATTCTTTGTGGAATCATGTGCGGATCTGGAATGCTCGAAAATTTAATGTGTTTAGATGTGAGAACCTTACTACTGATCAATGTTATAAGACGATAGCTCTGCGGCTTAATTTGAAGTCAAAGTCTAAATGTCCTGCGCCTAATAATATATGGAAAATCAAATAGCTGCATGATTTCAGTTTGCTCTTTCCCTCAAGTATCTGTTGTGAGGTGTTAATATAGTATTAGCTGGTATATATATGAATTTCTAAATCTCTTTGTGATGAGAAGAAACATTATCCTCTCTTATAGTGCTAGTTATCTGTGTAACATGGCTATGTACGTAGAGAGAATTCATGACACATTAAGAACAAAGCTATTGTCTGGTGCTTAAAAAACATATCTTTTTCCTATGAAATTACATTAAGAACAAAGCTATTGTCTGGTGCTTAAAAAACATATCTTTTTCCTATGAAATTAGAATGCATGTTTCATGGAGGAACTCAATGTGTATAGCCTGGCTGGTCCAACTAAAGGAGGGTAGGTTAGGTGCCATAGGTGGAAGCAGATGCACTATCACTTTAAAAAAAAAAATTGACCCACTTGAGCATGAGTCTCATTTTTTTTGTTTCTGACAATTGGTTTCAAACTCATGACTAGGTGTTACGGAGAAATAACATAACATCATGGACTAGAATAAAGACGTGGCTATGTGAGCATGAAATGATCACATTCCATTATATAGATTTTGTACTGCATGTGTCTAGGAGTTAACAGCTGGCTTTAAGTAAAGGGAATAGATATGGATAGAACCGTTTTTTTGTTAATAGCAAGAGAAAAGTGTAACTAACATGTCGCGGAAACAAAAAATCAAAACACTTTTGCCCTGCCGTTATAAAAAACAGTTCTCTGCATATATAATTTCCCGTAATATGAAATCCATGTGTAGCTTTCTTTAGCCATGAAACTTATATTACAAGTTGATTGCTGGAACTTCTATGCCATGTATATGAAAATGTTGATCAGCTACTAGGGAGCAGTTTAGCTTTCCGCCATGTATAACAAAAAAAAAAAAAAAAAAAATGACAATTGGCCACTTTTCAAGAAGTGTGAGCTAACCATTTGGCAACGGAACAGAACAGTTAGTGTCATGAGTCACTTACTTCCCTGATTCCATCCCATAGTAAAGCTTCACCTATTATAGCTCAGGTTAAAAGTTTCCTTTTCAGGTTTTCACAAATTTTGATCCTCACATATCTAGACATTATTATCCTTATCATCAAAATTACTATCCCATCCCAAATATAGAGAAATGTTCACTTTCTATTTTAGTTTGTCCCAAATTATAGGCCACTTTCTATTTGTATATGAGTGCTATTACATAGTTGCTTATCTTACTAACTAATGAAACATCCTAATTAGTAATTAATACTATCAATTGCACTTCTTACACAAATATTTATAGTTAAACGAATTACTGATCCGTAAACAGAACAGCTAGTTGTCTATCAAATTAATTTGACATAACCAAATAACCCTATATTTTTGGAATGGAGAAACTGTTTAATTACAACTTTACTATTTCCGATCTAGTGTACTACCCTTTTATTCTATTGGCACGAATACTTACTGAATCTGGGATTCTGATTCATTTCCTAAAATGTTGTACCAAACACAAATGAAACCTTACTCTAAAAACAGGGCAATTACTTGAAAAGGGGCTCTTAATGCCCCGTGTGTTTTGTTCACTTCTTTTCCGCAAAAAGTGCAATTCTCTTTTGCTTTGTGGATATTATTCCCATAAGCAAAACTAAGAAACATATTCACTTAAATCAATTGCCCATCGAATCGACAAAGAGAAAATCGTTACCTGTACTCTAGCGGAGGCAGTGTCTTCAGGGACGACAGGAGGACGATTGACAGTGATCGTCGCAAAATCAATCTTAGCTTTGTCGAACAGAGGCCTGATCTTATCTTCCCTTATCGATTTCACCATTTCTGCGAGTCTGATATTCTTCTGGCTGATGCAACCAAAAGTCCGCCCCAAAAAACTCCGGTATTTCTCCGCGTGAGCGTGGGCGGCGCATCTGGCGATAGCATCCTCTGCCTCATGGATGACATCAACAATCGGTTTCTCCAATACCTTAAATCGCTCGTCCTTTACGGCATCTATCCGAAATGCTTTGAGCAATTTCACTTCATCTTCCAGTTGCTCAAGGTTAGTTTTCGCACCGGAGAGGAGAGTATAGTAATACACCGCGAGCCACCGGGCAGCAAACAGCAACAACTTCACTCCTTCGATTTCGTCCATTTTCGTCTACGGTGATAAATAAAAGTTCGTCACGAAGAAAGTGAGTTGCACAGATGGAGAGGGAAAGGTTTTTTCAAGCTCATTTGTTGTTGTACAAGTCACTTCATTTACTTAGAAAGCACCGATCGATCGGGTTTTTGAAAGATCGGAGCTGTAATCGGAAATGGTTTGATGATGGTTTAGCGATTTGAGGAAGTATAAATGTAGCTGTAGTCTGTGAGAGGGAGGAGGAAGTAAGAGTGAGGCTCGGCTTAATAAAGTTTTAGCGAACGAGAAGTTGTAGTAAGATTTGTAATAGAATACCCTTACGCTTTGTTGGATAATAATATAAAGGTGTCAAAAAAATACTTCCACCAACAATACTCGCCTTACGCTTTGTTGTACTAGGGGTAAAATAGGCATTTAGGATGTCGGATTGGTTTTTCGTTTTCTGAACATCTTGAAATTTCTTTTTTTTTTGTTTCACAACTTCCCTACATTTATTAAAGGTGAAATAAGAAAACAAGGTACCTGTACTACTTGTCTTGCATGGATTACTAATCAATCCACTAACCCTCAATCCGACTATTACTTAAAATTATTACAATATGACACCACTATATATAAGGTTTACTTTATAAATTTATTAATGGTTAGTTTGATCGATTTTTCTACAGTCAATCAAATTACCACCCTTTGATTTGATATCGATCATTAGATCAAATATATAATGGTCTATAATTAATTATCTGTTGTCAGTCAGGGCGAAACCTGTCTTGCCTGACTGAAACCTGTCTTGCCGTAGACAAATTCTTATTTGATTGTTCAAATTACTTTTTGACTTTATTGTAAGTAGTGGATGATGTAAAATTATATATTTTCTCCTCAATTGACAAATAAATAAAAGTGGACAATAATCAAAATTGAACGTCCAAAATGATAAAACTGAACAACTGGCGTGAGAATAAGTAATTACATCAAATTGAACTAAATTCCACAACAGGATGTTGTATTTATGTGTGATCTAGTACAAATATATCATTATTATATTTGGCGACAAATCATCTATATACTACTTCCTCCGTCACGTTTTATGTTACCCACTTTGACTTTTTTCAGTCAACAGTGTCCAACTTTGACTACAAACCTAAAGTTTCATAATATAATTTAATTGAACATTTTACATTTGCAATTTAAGATTTATTCGTAGTCAAAATTGAAAACGGTTGACCGAAAAAAGTCAAAATAGATAACATGGGATGGGATGGGACGGAGGAAGTAATAATTTGGGGCAATAAAGTGTTCTACATGCAAATTCATTTTGATACATGGCGGAGGAACTACAAAGTACCACTAATTTAACTACTTTGAAATTTTAAAACTAAACTGGAATAATTATAAAATGATGATAGTTTCAAAAACTTCAAACACATTAGCCATAAAAAAAATAAATAAATAAATAAATAAATAAAATTCTACAAATTAGTCATCTTCTTAATTTTAGTAACTTTGAAAAGAAACATTACTATTCTTGATAAAATCACTTCCCTAATTACATATCAAATTAAATAATTTATGTTTGTAATCAAAATAGATGATTATGATGCTTGATTTACAGTATATAAATTTTTATGTCAATAGGTTTGTTATGTGACGCATGTTTTGGTATGTGATGCTTGTTTATCAGTAATTATGATGCTTGATTTCAAAAAATCAGAAATAAGGTGCTTAATTTTTAGTATTGATGCTTGTTTTCCAGAAATATGATGCCTGA
Organism: Plantago major; assembly: GCA_026545765.1. NCBI lineage: Eukaryota > Viridiplantae > Streptophyta > Magnoliopsida > Lamiales > Plantaginaceae > Plantago > Plantago major. The sequence continues at coordinate 80,403,030 of CM048841.1, forward strand.
TTTTCAGTAAGTGAATTCAAGTATAATGCTTGATTTCCTGAAACGTGATGCTTGCACATTCGACTTGTGTGGAATTTGAAGAAGAGTAATAATATTGATTGGAATTTCTTCTATAATTAGATTGATTATAGAAATCAATTAGTCAAATTTCATGATGATTTTAATGAAAAATACCATATTAAATTGAGGGCAAATTTGGAATATTAGACAAGTAGATACTAAATTGTAGTAAAGAATGTGAGAGTGTTAGCTCAACAATGATATTAATCGTTGAATGGCTCAGATTAAATATGAAAATCTTAACGGTGATGATCAAATCCAGGATATGGAAAGCTGAAGAATTAGTTAGGCATTTAACTAGTTCAGTTTCCTGATTCTAAAAGGAATTCTAGGTGGTTTCCTTATAAAAGAAGGTTACCTAAATTAGTTTTCTTGTACTAGAATGATTAATAATTAGTTTTCTTGTTCTAGTATTTGGTAGTTGAGTTCTCTATATATAGTCAAGGGGCTTGTTTGTTACATAGATCAGATTAAACTAGAATATCAACAATAGAAGATTAATAGGAAGTTAAGGATCATACTTCAGAGAATAGCATATTAGGTTGGTCTTATCTTTTATGTGTGATTGTTCTTGTTACGTCGTGTGGTTGTAACCTAAATATCAATAAAGATTGTTGGTTGATCTCCGTGGACGTAAGCATTGCCGAACCACGTTAAATCTTGTGTCTCTGGCTTTCTGGTTTAGTTTATTATTTGTTCGATTATTGTTTTCTGTCATTATTGCATTATTCCTCATTGTTTGAACTTAACAAAGAAAGTATGTATGACTAATAAGTAGTAAATATTTGAGGGTGGTATCAATTTGTAATTCACCTAACTAAATTTTCAATCTAACGCAAACACTATCTTGAATGGGTGAAAATCAATACCCATATAGTATTTTTTTTTTTTTTTTTTTTTTGGAACTGTAAAAAATACATTACTTAATTGACAAAGGGTATAAGATCATAAGAAATGCTATTATATTCAAACAAATACCGTTACATCCATACCAAATTTTCTACTCTCAATCAGTCTACATGGCTTAAAGCCGCACAGCCCCTTAACCAAACTTCATGTCATCATCACATGCTCCAAGCAGTCCTTTCCTTTTGATTAAAATCAGACTCTTCAAAAGCTACTGTATTGCATTATATCCATGTATCCATCAACTCCATCAATTCATTTTTCATTCACAATTTCAGTTGACATGATCCATCAATTCCTTTTTCCGTCAAATCTTTGGGAAATATCATCTTCCTAGCCAACACCCCTCCACCCAAAACTTTTACAAGTAAGTGCAAGCAATTTAAGATGTGGTTCGCGAGGTTAAAAAACCATCAATTTCAAAAGTGGGTGAGGACTTAAGACCCCTATCGTGAAATCCAGTTGTCATCTTGGTCACCCCGTCGTCTAATATGTCTAGATCGAAGTCTAGTCGAAAGTGAGGGATCGCGAACGAATCATAAACCAAGACCACAAAGGCGGAATACTCATCGCAAGTGTATACACAAGACCATAATCCATATAGCAGTGGACGAATTGAAGAAATGGTGTAAAATTGTAAATTACCAAAGGAGTGTAGTGTTTTTAGCTGCATGAATCGAAATTTTCAACTACTGTATATGTCGAACTCAAAGAAAAAATTGGAGTGGAAGTGCACTTTGGAAAATCTTTCGTGTCAATTCATCACGCCCGAAGAAGGACGAGCAAGAAAAACAACTCGAACAACTCGGAACTCGGAAGGGACACATTGCCTTCAAATTTCATAAAGTAATCCGAGCATTATTCGCATGTAATGACTAGCAAACGCTTACTTAAGCTTCCGTGTGCAATTAAGTATCTTTACATTTTGTTTCAACTTGAACCACTACTTGGTATTTAATGAGTTCAAAATAGGGGATGGTATGACGTCAGATCAATTCTTCATGTTGGAAATGATCCCATTTACAATGATCCCATTTACAATAGAATTTGACTTTTATATATATATATATATATATATATATATATATATATATATATATATATATATATATATATATATATATTATATGTCGGTTGTCAGGTTTATCTTAATTGCCATTGATAAAATTGATCTTTGACCACGAATAATTCTCAAACGGTAATAGTAAAATCTTTAATTAAACTATATAATGAAAAATGCAGGTCTAAATTTCCATTATATAGTTCAATGGAAGATTTTACTATTACCGTTTGAGAATTATTCGTGGTCAAAGTTTAATTTTGTTGACCGCGAATTAGTATAAACTGAAAAATTGGCATGGTATGGAGGGAGTATATAGTATGAGTAACATTTAATTTGCTTGTTTTTTCCATGCAATTTCCCAGTCGTACCCTTCCTTCACCGACTTTCCAGATGAGAAGTGGAGAGGATTTGCTGCCTTCCCCAATTTCCCAGTATTGGCATATAACCAGTCGTTGGAGACTGGAGAGAGGATTTGCTTATTTCTTACTCACCTTCTGGTTATCCATCCGATTTTTCATTTCTACATCACCCCACGTGATTAGAGTCACTTATCGATTCTACTAGAATCACAACAAACAACAAAACTTATAATTCCAAATGAAATTGTATAATTTTTTAGTTTTATTCATCTAATTAATATTCTATTAATTACTTCCCCACACTTTGAAAAATTTCATATGAAATGAAGTTATAACATCATGATAGAATTAAGTTTCGTCTAAAAGGTTTAGGGTGTTGTAAAATCGATTTTTCCATATTAATTTTGCAATGGCAGATATATTAGAAACTAGAGGTTTCCTTGCCTATTGCCTAGTGAAATCTTTTAATTTAATTCATGTGACCCTAAAAGTTTGCCGGCTAATTGGATTTTAAAAGTCTACATGTAAAGTAACGTGGAATAGTACTTATCATTGGTCGATGTTGTCATGATCACTATGGCGAAGCCAGCAACTTCGGTTGGTTTGGGTTAAAAAAGATCATGTGGTCTAAGTTTTTGATAGACAACTTCTATTGAATGGAGAGAGTAGGTAAAAGAAAAAGTGTAGTTAAATTAAATAGGAAATTAGAAAATCAAACCATTATTTCCCCTTTATGATTTCTTAGTGGTGTTCCTTGTACAGGATTATGGATTGAAATTTTAGAAACACAATAACTTACTCCCATCATCCTCGAAAATGACTTATATATTAAGATCGGTGAGCTGTTTTAGGTGAATAATTAACATAAATTTCAAAAGTGAAAAAATGTGCAATGTAATGGTAAAAAGTACAAATTTAGTGTAAAAGTTCATTTTAAGAATGATTTTTTTTTTTAATCCATCTTCATGGACCACGATCTGAATATAACATAAAATTAACGACAACTTACTTTTGATGAATAAGGGACTGAAATTCTTCTAAACCACTATTAAAACATGAAAATAAGTACTCCATCGATATGTCTCGTAGAACTTCATACATTATGGTTGAAATGTGGTATTATGTGAAAAAGTTAAAGTAAATATAAAATATAAATAATGTGTAATTGGCGTGTTGAAATGTATACTTCTTGTGGGATAATGTGTAATTAATTTTAATAGTAACTTTTTTAAAATTATTTGTTTGCATCACCTTTTTAATAATGTAGAAAGTTCTATTGGACGGTTAAAAATAATAAATCATACATGATGGAGTGGATACTACTGTATTTGTTTAAATGGATTAAGTTCGGACTTCAGAGGGCCAAAATAAATTCTGAAAGGGGTAATATTATAGAATTTGAGAGGATGCAAATCATAAATATCATAATAAAATATGTAGGTTAAGAAAAATATGAATGTGGGTATTGAAGTATTAATATAAATAACTAGATTTTATACTTCTCTATAAGTTAGAGTTTTTAGATGAGATGAAATTCTAATATGGTATCTGAGGTTCACACCCACCTAAGAAGTAGAAGAGAAATTACTAAAAAGTCAAAGCAAATATTTAAAAATATAAAGAGAATTGACGAGAAATTTAAAGATATCTTACAAACAGAAAATAAATCTATTTATACTAAACTAAACTAAAAATACTTGAGTGAGTTTCCTAAGAAACAACCCCTAGATAGAGACATAGAAACATAGTTTCTAATATTACATATTAACTCTAAACCAAAACTAGTTCCTAAAAGCCACCCAACCAAGGCAAAGAACTGGTCGTTAATATGGATCCATATATAAATGATATAACCCGATTTTCAATTTCACTATTCATTCATTAGCTTTCATCTCAAGCCAACTTTCTCTCTAGAATTCTCTCTCTCTGAATCTCACAACGAAGCAAGCTCTTTGGATCGATAAACCATCTCCGATCTACCTGATTTTCCGATCAAAACATCTCCGATCTACCTGATTTTGCAAAGAAAAGCTAACGAAACCGAAGGTAAATCTCTGTTCGTGGATATTTTCATCGTTTTTTACTTTGTATGATTAATTACCACCTCCTACATAGTTTATTCATGTTTCAAATGATAAAATAGCTTCGATTCCACCTAGATCTGAAAAATCAAGTTCGAAAAATTGTAGATCTGGAAGTATTCGTCTATAATTTCGTATTTTGATTGTAGATCGTTGTTGTTTATGCATTCACAAGGTGTAATCGTGCTTGCATAATGATCCAGTGGTGTAATCATTCAAAATCAGACCTCAATCATTAACTAAAATTCGAACAAATAAGATATACAACGTTTCCATGTTCTTTTCAGACGTGCTATGTTCTCAACAATATTACCTATGTTATCTGGAATATGTCCTATGTTTTCATTAAAAAACTGACAATCATTATGTGCTCTATTTTTTTACAATATTATCTTGAGTTTTGTTCTTGACTGTATTTTATATGTTCTCAGGCATATTACCTATGTTATCAAGCATATTACCTATATTCTCTAGAATATGTCCTATGTTTTCATTAAAAACCTGACAATCATTATGTGCTCTGTTTTTTTACAATATTATCTTGAGTTTTGTTATTGACTGTATTCACTATGAACTCATTTATAATCACTATGATCTCAGTTATATACGCTATGATCTCAGTTATGATGGATATGATCTCAGTTATATTCTCTATGATCTCACCTATATTCACTATGAACTCATTTATAATCACTATGATCTCAGTTATATACGCTATGATCTAAGTTATGATGGATATGATCTCAGTTATATTCCCTATGATCTCAGTTATATTCTCTATGATCTCAGTTGTAGTCACTATGATCTAAATTAATTATGCCATGATCTCTATTACTTATAGTATTTTCTCAGTAAAATTGTTTCAACAAATTTACAGGAATGCATTGCTTGGAGACAAATAATGAACATAAACTACACCGAACTGGTATTGAAGTCATAAGGGAACATGGATGCTAGAAGAATACTAGAGGATGGGTACCAACGTGTTATATGTTATTTTCTCGGCAGTTGTATGAACATTAGTACATGTAATTGAATGATATATGTTATATTTTACCAACTAAAAACACTATGATCTCAACACAAAATACTATAATCTCAGACTAAACCACTATGATATCAACTCAATAAACTATGATATCAAACCAAACACTATGATCTCAACTAAAAACACACTGTTATCAGACTAAAAATAAACTATGATCTCAACTAATAACAGTATGATGTCACGGAAAAACACTATGATATCAACACAAAACACTATGATCTCATACTAAAAAACTATAACATCAACTCAAAAAATTATGATATCAAACCAAAAACTATGATCTCAACTAAAAAACCTATGATATCAAAAAACTATGATCTCAACTAAAACAACTATGATCTCAACTCAAAAAGCTATGATATCAAACAGCGAGAGGATCCTTTTCGTGGATCTGCGAAAATCTTGACCGGATCATGAGAGGATCCGCGAAAAACACATGTTTAATGGTAAATTGCAAATTGATCCTGTTTCTAGTTAAATTAACTAAAGACCGTTTCTCCCAAGACTTTGTGAAAATACTTTACCTATATAATATACATATGAAGATACAATACTTTAGAATCTCTATGTAGTATATAATTTAAGAAAAAGAATAAATATTCCAAGACATCTATTTTTGGGGATTCCGATAGTAATTTTAGTCATTTCGGCAGCAAAGGAGGCAGACTTTTTCGCACTTCTAAATTCTAAAGACGATTAAATACGAATATGATTATCTACAAATCGCTAATTTTCTAATTTACAATCTACTCCTTTTGTCTAATACACTTAGAAATTATGATAATGGAGAAAATATTTCGAAATCGACAAAATCTCTTCAATTGTTTGTTCTAGTTTAAACTACTTTAAATAATTAAGATCACTATATCTTATACACATTATACATACAATATCTAGAATAAATAGAATTTGGCAGCATGCTATGTATGGGTTCGAATCTCCACGGAGACAATTTTCGTCCTATACTAAATTTCAACTCGAATGACCTCCCCAAATAGGTTAGAAATCGAGCACGAGTGCGGAGAGTATTAAAGTATTAATATAAATAATTAAATTTCACACCCCTCTATAAGTTCGAACTTTTAAATGTAATGAAATTCTCTCAAGGCATCCACTGGCCAACAACTCTTACATAATAGAATTTATCAGACCTGGCAAACTAATGAAAGCAAAGGAAAACATTTTGTGCTTTTACATTTCATTCTATCATCAACCGCCTAATAGTCATCTAAGGTTGGAATTGAAGGTGGTAACACTTTCCTCGAACGTTCATCGTTTGTCTCATTCTTCACACGGTTTCATCGCCCAATATCTTCAGGTTTCTGATTTTCTTTTTCATAGCACACGTTGATAAATGATAACTCCCTCATATCTTATCAAGTGGTTGACATGGTAATTAGTTTTCATGGAATTATATCACAACTAGTATAAAAAGGGAAAGTGCGAAATACAATTACAATTGAGGCATAAGAGGTATATGCTTATAATCAACTAACTTATTTTTTAATATATAACTTAATAGTCATCTTACGTGGCTTTTTTTTTTAATAAACTACATAAGCAAACTTATCGGATTCAATAGCTTTTAAGTTACCAGCTAGACGTTTGCATAATAAATTATTTCGTAAATAAATTTATCGAGCTTAAATTTACTTTTATACTTAAACTGCTTCTGGATTCGGATCCGGATCCAATTCTTAAAAAATCCACCCGTAATCTAACTATGTGAAAAATGTTACAATGAACAAATGTAAAACATAAACAATTTTTATGTGAAATTAGATGGACTTTTTGTACCCTCACAAATGAATAGGACTTTTATGAAACTTTGTATTCAATAACAACCTTTTCTAGTGTTTAAAAAAGTGTTCTGCATCTCATTTATCATACCAAATTACCAATATTAGAAAACACCAATTAGTTTTTAAACGTATTTTAAATTTTGTGAGTCATAATGTGGTCAAGCGGTAATAAAGATGAATGTAGTACAAATAGAAAGTGTTGGAATTGAGTTTCGATTGTGTAATTTTTTCTGAAATGATATTATTTATCCGGATGAAGTTTTTTTTTTTTTTATCTAAATGAAGCATTTAGTTTGTTAATTTATAATCAACTGCATATATAAAACATGCGAAGTGTTGAGGGGTAAAACCACTCAACACTAACTAACTAAACTATTACAAGCAAACTGATCTAAGGCCCGCATCCGACTTGAGGTCCGACGTAGTACTGGTCCGAGCTTGCGTACCTGAAAGGACTAAGTGGGGGGGGGGGGGGGGGGGTTTAGAATGGGTTACCCGGATTGCCTATGTCAATCCGGTAGGAGACTTTACTCAAGAGAGAGTTGGAAGCTCTCAATGTAATAGTTATGAGGGATTATGATAACACTTGGGAATTAACTTAGGGATTCCTCCCTTGATATTGTTTACCTCAAGGTCTTGGACCTTGTGCTATATTTATAGTTATCATATGCTTATGAGGTAGCTCACAAGATAATGCCAAGTGTACGCTTCAGATTTGGACACCAATGCTACCTTCGGCCCATGGCCCATTAGTGAACAGTAATCCAATACTAATCAATGGGCCTGGGAGGGTAGTTTGGACCTTTTCCCTACTTGAGTACTGTTCCACCTGTTGGGTCCGTGTTAGTCCCTCGGACAGATATGTCTGCTTGGTTGATCTGCCCTTGGGTAACTCTGGATGTCCGAGCCAAGAGTCGCACGGAAGTATCTCAGTAGTTCTGTTATACGTTTGGTCTTGATGTGATGGTGGCGTCCGAGATTCTCTCGTCCGGTCCATTTGGCATCTCTGTACTGACGTAGCCAGGTTTAGAAGTCCCTTCTCCAGCTAGCCCGGACTTGCTGTGAGGGCACAGTGACTTCAGCGTACTGGTTGATTCACTTTGGCCGGACCATGTGAGGTCGGACCAGTACTGAATTGGCTATTTAAGCCGTGATGCGCTTTAGGACACGCTCTATGGCGCCCTTAACGAATTGGACACATGTCCGTAACAACATATGTCCCCCTAGTTTCCAAGTATCTTAGTAGAAGATAGTTGGTAACTATGAAAAGAACAAGTGTGTTGTGGAGCGTGTCCGAATCGTTAACTGATTGTTGAGATCCGTCGTCCGTGTTCTTAGGAATTCAATATATCTCCTCCCCCCCCCTCCTTCTACAGTCCGAGTTATGTAATAGCTCGGACTGTAGATGGAAAAGGTATTTGTATCCGAGATATATAGATCCGAGTACGGTTAGGATCTGACGTAGCTCTCTGGAAGCTATCTGTTGGGCCGATTGTTGAACTGGTCCTCCCGGGCCGCTGATCCGTAAATCAAAGAGGCCTAATAGGTTGTCCGTCCGGCCCACGGGGGAAAGATCCCGGGTAAAGTGACGCGACCGTCGGATCGGAACGATATCAACGGTTGGGGTTCTAAGCCCGATTAATGTGACGCGTCTGTCAAGCATTAAATGCGACGTCTTGTGACATCCACTCATGAGCGGCACAACCTCGATTGAGAGGACCAACGGGATTCAAATCCAAGTGATGTGACTCGCTTTCCCCAAATTTCCCTTATAACTAGTCACACTACAAAATGCAGGGCATGGACGGATAGATCCGTCGCTCTGAGCCTATCCGTCGCCCGGCTCTGGCGGCGGATCGGGCGACGGATAAAATCCGTCGCCCGAGCTAATGGCGACGGATAAAAATCCGTCGTCCAATTCGCGACGGATTGGACGACGGATTGACCTTTTTTAAAAAAAAAAAAAAAAGTTTATGGGGCGACGGATAGTTCTAGCCGTCGCCCCAAAATCCATTTTTTTTTTTATATTCATTACGGATTAATCCGGCGATGGTGGGGTGGGGGCTGTGGTGGTGGGGGGGGGGGGGTGCTGGTGGGGGTGGGTGGGGGGGGGGGTGGAAGGGTGGTGGTGGTGGTGGAGGAGATGGTGGTGGTGGCAGGGTGGTGGTGGTGGAGGAGATGGTGGTGGTGGCAGGGTGGTGGTGGGGGGGGAGGAGATAGGTGGTGGTGGTGGAGATGGTGGTGGAGGAGGATGGTGTAGGAAAGGAGGTGGTGGAGGAGATGGTGGTGGTGGTGGCAGGGTGGTGGTGGTGGTGGGAGGAGAGAGGTGGTGGTGGTGGTGGTGAGATGGTGGTGGAGGAAAGGAGGTGGTGGAGGAGATGGTGGTGGTGGAGGATGGTGGTGGTGGGAGGAGAAAGGTGGTGGTGGTGGGAGGAGAAAGGTGGTGGAGGAGATGGTGGTGGTGGGAGGAGATGGTGGTGGTGGAGGATGGTGGTGGTGGGAGGAGAAAGGTGGTGGTGGGAGGAGGAGGAGAGGAGAAGTAGTGGAGAAAAGGAGGTGGTGGAGGAGATATATTATATTTTTTTTAGGTTTTTAGCGACGGATAGATCTAGATCTATCCGTCGCTAATTTTTTTTTTTATTTTGGCGACGGATAAATCTATCCGTCGCTAAAATTTTTTTTTTTTAAAATTTTGGTCGCCTTCTGTGACGGATAAAATTATCCGTCGCTACAGAGCGACGGATAACCTTTATCCGTCGCCAAACGGGGCGACGGATAGAATCCGTCGCCCCAAGTAGCGATCCGTCGCTACAGGGGCGACGGATAAAATCCGTCGCCCCTTTCCGTCCCGTTACGGATGGATTCTTGTAGTGTCATCAGTCACTTTCACACTTTTAGCAATATCGAAACTCAGAGCAATCACAAAGTAATCCGAGCAACTGAAGACACATCCGAGCAAGTAAGACTCGCAGAATTTTGAAATTTCTTTTTCGAATCCGTACCCTCGGAGAAGCAGCAAGGCTTAGTCGTTCGTTCAAATTTGTCCAGTCAACTTTGTCAAGTAAGTACGTCTTCACTCCTCCTAAGTTCTCTCCTTTTCGTGATATGCTTACTACCTGCTCATATATTTTTATCCTGCTCGAATATAAAATTGTCGAGTCCGTATTTGCTGTTGTTGCGAGTGATAGGCTTTAGCAGCGTTCGTAAAAATCATCTTAGGCCGGAATAGCGTGCCTTAACTTCAAGAAGTACCTGTAAGGCTAAGAAAAGCGAGGGTTAGACCCCTTTAAGGCCGGCTTGCCTTAGACAAACTAGGTAGTGATTCAACTCGAGCTTCGGAGCTATTCAGAGAAAGTAGTTGAAGTGTAATAAATGACTTACCTCAAATGGGAGTGAATGAGATCTATTTATAGAGATGATTCGGAAAATCGAATCCCCTAATTCTTGGACTAATGTCCTTAACTTACACATGGTCTGGGATTTAGGGGTTTGAATCACTACTGGTCCAGGCTCAGACTTGTTGTAGATGTCGGAGAGTGATAGGTCGGATATACCTCTCAAGGTCGGTCTATCCTCCTTCACGATGTTGTCCGTGCTTCCATATCAATCTTATTCTCGGTGACGCTCTGTAGGTCGGTCCACCGAGACATAGATGAGTTCTTTATAATAGAGGCGTAGCACGATTTGGTCAATCCTCCTTAGTTCGTAGCGATTCATTCGTCTTAAGTCGTTCGACTTAAGCGGGACTCATTTAGGTATAACACACTTCCAACTCCACTAAACAATTATCCTTCTCTTTCTACCTTACTATTTATCTCTCTTTACTTTTTCAATTATCCTAACAACCTTATATCTATTAAACAACATTTAAACCAATCAAATAACCTTAAAAAAAATCAAATCTATCACTTCATTTTTACACACATCAATTCTATCTTACATACCCTACATAACAACCCTATAAACCTATAAAATTTTAACTCTATCCGAAACACTATTTTCTGTAACTCACATTTAACTCAGTTACTATTCATCATCTACATTTTTCACTTTAACTCACTTTTTAAGTTTATACAAAACAGTCAGTAGAGTTCATTTTGTCATTTTTTTTTGTTGTGTTTGTTTCTCAGTTTCACTATCATTGCGTGCGCGTGTTAAATTGTTATATTCTAGTGTTCAAAAGTATTGTGGAAGGTCGTCTATAATTAATTTAAAATAAGATTGACATATTTTGTTAAAGAAAAAACCATGAATCTTTTTAATAAAATGTTCATGTTGTTAACAAAATACATTTTTTATTTAGGAAAAACACAAATGTTCTTAAATAAACACACGAATTTTTTATTAATAATCATGATGTATGTTGATTAAATATTAGCCAAAATTCGTCACTAGGCATCTACTAGTGGTGAACTGTAAGAACTCTACTATCGTTCGCATATATAGGTACTTGTGTAGAGGTACATCAAGCTCCATCAATGATGTAGATGAGTAGATCGTAACGGTGATGCTAGACGAGTAGAGCGTCAATCTCTATCACTTACGTAGAGCTTCAAGCTCCATTACTTATGTAGTGCACCACGCTCTATCACCTATATAGAGCGTCAAATCTCTAAATGCCAAATCATATGTAAAGCGCCAAGCTCTACCATTGACGTAGAGCCCCAATCTACCACCAAAAGCTCTAAATGCATGGTGTTAGGATTCGAGGTCTAACAAAATAAAAAGGTTACTTACCTTGTAAATAGTTAGTTAATTAAAAGTACTCCTAAGCCCCTGACCTAAATTCTAACAGACGAAGCTCGTGACTCAACTTAATGACTCAGCAGTCCAACTAACAAAACATTATAGAAATAATAAGGTTAATAAACAGATTGAGCCCAAGACCGCCCCTTCACATACTCCGTGTTGAACTTATTGGTACGACGTCCTCTCCCAACGGACGTAATAAAATGGTGTGAAACCCTAATTGCAAATTAACTAATGAGTGTATGATGTTAAATTCTAGTGTTTTTGCCTTTATCATGTCGAATAAAAAGAAAGTAGCTTCAGGGTCTTTATCATGTTGACCTCGTGTTTTTGCCTTTATCATGAATGGAAATTTTCAACATGTCGAACTCAAAGAAAAACTGGACTAAAAGTATACTTGGGAAAATCTTTTTTTGTCTTGTGTTCTTTTCGTACTATTGTTTACATCAGTTAATGAATTGCTATGAAGAACGGGGTTATAAAGCAATTCACCGCCCACCAAAGGGAGACAAAACAAGAAATTTTCTTTAGCTTGAAGAAAAATTCACACCTCGGCCACATTAATTGCCTCCGAAGTCCGAATTTCATAAAGTCATCCGAGAATCATTGGCATGCCATGATTCACAACGGCTTACTTTAGCAATCGTGTGGAATTAAGTATCTTTACATTTTATCTCGAATTTGGAGTAAGTTGCAGTTAAATTTCTTTGGACACTTGAGAATTGAGAACTAACAAAGTGACGAAGGAGCTCTCTTGTGTTTTAGTAACATTATAAGGGAACTCATAAAGACGCTGGAGAAAGAATACTAACATTGGTGCAAAGAATTTCATTCCAAATTTATTTGAGTTAATTTGGAGATGACGAATAGTAACTAATTAATCCGGAGTTTTTAAATTTTATGTTTGATATTATATTGTGATATTTGATACTCCCTTCGTTAGAGAGAACTTCATACGTTAGAGCTGACACCTAGATTTAGATGAAGAGTTAAAGTATAATGATACAATATGGGGGAAAATGTAATTTTTGTTGGAAAAAATGTGTAATAAAGTGTGAGAGAAACATTTTTTTATTATTTGTGGGTTATGTGATAGCTTTCTTTGTAAATAATCTATGAAGTTTTATGGGATGGGTAGAAATGATAAATATATGAAGTTATGTGGAATGAAGGGAGTAATGTTCAATAGTATATTTGAGTATTGAATTTTAAATTTTAAAGCTGATGAATAATAATAATTCAATTGAAGAAACAAAATAAAAAGGTTGACAAAATTAAACCTAAGTTGAGAAAGCTCACTCGTGCCACTTTTCTTCTGTCGTCTTTTAATTCAGCCGGTTTTTCATTTCCTCATTTAATCACTTGTGGAATTTAGTGTTGTATTTGTGTGTTACTGTTGTACCATTTTGTGAGGCACTCCTGGTGGTTCCATTTCTAGTTCAATAAACTTTTAGCTCCTTCAAAAAAAACTTGAGGAATTTAGTGAATGACAATGGCTGTAAAGTTTCGGTTGTAAATCGAGTAAGTTCCTGAGAGACGGTCTCTAGATAATTTATCTAGAGACGAACCTATATTATTAAGAAAATCATCGATGTTATTAATCAAAACACCTATGTTTTCAACATTATTATTTTTTTCATATTACAATAATACTTATTTCGTTAACAACATAGACGTTTTGATTAATAACATGGATGGTTTTATTGATAACATAAGTCGTCTCTAGATAAGTTATCTAGAAACCGTCTCTCATGAGACTTTGTATATTTTGATACTGGGCTGTGAGCATTTTGAAATAAATTTCCACCGAGTATATTTTTAGAGGATGAAGCACGAGTCCGTATGTATTACTCCTTCCGTTTCTTTAATAACTTCCTAACCTTATTTTGTGTTCCATTAAAAACTTCGATTTCCTCTTAATTACAACAAGTTGTACTACCTCATGATACTTTTTTGTACCATAGTTGTATCATAATTATTAAATGTTGTACTGTACAACACATTAAAGCATCAGGAGGTAGTACAACATGCCATGGTTGAACGAATTTCGGATAGAGACATTTTCAATTTTTCCGTTTTCCAAGTACGATTTTTGTGTTTGATGATTGTTTGTAAGTTATCGTTTGTCTCAAGGGAACCAATTAGAAGTCGGTTAGGATTAGTATTAGAAGTCAGTTAGGATTAGGATTTATGTTCTGTTTTGTTTTCTATTTAAGCAAGAGATTAGTTTCTCAAATAGCATTGTATTCATTATTCAATCATCAATATACGATAGTGATTCTCCTCTCTTTCACATGGTTGCAAGTGTGACTTGGTTCAATTAGAATCCCAGACTCAGCAAAAAGATGCTGTGATCAAATTTATGGTTGGCCTAGACGAGTCCTATGTGAATCTGCGTAGCCAAATTTTGCTACAGAAGCCCATTCCATCTTTGGTACAAGTATATTCCATACTGTTACAGGAAAAGGCACAAAGAAGTCTATATACACCTGCCTTGCGCTCTCCAATGGACAACACAGCAATGCTTGCCAAGTCTGGTGTTTACAGACCCCCTATGCGAGATCCACAAGTCAGGCCTCAGACAAATCCACGAGACAAACCAAAACGAAAGTGCACCAATTGTCAAATGACCAACCACACTGCCGACACTTGCTTCCAATTGATTGGATATATATCCACCTGGTTGGCGAACTTCTAAAGCTGCTAGAAAGCCATCTGCAAATCTGGTCGATGTTAGTGGTTATGCGGATATGGGTGATAATCCGGTTATTGATCCGGCTCTGGTGCAACAGTTCAATCAATTTTTGGCCTTTCAAAGGCATTCGCAGCAATACACTCCCACAAATCCTCATGACCAGCCTCACTCAGCCAACATCGCAGTTGCAACATTGTCGACTGATCCTTCTGAGATTAACACCACAGGTTTGCATGGCTTACACTGTTGCTTTACTGATTATAGTAGTAAACATATGACCTCTTGGATTGTTGACACTGGGGCAACTGACCACATGATTTGTGATATGGTTCTTTTCACTTCTATGCCCATACCTGTTCATGTTCTTATTAGTCTACCCAACAAAAATTCCACTATAGCTACTTACATGGGTGACATTCAAATATCTGCTGATTTGGTTTTAAAGAATGTGTTATATGTCCCTAGCTTTACATATAACTTACTTTCGATCAGCAGCTTGACCAAGAGATCTCACTATCATGTGTTATTCAGTGCTACGAGATGTATATTATTCAAAGCTGAGAATTTTGTCTTGCAGGATAACATACCATTCAAAGAGATTGGTCTTGCTGAGCAAAAGAATGGCTTATATCATCTGAATTTCAAGCCTTCCCAAGCTACTGCCTTGCATCATCCTGTCCACAATCACATTAGTCATGTACCTGTGCCTATGACTGTTGCGGCTTCTTCTTTTTCTGGTGTATCTCATACTTATTCTACAGTTTCAGATGTAAACTTGTGGCATCTAAGACTAGGCCATACCTCTTTTCAATGTATGTCTAAGATACCTACTATACATTCTCAATGTAAACCTTCAGTTCCTTGTGATGTTCGCCATTTTTCAAAACAAAAGCGCATCTCTTTTCCTGTCAGTACTTCTGCTACTACTTCTCCCTCTGATCTTATACACTGTGATATATGGGGACCTTATGCTACACCTAGTAGTCAAGGATATAGATTCTTCTTGACAATTGTTGATGATTACACTAGGTGTACCTGGATCTATATGATGAGACATAAATAAGAAGTTTACACTCATATGACACAATTTTACAACATGGTGTTCACTCAGTCTGGCTATAAGATTAAATGTGTCAGGTCCGACAATGGCATGGAATTCATTATGCGTAGTTTCTATAATTCAACTGGCATAATACATCAAACATCTTGCATGTACACTCCTCAGCAGAATGGAGTGGTTAAAAGGAAGCATCAACACTTACTTCAGGTCGCTCGATCATTGATTTTTCAATCCAACCTTCCTTTACAATAATGGAGTGATTCTATTCTAGCTGTAGCTCATATCATCAACCGACTACCATCACCTGTTTTATCCCACAAGACACCTTATGAGATGCTACACAATAAACCTCCTTCTTATGACCACCTTCGAGTCTTTGGATGTTTATGTTATAGTAGCTCCATCAAGGAGCACAGACACAAGTTTAGTGCTCGATCTGATAAATGTGTTTTTCTTGGCTATCCTATGGGTATTAAGGGTTACAAACTCCTTCATTTAAAATCCAACAAGATTATTATATCTAGGGATGTTTATTTTTATGAATCAATATTCCCTTATAACATTAGTACTCAGGATAAGCCAACCACCACAACACATGAGGAGTCTGTGTATTCTTTGATTGATTCTACTCTACCTATTCAGAATCCTGGTACTCCAGTTGCTATGCCTCCTGATGTCCCAGATATTCATGTGGTTGAATCTTCTCCTGTACATGAGCCACTCGTTCAGCGTTTTTGCTCAGATCTTCCTCTTTCTGATCCCTCTCCTCAATCGTCAGATACGGCAATAGAATCATTACACACTGATTTCGATTCTTCTCAACCTTCTTTGGTGGATGAAATTCATGCTATCACCAATATAGATATGTCGTCTTCTGGTTCTCCGACACATGATGTTGATGATGCTATTAGGAGATCTTCTAGACCAAAAGAAACACCTGCACACTTTGGCGTTTACAACATCACATTGCCTCCATCTCTTACTCATTCCAAAGCAAATAATGTTGCCTCCACCGGGCTATTTAAGCACTGATGACACCCGGGTGTGTAAACTCAACAAGAGCTTGTATTGTTTAAAACAAGCTTCCCGCCAATGGTTTCATCAGCTTGCTCAATGTCTTATTGCATATGGTTTTGTCCAGTCTAAAGCTGATACATCTTTGTTCATCCTACAGTCTTCAACTTTCTTTATAGCACTTGTGTGTTATGTCGATGACATAATTCCTGCCGGAGACAATGAGGTTGCGATTATCAAGGTTAAACAACACTTACATGAGAAGTTCACTATCAAGGACTTGGGTGTTCTGAAGTATATGTTGGGCATTGAGGTTACACGTACTCCTGATGGTATTTTCTTATGCCAGAGAAAGTATACGTTGGATGTTCTTCACGATACAGGATATTTGGGTAGCAAACCGATTGATACGCCCATGGACATTAAGCAAAAGTTTGCTACTGACACATCTCCATTACTTGATGATCCTACAGAGTACAGACGATTAGTGGGAAGATTGATTTATCTCACCATTACTCGTCCTGGCATAGCATATTCATTGCAGACTCTTAGTCAATATATGTCTCGACCTACAGCAGCTCATTTAGCGGATGTTCATCGCCTACTTCGTTATCTCAAGCAAACACCAGGCCAAGGCATTTTGTTACCAAGCCATTCTTCTCTCCAGTTGACTGCATTTTGTGATAGTGATTGGGTGCGATGTCCTGACACTGAGCGTAGTGTTACAGGATATGTCATTTATCTTGGTAATTATCTTATATCTTGGAAATCTAAAAAGCAGCCTACAGTGAGTCGTTCATCAGCCGAGGCAGAGTACCGTGCTCTTGCTTTTACTACTTGTGAGGTTCAGTGGTTGTTGTATTTATTACGGGATCTCTGCATATCACATTCTATTCCTGTAAGTGTTTATACTGATTCGAAGAGTGCACTCTGCATTGCACAAAATCCGGTTTTACATGAGAAGACAAAGCACATTCAGATTGATTATCATTTTACACGAGAAAAGTTACAAGCCGGAGTTATCAAGATTATTCACATTCCATCTTTGCAAAATGTAGCTGATATTCTCACTAAACCATTGGGACTCGATTTATTTTCTCAATTCAGTTCCAAGATGAACATTCGTAACATCCATGTCCATCTTGAGGGGGGGTCTCAAGGGAACCAATTAGAAGTCAGTTAGGATTATTATTAGAAGTCAGTTAGGATTAGGATTTATGTTCTGTTTTGTTTTCTATTTAAGCAAGAGATTAGTTTCTCAAATAGCATTGTATTCATTATTCAATTATCAATATACGAGAGTTATTCTCCTCTCTTTCACAGTTTGCAAATTTTCATTCATATACTCTTATATGTTGTGATCCTAAATGAATGAACTAAAATGATAACTTATAAGCAAATATCACCTCTCATTGGATTGGTGTTTAATTTTTGCATTTTAAAATTGTAATTGATCAAATCTAATGAAAATCAAAGTTGTGGATTGTTCTATCACCCCGCACGTTAAGAAATTGTAAATAACCATGTGTTACTTAATTAAAAATGGGGAAGTTGTTAGATTAAACATACATGACTATTAGTTTAGTAAGGCAAATAATTATTTTAGTCTATATGGTTCTGAAAGTACATTGTAAATGATGAATCTAGCTGTGACTATTAGACTTAATAGATTTTTTTTTTAACGGAAAAAATTCATTAATTAAATTAATTAAATGTAATTGATAGGTTTCAAACTCTACACCTAATGGATTGAGACTTACACATTTACCATCAGGCTACAAGTAATTGCATAGACTTGTATAATAGACTTGCATATGATGTTAGATCTCTAAATTTATTTTAATGTTATACGATTATACCTTTATGAGAAGACCATTAAGTTGCTACTACATCAATAGAAAGACTACAAGATCGGAAACCTAATCAAACTTTGGACAAGTTTGATGAGGAGTTGAAAATTCTCCATAAAGCTCGTAAGCACTAAATCCAAGTGAAAATTTACATTTTGGAGTAGGTTGGACAATGAATACCGAGATATCATGATGAATAGTGAATTTGTGTCAAACACAAAACTGTGAAGTCCCTTTCTACAGGCTTGGCTGCAAGTCCCACAAAGTGTAAAGTATACTTTGGTGGTGTTGGGTTAATGAACAGGAAGAAATCATCCGTGTTACTCGGTTTTAGGGCTGCACAACGGACGGATACGGATCGATCCGCATCCGTTTGACCGGATATCCGGTCAAACGGATGAAGAAATGGTCCATCCGTTATCCAATCCGTTCAGAACGGATCGGATACGGATAAATCCGGCGGATATCCGTTATCCGGAAATATAATTTAAAAAAAAATTCAACATTATTAGATTATAAAATGACGAAAAAATGAAGAACACCAAACAACATAGGTTCGAAACTTCGAATAATCGAATTACATATCAAAAGTTCAAAAACAAACCTACGCGATTCAAATATCCATATTACATACTCCATAGTACCATAAATCCATAATACATTACACATGATTCAAATGTCCAAATTAAATGCATACGAAAAGTAAATAAAACAGCTTCACGCCTTCAAGTCTCTTGTAGTCTTGTTCAACTTCATCAAGTCCACGAAAGTCTGCAAAGTACAAATAGAAAAAAATTACAACAGAATCTGCACAGCACAGCATAATAGGAGGCAGCAGAGAGAAGGCAAAAAGAAGATAACAGAAAATTCAGAAATGCAGAAATGCAACAGCGCAGAACAGGGGCAGAACAGCAGAAGGAAGAAAAAAAGAAGAAATGAGTAGAACAACAAAAGGAAGAAAAAAAGAAGAAATGAGTAGAAACTGAAAGGGTATATAACTATATAAGTAATAACCTAATAAAAAAATTTTTAAAAAAAATGGATAAAATGGATATCCGCGGATATCCGGCGGATTTATCCGTTTTTCACGGATAGAAAAAAATCGTATCCGTTATCCGATCCGTTAGCTAACGGATCGGATCGATCCGATCCGTAAAAGTGGATAAACGGACCGGATCTACGGATCCGGATCATATGAGCAGCCCTACTCGGTTTGTCAAAGGAACTTTACCCTTAACCTAGGAGTGCCACTAGACAGCAAGAAACTATCGGTGATAGCTTGTATGCCATTGATTGAGAAAATTTTCGCTCGCATACGGCATTGGAGTACAAAATTGCTAAGCTATGCAGGACGCGCACAACTCATTAAGAGTGTGCCACTCTCTATAACCAATTATTGGCTCCAAGTTTTTCCTTTGGCGAAGAAGGCTTTGAAGTACATAGATGGATGTTGCCGATCTTTTCTTTGGAGTGGAAAGGACACTATGAGCCGAAGAGTTTTGTGGCATGGGATCGAGTTTGCCAGCCAAAAGCAGCAGGTGGTTTAAATCTAATATGTCTACACCAGTCGAGTCGAGTTATAATGGCTAAATTGTTGTGGAATCTTTGTGCAAAGGCGGATAAATTGTGGGTGAAATGGATGCACACATTGTTTCAAAGATCATACGATACTTGATTTCTGCGTACCTACTGATTGTTCATGGATACTACGTGCAATTCTAAAGAACAGACAGTTATGTATGCATACAGCAGCCTGGCAGCTGTTCCAACAAACTGGAAGATTTAGCACTAAGCTCATGTACAAGGAATTGTGTGGTATGATGATTCAGGTACCCTGGAAGCGTATTATGTATGGTAATGTTGCTCGACCTCGATCAAAATTTAATTTATGGCTGGCTTGCTTGGGAAGACTACCTACAAAAGCACGATTACTAAGGTTTGGTTTGATTCCTGATGAATGAACATTGTCTATGGTGTGGGCAAACGAAAACAGTGCAACATCTGTTTTCTGAGTGTGTGCGGACTAGGGCTATTTGGGCACAGGTGCTAAATTGGTTGAAAGTTGATCATACTCCGTGTGGCTGGGAAAATGAGTGGGTGCTACAGATCTCGAAAGGGAAGGGAGTGGCCTATAGAGTGATCAAGACAACCTTTACGAGACAGTATACGCTGTTTGGCAGGGGAAGAATATGCAAATATTCCAGCAAACTACGTTTGGACCTCATATTGACAAACTCATTATAGATGATTGAAACTGAGAACTAGCATTAGAAAGGATTTATATAGGTACTGTGAAAGTCTTGCAGACGGAGGAGTAGTAACATGGGTAGAGAACAAGGAGAGACCAACCAAACACTTTTATTCATAAAAAGGTCAAGCACTTTTACACACAGTCCGACTGAATTTATAACTCTGCCAATACAGTCGGACTGTATTACTTAACTCTACTAATACAGTTGGACTGTATTACATGACTCTACCAATACAGTCGGACTGTATTACTTAACTCTACTAATACAGTATTACATGACTCTACCAATACAGTCGGGTGTATTAGTTAACTCTACTAATATAGTTGGATTGTATTACATGACTCTACCAATACAGTTGACTGTAGTATTTGGCCTTTATTTGAAAACACCAAAACACTGTAGGTTTTTTTTTGCAAACTTGGGTGTAAAATTGGTATATGGCACCAATTTTCCCTAGTAACATTCAAGGAGGAAAAAATCGAGATGATGGGCTAGAATTTCAGGACAATCACCCACCAAATTGGGTTATATATGGGCCTGTCTTTAATTAGTTGTGGCATAATAATTCAGTCTGGACTCTGACCTACTCCCTTGAGGATGGACCAGGCTTAACCCATAACCTTCACCGTTCACCATCGGAGAAAACCAATGTTTCGTAGCTAAAATTCCATCAAAATACTGCAACTCGAATAAAAGGCTAAATTATCTGGAGTATAACACTTGGATCTTTTTTTCTTCTTTATAAAATTTTCTTTCTCGTTTCCAAAATCATGAGAGGTTTGAAAAACCCTCAAATGTATTAGTTTTATGAAGAATCCAAAATGTTTCGTGAAACCAAGATTTCCAAATTGTAAATTTCAAATGTAATTTTAGGCTTCCCTATTTATAGAGTTAAAAAAATATATTGTTGTTTGTATAAATTTTATATTTTTCTAAATTTAAAATTCAAAAAAAAAGTTCAAAATAAAAAAAAAAAATTGTCCGAACCAATAAGATCCGCAGAAAATTGGTTGGGGAAGTGACCGTTGTGGGGCTGGGCCCAGCCCCAAACGGTGATCAGCTGGTCCTTGATGCATAGCAGCTCATGCGACGCGGCCATACCAGGTGTGGTCCGTGGGGATGGGACAGTCTCATGTATTCCCTACATTTTAATTTGTTCCTTAGCACGAAATAGTAATTCACAATCTATAATCTACACCATAAAGTGTAATTAATAATACTTGCACATAATACAATGGAGAAGAATAATAACAAACACTAACGTACACAACTTTACAATTATCCATGTTTGTTTTAATTTATTGTTTAGTCAAGATTCAAACTGAAAAAGTAGGCTTTTAAGGAATCATAAATACCCAACCCAAACTGAGATTTGCAGGTGAGACAAAATGCCCCATACTTTGGTGTTTTGAAAGAATACCAAGTCAAACTAAGTCATGATGCGCAAATCATTGTCAATCTATTGGTCTAATTTAATCACACACTTTACGGCCTCTCCTCTAGCTCAATCTGCAAATGAGTAAACTTTCAAATGTGTTTTTAGAGGATATAATGACACAAATCCTCATCTGATCTCGGTGTACTAGACACTTAGCAAAATTCTACCTGGCATATGAATCCCATAACTTAGTTAAATTTCATTATACTATTAGTCTTGGATTTAGTTGTAACGTATTACTCTTGAATAGGTAAAATGAATGTCTAAACATATTAGACGACGGTGTAACCATTTTTATATTCATCTTATTACCAGTACAAAGCTTGCTTGAAATCATAACTAAACATTTCACCATTTGTGAATGTATGATCCTCGTGTCCATGGGACGGGCAAAGAAAATATTTTGTTGCGAATGAACAAGATATTGAGGAATTGTCCATAAGCCCCCTCAAATAGAGATTTTTTCTTTATTTAATGAAGGGGTAGCACAATATTATTTTTGAAATAATATTTATATTTTATTAATAAATAACTTAATTTAATAAAAAATATTTATTATGAAGCTTGTGTTGTTGTGTCTTTTTTTAAGTAAATGAATATGTCACACGAGTATCTTCTGAGAGACGGTCCCTGGATAACTTTTCTAGAGACGGGCCTGTATTTTCAAGAAAATCACCAATGTTATCAATCAAAACGTCTATATTATCAATATTTATGTTTTTTCATTTATACAAGAAATACATTTTGTTAATAGACATAGACATTTTGTTTGATAACGTTCGTAATTTATTTAACAACATATGTCGTCTCGAGATAAGCTATCACAATCTCTTTAGAGACTTTGCATCTCTTTCAATTTTATTGTTATTTTTTCTTTTCTTAATTATATTTTTTACGCAAATAAGTTTCTCACGTTTTCGACTTTAAAGAGTTCATTTGACCATAAACACATCACAAACAATACATAAATAATTATGAAAAATTATTATATTACAGATGTATAAAAAAGTTATGATATAGAATTTCTATTTATTTTTCAATATAACTCAGAATTATTTTGGGGTGGATGAACATAACAAGCAATTAACGAAACAAAATGACAATTTAAACGGACGTATGCTCATCTCATATTGATATGTACCTTTAACTCCTACTACCGAACTAAGAAGACTTAATCATATCGGGACAATGCTATCAAGGGAGTTCGACCTCACCAAAGTTAAAGGTCCGACTACACCAAAATCAAGAGGCCGACCCTCTAATACTTCAACCTTCGGACTACAATCCAAGCCTCATCAACTTAAATGGGCCAAGCCCATTAAAGGCCCATGAGCCCAACTTCTAGCATGGACGAATCCGGACCATACACTTGGCACTCATCCAAGAGAGGATGATAACAAATCTTTCCTATAAATACAAAGCCTCTACTCCTCATAAACGGTAAGTAACGACTTCCGAAAATCTACTATCGAAGTTTTTTAAGTCCTAGATTGAAAAGTCGACCGACTTATTAACTAGTTGAATCTAAGTACCGGGTTGTCCTAGGCAAACCGGCCCAAAAGGGTCTAACCCCTTATTTTCTTGTCACAGATCAACGACGGACACCACCGAGGATCGACAGACGCAACAGAGGACCGACGGACTCGACCTCGGTCCACTTTTTCGTCCGCACACTTTCCGACCCTCGCGAAGTCACGAATTTAATCAAAGTAAAGGCGACTTGAACCAAGGTCTATTCGACTTCCGCTAACTAATATCATCGTTCGAGCAAGAACTACATCCATCTAGGGCGTCGACGAACTAACTAGCGACTTATCCATTTTTACCCCACATCATATTGGCGCCGTCTGTGGGAATCACTTAGTACAAAAAGCCATGGCTCCAGCTAGAAGACGTACTAGAAGGACAGCTCCAGTAATCCTTAGATCAACAACTTCTGATGTTGGGCCCCGAAGTCAAGTCCGCAACCGCACCCCACGGGAAGTCAATCCTTTCACAGGAAATCAACGGATCAATGAACATGATGATAGGGATGGCCTCGAAGCTTCTCTTTCCACCACGGAACGACGAACGGGACAGCAACGCCCTCCCAATCCACCAACTCCGACACGTGAAGATATTAATGTTATACCTCAGTCACCGACGGTCTACTTGTCGGATACAATGAAGCTCAAATTCAACTTTTGCAAGCCGCCCTGTTACTAAGGACCCAACCTCAATTAGGGCAAAGTGAACCTCCTGCATAACTCTAACCACGCACCACGAAGAAGCGCTCCCGTATTGCCAATCCAGAATCAACCCCAAGTAACAACAGATCATGTGGTGGAATCCAGAGGACCCCCGAACTCTCGAAATACCGATCGGTCCGAAAGTCTCAGAGCCTCAAGCCATAGAGCCCCGGGAGACTTACGAAACATGCTAAATCGCCGGGCTCGGAGTAATTTGCACTCGAGAAACAATCGGAGGACAGGTAGAGAGGAGAACATGGGAGTCGACGAGATAACACGTCGTGACCCAACTCCTTCTCGAACCACCGTGCGAAATTGGCAACGTCAAGATGACGGGAGAAGGGACCACGGGGAGCAATACGACGAGGAGAACGAAACTCTCAACGGGTACCGGGGCGACACTCCACCCCAAAACCATCCCCGCCATGGACGATTCCGTAATGAAAGAATACAGTCGCCAACCAGGATGACTAGGAATGATGATTATCGAGACCACAGGAGGGAAAGCCGAGATAGAGGAAGGGAACATCATCGAAACCGAACCAGGTCAAGGTATGCCAGGACTCATAGGGGGGACAGGCACATGGATGAAACCGAACAAATTAAAGAACAAGTTAGGATCCATGAAGTCGCCTAGAATTGGAGCCAAAGCTAGAAACACTTACCCATGCAAAAGATATCATGAAATATGGAAGGAGCCTGAATCCTCTTTGCCAAGCTATGAGGGACACCGAACTCCCTCCGGGGAGGAGTGCCCCGAGTTCTAAGGAAACGTATGAGGGAATCACATGCCCAATAGATCACCGAATTCGTTTTGAGGCATCCCTGGGAGGCATGGGAGTACTGGACAATGTAAAGGCACAGTTATTTCCCAACACCCTCTACGGACCCGCCATGACTTGGTGGAAGCACCTCCGACCCAACACTATAACATCCTGGGACCAGATGATCGCCAAATTCACTCTACGATTCGAGAACTTCCTCGAAACAGCTCGTCCAGTCAGCTACCTGGCAGAAATTGTGCAAAAGGAACATGAAAGCTTGAGATCGTTTGTCAAAAGGTTTGAACAAGCAGTTGTCCTCGTTGAGTCACACCCCATCAAAGATCGAGTATTCCACATGGGCGAGAACACCAACAACGCTTCATTCCGCTACACGATTGTTGATGCAGGAATAACCACCGAACGAGAGTTGAATGAAGTAATCAAAAAATTCTTGAGCATACATTGTAAAAAAAAAATTTTGATTGAATGAACAGTAAACTCGGAAATAGTACCGATCTTCAGAGCTTCAATCTCGGTCCAAGCACAGTTGGCCTCCAATGTTGGTTTGTTCTCTTTTTCGCCCTCCAATGTCGGTCTACCCTCTTTTCCGCCCGCCAATGTCGGTCTGCTTCTCTTCTCTTCTCGATTTTGCTAGGTCCGAGTCTGCTTCTTCTTCTTCTATGCTTCTTCTCCGTTTTTCTTTCCGTCGGCCTGCTCGCTTTTCTTCACGCCGGTCTGCTCCCTTTCTCCGTTCAGCCAATCTGCTCTCTTTTTATTTCAATGTCGGTCAGTTTCAATGACGGTCTGCTTCTTCTCAATTTTGCTTCTTCAATGTCGGTCTACCTTTTTTTTTTCCCTTCAATCTCGGTCCAATCATCAAAAGGCTGGGTGAAGTTGTAAGGTAAATGGAGGGTAAAAATCCATTTATATAGAAGTAAAATGAGCCGGTTCAACCGGGCCCATGGGCCGAAAGATCTAGCACATACATCAAGACTTGAGCGACTGGTAAAAATGACGAATCGAGAATATGGTTCAATCGCAAAATTTCACAATTATCTTTTTACTAAGATATTTGGAAACTCGGGGGACGAGGAAGATGGATGAATAAACGAGAGCGTCGAAATTATTTTGTGTCGACACAAAATAATTTCGACGCTCTCGTTTATTCATCCATCTTCCTAAATGATTCCCACAGACGGCGCCAATATGATGTGGGGTAAAAATGGATAAGTCGCTAGTTAGTTCGTCGACGCCCTAGATGGATGTAGTTCTTGCTCGAACGATGATATTATTTAGCGGAAGTCGAATAGACCTTGGTTCAAGTCGCCTTTACTTTGATTAAATTCGTGACTTCGCGAAGGTCGGAAAGTGTGCGGACGAAAAAGTGGACCGAGGTCGAGTCCGTCGGTCCTCTGTTGCGTCTGTCCTGGTGGTGTCCGTCGTTGATCTGTGACAAGAAAATAAGGGGTTAGACCCTTTTGGGCCGGTTTGCCTAGGACAACCCGGTACTTAGATTCAACTAGTTAATAAGTCGGTCGACTTTTCAATCTAGGACTTAAAAACTTCGATAGTAGATTTTCGGAAGTCGTTACTTACCGTTTATGAGGAGTAGAGGCCTTGTATTTATAGGTAAGATTTGTTATCATCCTCTCTTGGATGAGTGCCAAGTGTACGGTCCGAATTCGTCCATGCTAGAAGTTGGGCTCATGGGCCTTTAATGGGCTTGGCCCATTTAAGTTGATGAGGCTTGGATTGTAGTCCGAAGGTTGAAGTATTAGACGGCCTCTTGATTTTGGTGTAGTCGGACCTTTAACTTTGGTGAGGTCGAACTCCCTTGATAGCATTGTCCCGATATGATTAAGTTTTCTTAGTTCGGGAGTAGGACTTAAAGGTACATATCACATATATTTAATTTTGTGAAAATAATATTCCTATAACAGCTTTCAAAAGAATTAGATATAAAATGGGGTAAACTTATAAATGAAATGGATGGAGGAAAAAAAAAGGGAAAAAAAGAATGCTCATGATAGGGGTCGATACCTGAGCCTGCAAAAAAAAGTACTTATCCTTGTCCAATGACCAATTGGAGACAACCACTTGACATAATATCTTTGCGTGAACATTTATTTCAACGTTTTGTAGGACATTTCAAACTGGGGTATATTTAATAGTACTTTCACATGGAAAATCGAGGGGTAGCACGTGCCCCGTGCTCCCCTGTAGATTTGCCCCTGCTCGTGTTCATCCTTATACTCTCTGTAACTTTGATGGGTAGTTAATAAATTTTTTTCCCAGAAACCAAAAAATAAAAAACATAGAAACCAGGCTTAAGAAACGATTAAGTGAGAATACTAATCCTTGTTTTGAATCAATTAGTTGGTATAATTTGTTTGTTAGAATGGTGACATTGATTATACGACAGAAGGAGTGTAAAAAAAGGTTGGATAAGAAACAAAGGGGATAGAAACGTAACACTGGCAAACAAGTCCATGCGTGATCAGTACAGGACCCAGTCCGAAGAAGAAGAAAGCAAAAGGAAAGAATAATAATGTTATTCCAGGCTTACAAATGATCACATATTCATAGAGTAAAAACAACTGACGTGGAACAGAGTAAATATATATTGGTAGCTATTGTAATTACGAGTCGATTGGAAAATATTCTTAATAATATACGATTTTAATATAAAATCTCATTCTCATTAGTCGTAATTTCGGCCTCCTCTGCTACAATTCTACCATTAGACTAAAGCTGCTATGTCCACGGATAATATATTGGCGCTGCATGATTATATAAGAAGGAATAATTAGTAAGCCCTGGAAAGTATCTTGTTCATGCTTCTTTTCATGTTTACAACTTTTGCAGCCAAAGCAAATTATCAAAAGTTTGTCCATCACTTAAAAGTCAATATTGGACAACATCATACTTCGCATTTTTAGCTTGCATATACTATATGTTTGGTTATGTTTGGTGTATGTTTAGGAAAATGATATTAGATGAGTGATAACCGGTGACCTCTATGTGATAACAGTAATTGATCGGTCAATTAGTTTTCCTAAATCTAATCAGAGTTATTTTTCATATAAAACCTGAAGATAAAGTGACTGATCAGCACCGAATACACGTACATGGTGATTTACCTACATAGACGCTCACCAAATCAAAAGTATTACCAAGACAAGATGTTGGGCACTAGTACTTAATCATATAAACGAAAATTGCAGATAACATGAAACATGTACATAATGTGAATGATTGAAATTCATTGTTCATCATGACCATCATCTTGACAATTACCTATATTCCAGTGAGATATTGTCAATTGATCAAAAACCTCTATAGATTACAACAAAACAAGGCAATATAGCCTTGGGATTAAAGACATACAACTCATCCAAATTTGAGTAAACACCAGCAACTCCAGCTAAAGAGTCATAGTCCTCCGCATTACCTTCCGGGTTCTTCTTGACCCGCCCTGCAATCACACGACACACTAGCATAGCTCTCCTTCCATCGTCTACTGGCACCCTAGCATTATCATGTGCTTTTCCGCTGGTTGCTGTTGTCAATATACCTAATGAACAAACACAAGATATAACCAAATTAACACCACCGAGCTATAGGCGTTCATTGTTATGTCTCTTACATGTTGTACATAAATTGAATGTACACTATTGAACATCCAACTAGTTATTAAAAGAATGGAGTATTACCTTCGGCTGAAATCCCTGAAGTGACCCTGAACCCGTTCTTAATGATGCTACAAACACTGCAACTCGGAATCAAGTTGCACAAATTGGACGAACCGTTGAGCCCCAGCGAGCACATCAAGGTGGTGCAATGGAACCGTAGCAGCTCATTGCCATCGGCCAGGCACCGGGGGTGCTTCTTGGGCAGCCTGGTGGCCTTGGTCTTGATAGTGTCCCTATACTCCTCAAACTTGGAGATGGTCTTAGGGGTATTTTGGACTTTTAGTATACGGTCAATCTTGCATACTGGTGCCTGTTTCTTGAGCCAACTTGACTGGAATATGATCTCCACTATGTTCTTGCTTGTGTCCTCTGGACCCAGTTCAGAAACTGTTGGTTTTGTGTTTTGACCATAAAAGATGGTCAGACCAATAAAATCCATAGCATTTAAATAATTCATTTAATAATCAGATCGAATAGTTTTTCTTCGCATTATTTGCGTTAACTGTTTAGTTTTCAAATTTTTTTGTGTGTGTGATTTTGTGCCATTTTGGAAGCCCATCATTTATGAGTCGTCGAAAAGAGTGAGTCAAGTGAGAAACCGTGCGACTAGAGCTTAAAATAATCTCAGTTAGTAGGTGACAACAAGGCAAAGATAGATTTAAATGAGCCCATGAATGATGTTGATACTTCAATATCAACTTCATCTTTATCTTTTAGTTCAATATAACTTTGATACTCTATTTTATCGAGAATTTTTAACCGTTCCACTGAACTTGACACTAAGAAATCTACTAATAACTTTTGTCATTTTTTATATGTTAGTATCATTTAATTTAAAATTTTTAATCAAAACTGCATGATAATTCTAATGAACGAAGTTCTAGTGATTGAGGGAGGGGTAAAAATGGATGAAATTTTTACAAAACTTAAAAGGGTAAAAGCTAAAGAAACATACAGATAAAATAAGACAAAAATCAAAGAAAACAATTTAACAAAGAACTGAAGAATAGAAAATTACCAGCATGCCTGACAGCCTGATGAAGCTCCAAATTCTCAGCTTTCATGAAAACCTCACCACATTCAGAGCAAGAACAAACAGTGTTTCTCAAAGAAGGATCCCTAGTCATGCCAAGAACAGGATCCACCACCATTCTACACTCATAGCACCCAGACAACTTCCTGATGTTCCTAAATGACCCCGAAATCGAAGGAGGCGTAGACGGGATCGTAAACGAAGAAGAAGACGAAGACGAAGAATTCGAGACCCCAATCTCGTTGGAACGGCCTGTTGTTAACATCATTGCAGCTCTCTTCTTCTGTTCCTCAGGGGATAAGGAGAGTTCAGGCTTGTGCATGACTTTAGTGTTGCTGCATAGTGAGCCTGAGCATTTCATTTTCTTGGATTTCTTGTTCAGTTCCTCTAGTGTTAGTTGCTCTGTTTTCCCCTGTTTCTTTGACTTCTGGCTGCTTTTCTCAGCTTCTAGCTTTTCTAGTGTTTGTTTCAGCTTCTGCTTCTGCTTGTTCTTGCTGTGGAGCTCTTCTTGAAGCTGGTTTAGTGTCTGTTGCTCTTCTTGAACTTGTTTCAGCTTCTGCTTGTGGGAAATTTCCTGTTGCTGGAGATTATGTTCCTGTTGAATCTCTTGTGTTTGTTCCTCTGTTTTCCCCTGTTTCTTGGACTTTTGGCAGCTTTTTTCAGCTTCTAGGTGTTGAAGTGTTTGTTCCAGCTTCTGCTTCTCCCTTTTCTTGTTCTGGAACTCTTCTTGGAGCTGATTTAGTGTCAACTCCTCTTCCTGAGCTTGTTTCAGCTTTTGCTTATGGAGCACTTCTTGTTGAGGTTCTTGGTGTTGTACATGGAGGTACTTGCAGGTGAAAAGGCTTTTCATGGCAGCCCATGAGTGTGGCTTCTTCTCTTGCTGCTTTTGCTTATGAGAAGGGTGAGTTTTTGGCTTTTCTTTGGTGGGTTTTCTGGGATTTCTGCTTTTGGCCATAGCAGATGCAGAGTGGTGAGTTTGTTTGTAGCTTGTGCAGTTGTGCTTAATGAGGAAGCAGAAAAAAGTGCTTAATGAGGTAAGGGCCTTTGCAGAAAATAGGTGGTGGGTTGCACTAGTAAAATAAGGTGAGACCAGTGTCTCTATACACAGATCCTGTATTTGAGACTTGTGGACCCCCTCTTCTATTAAAATGATACTACCAGTACTACCTCTGTAATTAGGAAAAAATAACGACAACTTCGTCCCAAAAAAAAACTTCCTACCTACTTAATTTCTCTATTATTAAGAAAAAGCTAATAAAATATTAGTTAATGTGGAATATTATGTTGGTAAAGTTGTAAGTGGGTGATAAAGTTTTAGAGAAATTAAATAAAATGATGATAAAGTAGAAAAGATATAAAATAAAGAATTAGTTAGTGAGATAAAAACTTTCTATTTATGAGTTAGAAAGTTTCTAATAAAATGCCAAAAAAATAAAGTTAGAAAGTTATTAATGGAATGAAGAGAGTACTAGAAATAGTTTGTGGCATATTATGTTTATAAAAATTGTAATTGTTTGGTAAAGTATGAAATAGGATGAAAAGATTTATGATATGATAGAGAAATAATAAAAAAAGTAAAGGGTGGGATAAAATGTTTTATTATTTGACTTAGAAGGTTTGTAATTGAACCTCAAATAAGAAATGCTATGAATTTTTTGAATCAACATAAAATATTTTCAGGGATAAAAAAATTAGGGTACTACTACTAACACTTGGGTTCAAATTCGAGAAATGAACACTTGAGTGGCTGGATTGCATCAATAATGCTATATCCATTTCAGAAAAAAGTGTTACATTTCTTATTATGCGATTAATCGTTCGTTGATTAATTTTTCTTAAACGATATTAATAAATAAATTATTAAAATTATATGATGAAAATTTAGTAATTAAATTTTTATTATATGATTTTATTAAATTATTTACTATTATCGTTTATGAGTAATTTGTGGTCAAACTCGAAGACAGTTGACCGGTCAAAGTCAAAATGTAACACTTTCTCTGAAATGGGGGGAGTATTTCAGAGTTGGACTCTCCATGACTATTTTTTTGTTGAATATGTCTTTTTTTTTTTTTAGTCCGTCTCCTGAGAATCTACAATATATTGAGAGTCATACATAATAGACAAACATAGACAATTTATACATAAAACTATACAACATGATTTTTTTCGCGGGCCGACCCGTATTTTTTTCTTACAATACACAGCTCCTTTCATTGTCCATCCAGTCATATTGATACTTTGGATCAAATTGTCTATGTTTAGAATAAAATTATTGATGACAAACTATTTATCCCAAAGAAACACAATATTTATAATCTTTGCAAACAAATAAAACACCCTGAATTGTTCGTCGACTCCTCCATCCACGTCTCCATCTTTATCATCAATCGTTTTCTTTATTCAACCACCATTTTTACGAAAACCTAGTATATGAAAAAAAAAACTTCAACAATTTGGCAACTGTCACACACAATTTTACCATAACAATAGACTATTACACCACAACAATAGACAACCCAATTAAGTTGCATAACTCATTCGCTTGTCAGACACAATCCTCACACTAGCATGGGACTCAATGGACACATTCATGAGCATATTCACACAGACATTCAACTATTTGACAACTGTCACACACAATTTTACCATAACAATAGACTATTACACTACAACAATAGACAACCAAACTGCAGAACTCATTGTCTTGTCAGGGACAATCATCACACTAGCATGGGACTCAATGGACACACTCATGCGCATATTCACACAACCATTTCAACTATTTGGCAACTGTCATACACAATTTTACCATAACAATAAACTATTACACTACAACAATAGACAATTTAAAAACAATACTACATGAAGTCTAACCATAAAATAATATAACAAACATCAACTATTTACACATAAAAATGTATAATTCACACAAAAGAATAGAAGATTTTTTTAAAAAAAAAACTACAGAAACCCTAACCATAAAGCAATGAAATCAAAACATCATCTATTTACAATTAAACATACAATATTTGCATGAAAACCTAAACATAATCGAACACTACAAACAAACAAAGCAAAAGCTAAGAAAAACAAACTGAAAATATAGAAAACACGCAAACATAAACAATTACAGCTCAAACATGCACAATTAAAGTTCAAACATCAACAATTACACCTGAATATACAGTTACTCGAAATCACTAAAAATCACCAAAACCAAACGAAAAATGAAAAAAACTGAAGAATCGAGATAAGAAACCTGCAAATCGAGAAAACAACAATGTTATGACTTATATGTGTTGAGTAGTCGGAGATCCGCCGGAGAAGACAACCGGAAAAGCTTCGAATTCCGGCCAACCGTTTCAAAAGTCGACCAAATGAAAAAACAAAACCGGTAGAAAGGTAGATCGGGCCATGGACTACTCAAATATGCGATCGGATTGAAGATTGGTGGTCGGACAGCGGAGATATCGCCGGAAATGTGATCGGAAAAGAGAGAGAGAGAAAGGAAGATGAGAGGGTAGAGAGAGAGAAGAAGGAAATGAAAGGAAAAAAAAAAAGAAAATAGGTATTTATATTAATCTGACAACCTGCTTTTAGATCCATATTACGAACCAGAACCTGGATCTGTGATTGATTCATGAATTTGAATAGAAACCAAGTCACCCCCAAATTGTGTATAATTGTGTATTTGTTCAGGACTCTCATAGTATATAGAACTTTTTTAAGTTTTAGTATTTTTTCCGCTGTCGCTATATAAACGGTGCACATAATCATAATCTAATCCACATAACATGTTTGAAATTTTCACCTAATTTAAATCCATGACTTCGATCTAAAGCCAAATGAAGAAATAAACCCGATCTAAAGCCAAATGAAGAAATAAACCCAAAAAAATTAAAACTAGATCGATACGGTCTAGTTCTTTACATGAATCTAATACGTACACATTGTATTTTTACAGGTATACGTGATTCTATAGAATATTTATCAACAATTTAATAAATATGTATCCAATTTTTTTGCACTTGTATTAGTCGGATTGGATTTAAATGTAAGTCTAGAATTCTACTTCCCCAATATTATATATTCACTACTCCTGATCCTCATGTAGCAAAGAATCATCTGTTTGTTTCAATGAACCGTTGGAGTACTAGTAGTACAAATTAACAAAGAACGAATGCATACACGCTTGCACGCGATATAAATGTAAAGAATTGTTAGGAAATTAATTAATTAAATTGATCAGAAAACGATAAAGGATGGGAAAGGGAACAGAATGGGAGACATGATATGTAACACTGACAAACAACATGAGTCGCATCATTACCATATGTTTAACGTTAAAAGATTCACCAACAACTTTGTTAAATCATTTAACAATTAATTAATTAATCAAATTACGAACTTATTATATTAATATTGATTATGATGTCTTCAAGGTGTTATATAGGACAACCGGATAAGTAGGAAGTGAAACTTTACAGTTTTGATTTTCAATAAGCAATAATCCTGACTCGATATCTCATGAGTTGTAAATACTTAGTAGGACAAAAACATTGCATTAATCTACCATTAGTGGGTTTGATTTCATGTTTCCCACACGAATATGAATTGTACTGACAAAGGAAGAAGTATACCCTATCTTTCAATTGCCAATGTACAATCTCTGTAGTGGTTGCAAATACCTATAAAATTCGTTTCTGTCAATAGAGAAAAGAAGTTTTAAACATACAAGTCCTTCTAACACTAGGACTCCCTCCGTCTCAGATTAAATGTCCCATTTTAACTTTTTGCAGTCAATTTTTTTTTAATTTTGACTGCAATTTAATCTTAAATCGTAAATGTAAAATGCCCAATTAAATTATATAATGAAAATTAATTCCAAAACTTTAATTATATAATTTAATTGGACATTTTATATTTACGATTTAAGATTAAATCGTAGTCAAAGTTTGAAAATGTTAACTGGAAAAGGTTAAAATGAGACATTTGATCCGGGACGGAGAGAGTATTATCTACCTACTTACATAAATACAATCCTCATTAAGACTTATTAGAGATGGAGTTGAATTTTGAAATTGTTGAGGGAGGATGGAATTCAATGACGCAAAACCCGCCATGGATTTGCACAAAGATTAAAGAGAGGAAAGAAAATTAGTGGTGGACCAGCACGCAAATTAGGGTATCTAGAATTAAGTGCTGCCTAGCTACCATTGCTAAGAACAAGGATCAAACACTTATTACTTCATAATTCATTGTCGTCGATGATCCATTTCATTTAATTTACTACTGATTTAATGGTAGAGCAAAGCTGATTTTGATTCCTCCTGCTCCAAAAATGACATCACGACATGCAATAAAGTTTCTACTTTTATTACTAAGAGTAAATAAGAGTAAAGTTGAATGCTAGTGTATAGATTTCACAACTAACTTTTCAAGTCTGTTATTATATTTTGCAGGATTTAGAATGAATACGGAAAATTACACCTCCTCCGGTGGAAATACACGTATTTAAAAAAATCCATAATATTTGAATAATAACACATTAATCCCTACAATTTTTAAACAATTACGAATTGGTAGTTGCATTTTGAAATGGCCAAACACATACTTATATGCTAAATACAAATTTGACTCTGACTTACAATAAATTCAATATTTACCTCGAAAGAATATTTTATTTTTCAAATTGAAATGCATAAATTGCACATATCAATTTTCAACTTACTAACCGCTATCATTCAACTTTTTTCTGTCCCTAAAATTACTTCATAAATATAGAAGCATTTTTAAAAGAAGAGAAGACGAAATGAAAAATTTTATCTTTAAAAAAACTAAAAAAAAATTTGTAATTTTGTTAACATGACATGATGTTTATTTTCTTTAGGTTATGAGAAAGAAAAACATATTATTCGTTCAAGCAATTTTTTTTTTTTTTTTTTTGTACTTTAACTTGGATGGATTAATTCATAAAGCCAGATAATTGAAAAACTCGAACCACTTATCGAGTAACTGTTTAGTAAACTCTGATACATTCAATTATTTATATTTTAGTCTTATGCACTTTGAAACTGTACTTTATAACTCTTCATGTACTCAAAGGAAAATGAAGTTATAAAATAAGTGGTAGCTGATATTAACAAAATAGTTATTATTTTAGTTGTAAAATTAATAACCACAAAATATTTATTTTTAATAATACAAATTAAGAAATTATTGGCTATTATTTTGTTTTACTGATAATTTACTTTAATTTAGTTTAAAAGATTAACCAATAATTGGTTAAATTCAAAAAGAGAATAATCATGTATTTATTATTATCATGGTCCACATAACTTTTCTTTTAAAAACAGAAAAATTTAAAAATATGAAACATAAAAATTACGGTGTTACACAATCCATAAGTTTCACTTAGTACTAAAA
The DNA here is from genome assembly GCA_026545765.1 of Plantago major. Classification (NCBI taxonomy): domain Eukaryota; kingdom Viridiplantae; phylum Streptophyta; class Magnoliopsida; order Lamiales; family Plantaginaceae; genus Plantago; species Plantago major. The sequence continues at coordinate 80,439,553 of CM048841.1, forward strand.
AAATTAATAATCATACAGTTCGAAAATAATATTTTTAACAAAATATTAAAAAATAAATAATGCTGGAAAATAAAGTGTTTAAGTTGAATTAATTAAGATGTAAGTTATACTTATGCAAAATAGAAAATTAAGATCATGTTTGGATGGTGAACTTAGAAAGTGGAAAATTGACCAATCTATTATTGTTCAAATTTCGAGAACTAATGTGTAATAAAGTATTTTTATAGGGAGTCCATATGAAATTTGCCATTTAGAATATGTAGCATTATGTGACTTTATAGTTGGTTGAATGTTTTAAAAGGAGCTTCATTTTTTTTTTTTTTTTTTTTTTGGCTTGAAAGAGTTTCTTGTATAAAGAAGATACATATATGGTAGTACTAGAACGTCAGAACACGCTACGCGTGTTATTATGGCATTTAATAACAAATGAGATTAAAAAAAAAAGTATATGAAGGTAAGTACCATAGTTGTTTATGATAATATTTTTTTTTTCGAGTTGAATTAGGGTTTTGGTTAGTGCGAATTGATCTGTTTCAATTTAATTAAAGAAAATGGAGAATAACTATTGGTTATCGTTGTTTTCTTTTATGATGAATTGATTTTGTTTAGGTTGAATTAGGGCTTTGAATTTAATTGATGAAGACAGATTGAGTTTTTTAATGACGAAGTGATTGTGTAGGGTTGATTTAAGACTTGAAATTTAATTGGAGAATACAAATTGAGTTTTTTTAAATGAGTAATTGACTTTGTTGAGTTGTGCTAGGGCTTAGAATTAGAATGAATAAAACATATTAGTTTTTTGTAACTAAAGTCTAATTTACATATATATTACAAATTGATTCAATTTAACTTAAATTAAGTATTCAATTGCACAACTCCAATAGTTGTCCACTTTTATATGTGTGCGCGCGCGTGCGCGCGTGGTGTAACTAGACAGTGGGGCAGTTTGGGGGGGGGGGGGCGTTTGCGGTTGGGGTTAGTCTTTACAAATCCAAACTTACATAGTATGGTACTAGTTTTTACAAATCCAAACTTACATAGTATAGAAAAATATTCGAATTAAAGAACTTAAGTTATAATGCTTCTGTGTTATTCATTTATCAGCATGTGCGCGTTAATAGTATGTGTTCCATCCATTTGAATTCACAGTGCAAATAAGGATTTTGGAGTCTGAATTTATGACTCTTGATGAAAATTTTAACTTGTTATCATATGAAGACAAGTGAGAACGTAATTTAGAAATTACGTAAGAGTAGCAAATGACTGCTCTCTAAATTCACATCCACATAAGAGTTCAATCCCAAACATGCTATTGGAAATTTATCATCTCCTTTATGTACTGCGTTTCGATTTCTCTCCCTCTCTCTCGTTTTTTTTTTCCTCTCTTCTTTTGCATCTTTGTGCTAAGTAATTTTTAACAAGAATGTACAAAAGATACTTCCTGGATAGCCATTTTTTATCAAGAATGTACTAAGACTGTGTACTGGATGCTTCAACTTTCAACTGTGAAGTGTGTGAACCACACAGTATAATAAAGGGCCTACATTGAAATTTGAAAATGATCCTGTAGACGAACGAAATTCGTATACTTTAAAGTGACATTTAAAAATATATATTAGAAAACAAAATACAATTTTCTAGCATTTTTGGAATTTTACTAAATTAAATTCTAAAGTAAAATTGCTAGATTATTTTCTAATATATAAATCAAATTATGTCACATGGGTCAACATGGAAGTAAATCATGTAAATTGGCTATATGTGAATAAATTGGGCCATATATGATGGACTGGGCTATATGTGAATGAGCCTTCTACATATATGGAAAAGATTCTCTTCTAAACATTATAAATAGAAGAGCACCCTCATTCATTTCCACACACACAAGAGAAGAGACACCAGAAGCTCCACAGCAAGATCACAAGTTCCAGAGCCAGAGCCAGAGCAAATCCTCTCATCCTTCTCTCAAGATCCGCCTTGAAGTTCGAGCAAACATTTAAGAAGTTCATCCGGAAATCAAAGAGAAGTCGCCGTTTGATCCAAGAAGAAGCCCCTGCGCGCTTGGAGAAACGTTATTGGAAGATCAACCGCTGCCAAAGGAAGATCAAATCCAAAAGCCCGGTCGAAGCTCGATCAACCTTCTTGAAGTTCTTCGCCAGAAAGTACCGTTTGATTCAAGATCGAGCCTAAAAGCCCTTGAAGAAACGTTTCATGTCGGGCAAACTTCCTCTAAAGAAGATCAAAGGCTAAATCCTGCGACGATCTAGAAGTGTTCTTCGTGGAGTTCATCAAATCCCTAAGAAGTTCGTCATCGCTCGCCTCAAACACTCTCAAGTTCACAATTCGATCCGAGATCAAGCCAAGAAGCCCTCGCATCGACGTTTGCCCGACTTTGAAGTCACAAATCCTAAAACGAAGAATTTCAAGATCCAAGTTCGCCGCTTTAGAAGACTAGAATCAGAGGATTAGACTAGAGAATTGTACCCGCATTCATTAGACCAATAAAATTATAATTTGAGCAACTTTAGTTGCCACAGATTTTTGGCACGCCCAGTGAGACATCTCTACCTCTCATCTCTAGTGAAGCTCTATGCCTCCTAGCAAGACGATTAATTCTTCTCAAACCTCGGATGAAGCGCAATCCAAGGGTGCTGAAGACCCGCAAACCATGGCTATCAAAGCCTATGAATCTCTAGCTACAACTGCCAACAAAAAGAGATGGAGAAGAAACATCTGATGATGACAACGGGTCTTTGCCATTATCTCCTAAAACAAGAGAAGTTCCTCCTCACCTCCCAACGGTGAGTAATCCTTCACTTGACCAAATAGTGTTAGCTTTGACAAAATCCATGGAGTTTCTTATGAAGCATACCCAGGAACAAGACCCCAAGATTGCAAAGCAGATGGAACGAGAATCCACACCCGAAAAAATTTTGAGCAAGGAAACAGCTGAAACTAGCAAGGCGGGAGGAAATCACCATGTGGTGTATGAGGAACCATCATACGCTAAGCCAATATCAAAACAATGAGATATGTCAATCAACTCCAGTGGAATGATCCCAGCCGATCAGTTGAAGGAATTCATCAGGGGAGCTCTGAAAGAAAGTCTTGATGAAGGTTCCAAATCATCCTTCACTTATAGCAAGTCATACACACGAATGATTGATAATATGAGAATGCCAGCTGGATATCAACCCCCTATGTTTCAACAATTCGATGGCAAAGGAAATTCAAGGCAACACATCGCGCATTTTGTTGAGACATGCAATAATGCCAGAACCAATGACGATTACATGGTGAAGCAATTCGTTCGCTCGCTGAAGAACAATGCTTTTGACTGGTACACCGATCTAGAAGATGGATCTATAGACAGCTGGGGGAAACTTGAATAAGAATTCCTTAACCGCTTTTATAGCACAAGAAGGACAGTTAGCATGGTGGAGCTCACTAACGCACGCCAGTGGAAAGAAGAGCACGTCATAGACTTCATCAATCGGTGGAAAAATTTGAGACTCAACTGCAAAGACAAATTGTCTGAATCCTCAGCAATTGAGATGTGTATCCAAGGGATGCATTGGGGACTCCGATACATTCTCCAAGCTATCCAGCCGCGGTCATTCGAGGAACTGGCAACTCGGGCTCATGACATGGAATTAAGTATATCTTCAAGCGAAGCTGATGGCCCTCCTAGACATGATGCATCCAAGGTGAATAGTTTGAAAGGGGGCAAGCCTCAATTCAATGTTAGAGAAGTCGTGAGTACAAATGTTGCAAAGGTCAAAGTACCAAGATCTCCCAAGGATAAAGCTAAGGGAAAGGTGGTCCATGTAAGCCATGCCCCACAAAAAGAAGAACAAAGAAAGTCAACATTAGAAGAGATGTTGGCAAAACAATAACCATTCCTTGACACTGACGTCCCTGGAATATTTGACGACTTAATGAAGAATAACTTGATCGAGTTGCCAAAAATGAAAAGACCAGATGAAGAAGGACGCTTAGATGATCCCAAGTACTGCAAATATCATCGCCTTGTAAGTCATCCAATACAAGACTGCTTTGTTTTCAAGGAAAAAGTTATGAAGCTGGCCCGATAAGGAAAAATTTCACTGGAAGAGGAAAATGCAAGTGCCAATACTACCTCATCTCTTGAAATGCTTGATGAGAAGAAAGAGACAAGCACTACGGGTTCACTTGACCATTCCCAAACCAAAGCAAGACTTCCCACAAAAGAAGTGAAGATTGATCAATGCAGGTCGACTATCTCCTTCACTGATGAAGACCTCTTACTTGGCTCTAAACCTCACAACCGACCGTTGTTTGTGACTGGCTACACCCGTGAGCAAAAGATAAACAGGATCATGATCGATGGAGGCTCTGCAGTCAACATATTGCCAATACAGACTGTGAAAGAAATTGGAATACCAATGGAAGAACTTTCCAGCAGCCGCTTGATGATCCAAGGTTTTGATCAAGGGGGGCAAAGAGCACTTGGAATTGTACGATTGGAGCTGTCAATTGGTGACATGTATTCGGCCGCGTTATTCCATGTTATAGATGCCAAAACATCGATCTTACAAAATGTTGTTAGGAAGGCCATGGATACATGGATATGGTGTGGTCCCCTCAACCATACACCAGTGTTTCAAGTACTGCCATAATGGAGTGGTGAAAAAGGTGCTTGCAGATAACAAGTCATTCACTGAAGTGGAGTCCTTTGCTGATGCCAAGTATTACATCGAGCGAGCGAAGAATGAAAATGAAGAACAAAATTCTTTGGCTAGAATTTTCCCTAAATGGTAAGGTACAACATTGTATTATAGCATGTTCGGCCTTTTTTTAAATATTTCATGGCAAATGGTCTTTGGCTAGAATTTTCCCTAAATGGTAAGGTACAATCCAATTTCGAACTAGCCCGTTGGACCATATCCAGACTCTAATTAGTAGGATCCAATTTCGAACTAGGCCGTTTAAAAATGGGCTTCCTCGGCCCATAATTGTTGAGGCGGGCAATGAATCATTTCAAATCAGCATCTTTTACAACTTGCAGACAAAGACAGCACAGAGAAGTGAGATGAGTTCTTCAATGGAAACCTTTCAGTTGCAGTGTTCCAAATTTCCAGCAAAAACACACTACTAGATTCGTCACCAGAAATGCTTCGGAGATCAATCGATGGAAGGTGAGCTTGAACCAGAGGAAGAAGGTAAGTTCCTCAAGCCCAATCTCAGCCGTCCGATTAACATCTGCCCAGATTCCATCAATCTCAGCCGTTCCTTCTACACCACTTCCACCGTCAACTCAACCACCTCATCTTCCTCCTCTTCTCCACCGGAATTGGTCCGTCTAGTTCACGCTGCCTTTAAACGGAATCGTCCTCTCGGTACTGCACTTCACTTACCTTTTTCGTGCTCTCAGTTTCAATTTTGGTTAATCAAGTTAGGGTTTATGTGATGCGCTAGCTTCTATTGAGAACTTGAGCTGCTTAATTAGTGATGCTGTGTTACAATTTGTTTTGGTGTAAGTTGCAACCACTTTTGTTTTGATTTATCTTGAATTAAGTTGCAATTAGTTCAATTTAAGAAGTAGATTATGACATAATTATACTGCTCTTTTGCATTTATATGTATTGTTTTCGCAGTGATCATTTCTGAGTCAGTTACCGTCACTTGAATTCAGCACCTTCAAATAAATTGCAGCGATTATTTCCATGCTTGTCATTCTATGGAGAAGATATTAGTGTTAGCTTAAGAAATTGCAGCAAGCTTTAGTATGCCTCCAGTGTCCTTGATTGTAACTCTTGCTTAGTTTATTAGTCATTTTTATGCAATGAATCAGTAAGAGTAAACATGGACTGCATTAGCGTGGTATCGAAGCTGTGATTCTTTTCAAAAATGGTATACTGTGTGCTGCTCATTTTTATAGGTTTCGGCTGTTAGATTGACAAAATATTTCCGTGCTTGTTTTATGGAGAAGTTGGGGGTATGTCATGTTTAGGCAGTGGGGGTAGTAAGAGTAACGATTCACTGCATTATCTGGCTGGACAATTTGACTAAAATTAGTGGAGTGCAGTGGCTATACTGCATTTAATGAAAGATATACTGCATGTTATTCAATATTTTAGGTTTCTTTTTGTTTTAAGGATATATAAATACATTGGCAATTTTCTTTCTTGCATTATCCTTCACGTTTTCACATTAAGGTGATGAATTCTGCTTTGGTTCTTTGGTTGATATTGTCAGCAATACACTCTTATTCACAGCTATCATGTTAGTGTAGGTCAGTTGTTTTGATGAATATATTCCATTTGATATACAGGTATGATTCAGCCAAGTAAATTTAAGCCAAAGAGAAATGTTCCTAAACGAGAAATTTCAAGTATAAAACCAAATCCAGCAGTTGATGATAAAAGGGGCAAGAAGGACATTTCTCAGGATGACAGATTCAGGAGCCCATTTTCACAGTCCAAGAGCATATATTCTGTTACAGGAGAGAAACAGAATCATGAGGATGGGACAATGACTGCACCATCAGAATGGGGTTCCACCGTAAATAATACACGTGAAGAAAATATTGAGCCTTACAATTCTCAGAGAGATCAACCTGGACTTCCCACAATGTGTAGTATCAACAATGCGGCGGTTTCATCTTGTCCAGAATCGAGGAATATACTCACTGGAGTACAAAAGAAGGTCCAATTTGCCACCAACAGCAGCGCCACATCTTGCGGTAATTAGTCTTCTTTTGCTTTAAAGTGATAGTGTAGTCTGCAGATATTGAATTTCTAATCATATAACAAATTACTTGAGTAAAGTGAATGTTAACTGGTGTGTTAACAGTAGGATTTAGCCTTCTGAATTTATAGAAGATGCTGCCATTTGTTGATGCAGGGGCCAATTATACAATGGCCACTCGAACAGATGATTTGTTGTCTCATATGGATTCACTTGCATTGACAGAAATGGAGTATGATCAAGGAAATCAAGCAGATACTCCATCTGCCATGAATGACCATTGGCAACATAACAACTTTCAGGGCATGGAAATACATAGTAATTTGAGGTCGGGTGAGGGAATTTCTTCTCTGTTGGCTGGACAAACGGATAAAGACTTCGGAAATTTTTTACGGAACGATTTGATTGGTGCCATGACTCAATCTTCAGTTGCTGGGTCTTCCTGTGTTACCTCAACACTAATAAACCCAAACTCGGCTCCTGTAGTCAGTTCGACGACCTATCCGTCGCAACCTCAAGCAATTGGTGCTCAAATTGGTTCTGAGCCTACTGGAGCAGACAAACTTCAAACAGATGCTGTGCAGCAATCAGGTTCTTTGTCAAAGCATGCTGATGGTGTGGTATCTCATTACTCAACTGTGACATCACAAGCTATCCGTTCCCATGATGTAATGGCAAAGGAGCCGCAGAGCAGTTTACCAAATGAATTTGATATTCCTAAAAATTCTTCTCCTGAAGACAACAACGTTTGCAAAGGGAATGTGATGAATGTTACTTCTCAATCATCCAATGTTCCTCTGTCAGATGAGAAGTTAGAAAACCTCAAGCCAGAGAGAGTGCAAAGAGGTGCCAGTGGTAAAGCTGCGTCAACATCTCGTAAAAGAGATTATAACCCTGATCTATTTTTTAAAGTTAATGAAAAGATGTACCAGAGACTTGGCAAAATTGGTAGCGGAGGAAGTAGTGAGGTCCACAAAGTCATATCATCGGATTGTGCTATTTTTGCCTTGAAGAAGATAAGACTCAAAGGCCGTGACTATGCCACAGCATATGGATTCTGTCAAGAAATTGAATATCTAAACAAACTGAAGGGGAAAAGCAACATCATTCAACTTATTGACTATGAGGTACAATCTGAATATGAATAATGAATCTGAATATTCTATTATTTTATCTCTCAGCATCTGTTATTTTTCAGGTTTCCATATATGGTATACTCGTTGATGAATATTTCCTGCAACATTATATTTTACAGTTCATTACTTGAATTCACTATTGGTTTGCATGTAAACGAATCGTGCTACATAGCCCTCCCATGTTGTTACGTACGGTAATTTTTGCAAGTTGCAATGTAGAAAGATGTAGGAAATACTATCATACAGTAATATTCGGTTTTTTTTTTTTTTTTTTTTTTTTTATGTCTAATTGGTTTCGCATGGAAATTCCAGATTCGAGCCAACTGCCTAGAGTACTTTCTGTGACTGGGCCCAATCTCTGTCCTATAAGAAAGAACTGGCATCCTAATGTGTGAAAATCTCCTTAGCTCCTGAAATGATTAAAACTTGATAAAAATGAGAAATTCATGTCTATTATGCATGTGATAGTAGCATAAGAGTAAGGCACAGAAAAAATCATGTCACTATCTTTATGCACATAATGTTAATAGATATAGACTCTGCTAGCTCAATCTCATGTCCAATGTGTATACATACCCTACCATACATTTGTGGGATGTCAGATGAACACTTGGAAGACAATTTTGAATGTCTTTTAAAGTCATGACGTTTGGAAATTGGATATATAAGTATTAAGTATGTGTCCTCCAAGATGCATGCATGGAAGTTAAGAAGTGGTCTGTTGGAGTTCTAGATGTTAAGGTTCTGTTACCTGAAAATCTAATTCTTATGTGTGGTAGGCTTGTAGCTAATGTGAAGTTTTCCTTCTCAGGTGACTGACAAGAGATTGCTTCAGGAAGTGATGAATGGTTCCATGAGTGATAAAGATGGCAGGATCAAGGATGATCAGTATATATACATGGTACTTGAATATGGGGAAATTGACTTGGCGCACATGCTAGCTCATAAATGGAAAGAGCTGGATAGTTCTGATACGACGATAGATGAGAATTGGCTCCGGTTTTATTGGCAGGTTCATTTTTCACTGTTTTATCTCAAGATCCTGATACGACTAAAGTTCATATACTCTTTACACCATCTATCATCTATCATCTCTGAGATCTACTTTTCATGTTATTGCAGCAAATACTCCAAGCTGTAAACACCATTCATGAGGAACGAATCGTGCATTCTGATCTGAAGCCGGCTAATTTTCTTCTAGTGAGAGGTTCTCTTAAGCTTATTGATTTTGGAATCGCAAAGGCCATAATGAATGATACAACCAACATTCAAAGGGACTCGCAGGTTTTTCTACATTCTTTTTCTTTCTTAAGTTTGGAGATAGTTACCTATGCTTCTGAAATATTTTCTTGGTTGTCAACGTTCAAAATTTGTTAATGATAATTTTGATGTTTCTAAATTGAATTTATTACCTACTTCTATCTGTGACTGCAATCTGGAGCAGTAAACACATTCACAATGATAGAGTGGCAACAAAGAATTGCAAATTTCTTTCATTTCCGAGTCTCTAAAGAAACTAATTTGCATTATACATTCGGCATCTCTATAATTAATGCTGGGTAAGTTCTTTTGGGGACTGCAAATGGACTTATCCTATAGGATCCTTCAAATATTGTGATTATTATTCTGTTGCAAAAACTACTTCTAGGGTATTTTTATTTTTGCAGACTTTCAGCAAATGCTCTATGGTCTGTGGAGTTGTTTTTTGCTGCATTGATTGATTTTCTATACTTATATGACTACGTATTTGTTTTACATCCGGATATAGATTGCTAACTTCTTGTGCATACACGTAGAGAAATCTTCTTACTTGTTCTGTATAGTCTCACGTACATTATAGTAAGTGCCCGAAGTGTGAGTCAGACTTTCTTTCTTTTCTTTTCTTTTCTTTTTTTTTTTTGCACAAGGTGTTGTCAACAATTTGTCATGCATGCTTGTATAATTATTCAGCATGAGATGATTGTGTCCCTTATTATGCTAAGATCAAATAATGATTTCAGGTAGGCACACTAAGTTACATGTCCCCTGAAGCATTTTTGTGCAACGAGACAGATGCAAACGGAAATGTAATAAAGTGTGGTCGCCCATCAGATATCTGGTCGCTGGGTTGCATCCTATACCAAATGGTTTACGGCCGAACACCCTTCTCAGAATATAAAACTTTCTGGGCCAAATTCAAAGTCATTACAGACCCGAACCATGAGATCACATATGAACCAGTGTCCAACCCGTGGCTCCTTGATCTTATGAAGAAATGCCTTGCCTGGGAACGTAATGATAGATGGAGGATTCCACAATTACTCCAACACCCGTTTCTCGTCCCCCCGGTCCCACATCAATTACCCGCCCCACCCGAACAAAGTCTGAAAGCATTTCAACATATCTCTGAATTATGTGCAAATGACCAGAAGTCTTCCATGCTATGCTCTCAACTTCAAGAAACACTAAGGAATCCAGAAGCAGCAGTAGAAACAGATTCATCTGTCTCGAAGCACCTAGCACGAAAGTTTCTTTGTAAAATTTCTAACCTTTGCTTTCAACTCCAAGAGCAGCTAGCTAAACTTTAGAGTGACAAGCATTTGAGTGATAGATTATTATTAGATGTGTTTATTAGCAGGCATTGTATCTGTTCTGTAATTAAATGAATGTCAACTCACATGTGTTTATCAACAACCATCAAATGTTTCTCCAGGTACACACCGTTTAGTCCCAGATGAAATTTATTAAATTCATTTGATGTACCTTGAAAAGGAGTCAATAGTATTTGTGAAATACTGTATAGGAATCCTGGTGCTAATAATAGGTTACCTAGGGTATGGACAAAGAAAGATGGCCCAAGTTTGGCTTGAAGCCATGTGCCAAGAGGATCTACCCATTCTGCTATCTTTTTTGTGCGTGCAGACAATTGTGCCTTAGGAGTTCTGATGTTATGTTTTACCTCAACTCCTTCCAATTATTGTATCAGGTTCTGTACATTCTGACAGATAAATGATTGACAGCTGACTTGTACCTTAATACCTTTTCCTTCAGTTTCACATTTTCACTATCTGTAACTTGGTGTACCTTTCCACGGGTTCACATTTTTTACCATTTCTAACTTGTGTTGGTGACTTGTTTATAAACTTTATTTAGTTGCGTTATCCTTGTAGGTTGATAACCTTCCTTGTAGGTTCCGGAGCCGAGAGTGGAATTGACTCGGGAACGTGCACTCGTTTGCCATTGTGTGGTTTCTAAGCTTACATGTAGTACATGTATGTGTTATAAGATCTCCATGTGACTACAGTTCTGTAATTCTGTTTCCATAAATGGCATGTGAGAATAAAACCGTCTCCTGTAGTTACTCGGAAGGCCCTGCCTTGTAAAGCAACCTGTCAACTTCTACCAGATGAATTTTGTGAATATTGTCCTTTTATTTTTTCCCATCTTGCTGACCCTTTTAATATGGCTATCTGCAATTCATAAGTAGGGTCGACAGGATAAGGGAAATTGCATAATAACCCTTCTTGATTTTGCTATATGGAACAACTCTGCTTACTACTCAAGCATGATTAAAGCATTTTGGCGACGTTAAATGTCAAATAATTGGCTCAATTATTAGAAACTGTCCCTGCATAAAGAATTGGATCTCATCCTATTAGAGGTCAGCTCGTTACAGTACCGTTACATTTGTGACCAGCCACTACTCATGCCATTCTTTCACCACTCTCCATTTCATTGACCTTTACCACGTCGGCATAAAGAGTAGTCTATTGACCACACAGATTGAACAGTAAAGATTGAGCATAGTTAATGGAAGGTATGGAGAAGATGCTAAAGACTAAATGTGGTCAATGTCCGTTGGTGTAGCATGATGATAGTAGTAATTTGAATATGGTGGTCTCAAGCTCCCGACACAGGTGCTGTAATTGCATGACCATGTTGTTGTGCTTATTACTAGTACAACAAAACTACAGGACTACACTAGTTGCTCTATCTACCTGTCATTTGCCAATTAACAAATGGTTTGAATCCAACACAACACAGATCAATGGTCAAGCACTTTCTTGTTCAATGCCAGCTGCATGCCCACATGACATTACTGTCTTTCATTAATATAGTTTTTGTATGATAGCATCTTTTATGAGATAACGTATCTCCGATTGACGTAATCAACATCATATTTTTAGAGAAAAACATGAAATATTCAATAATGTATAAATAATAATAGAAGTATATTAAACTTTACAAATTGATGTATGTAGTTAAAAAGGTAATGTTACCCGTACAAATTAAACATATGTATTACGTAATCATGTATTCGGAGAGACGGTCTACCGTGGTTTTGTATTTGTATGAAGATTAGGTTATTGGTTTTTAATTTGTATTTTGTGTGGGTACTAGTTTAATGTTTACAGGATCTAACAAACCAATCACGTAGATTAAATTGATGATCTCTGTTTTTATCAAGTTTAGTTAATTAATTATGTCTTGTAGTTTGGGAACTTTGATAGCAATAATTGTGAAAAGGTTTGAATATGGTCCTAATAATTCTAGTGTAAGGTCCTAACGTGATGGCCACATTGTCTAAGACACTGAGTACTAAAAGGTTGGAGGATTTAGGACTTTACATCTCGACATGTTAGTGTGTAATTATAAATTCCTACATAGTATTTGATTGGATTGTAAATGCTTCCTCATTATCTCTTAATGACTCGAACCCCAACCTACCAGTAAAGATGTGCTTCGTTGGAACTTAGGTACGAGTAGAAGTAACTTGTTAAACTTCAAAATATAATTACTAATGTAATTTGAATGTGCTAGGTTTCTTTGTATGATTATGGAGTTCAACTTTTTAGACATTCTTTATTGAGTCCCATTTAATGATTAATTTCGCTGTGCTCTGTTGTTTGATATGTGAGTGATTATTAAAGTAAAACATGCAAAAGTTTTCAAACCAAATACTATAGAAATGTGAAGCTTGAAGATATATTTAAATATAAGCAGACAAACTTTTGTATATATACCGGACCAATATTACATATTTAACTGCAAACATCATATGTTAGATTGTAAATGTCATATGTTTAATAAACTTGCATTATACTTGTATTACTTACATTTCTTGACATATATGAATCAGGGCCTAAGATCAGGCCAAAAGGCATATTCGGTGGACAACAAGAATATTTCTTGAAGCTAAACATGCGATGTTTGTAACGGAACATGCACATAATGTTGATTTGGTCTCTCAACGCGAATCCTATAATTATATCAGTCCGATAATAATTGAAATACAAGATAAGGATGAAAGAATTTGAGGTGAGATTTTGTGACAATTTGTCAAATCATATGATCTTAGAATAAGCTAGCCTCGCCTCACAATCACATGATGCATCAGTAGATCACATGCTTTTCGTTTTGATGCTTCATGACCATCGACTATATATGTTCAACAATCACAAGGCCACATTTTCTTTGCATTTTAATTCCGCTTTGAAATTTATATACTATTAATCTAGAGTCAATAAAATGCAACTAATTATCAGCAAACACCGGTTAAAACATTATACATACATGTGATTCTTAATGGCGATTTAAATAGTGACAAACATTATACATACATTATATTGCTCCGGTTGATTGCTAATCATATAGTGGTTGTTTGTTCATAGCATTTTATAATAGGTTTATATTAGTACTAGAAAATGGATAGGCGTACTAGTTTGATTATTAGTGGGTGTTTGCACAAACTTGTTAAATTAGCTTCATTATCTTCCAAAAGTAAATTATTTTTCAGAGTAGGTAAATCATATTCTAAGACACATTTAAACTGTAGAGCAGATAAAAAGTGTACACCGTTTAGTTTATTAACTACTACTATACATGTATTGAATATCAGTAACTTAACAGTTAGACGAGCATGCCAAGTCTTACTTTTGTGATAATCGTTTGGCATATAGTACTATTAGTCACTCATATATTGATGAAAACGATTTAAAGCGAAAGTACCATGAACCATGTTACACGAGCACGCTAGCTGGAGCATTTGTCGTCGACAAAGGCATTGTATTTTGTGTTACATTTTTCAGAAGTTAGTTTTGGTAGGATTAAATTAACACCCTTTCAAAATTCTCGTAAGAATAAAAGTAGTACTACTAATAGTAAAGTTTGGACCATGTACAAAAAGTAATGCTGCTGTATTATGCACTTGTACTTTTACCTAAATTATGCATCAAGTGGTACAAATAATTTTACTTACCTTCTTTAATTTTCCAGGCTGGTTCAAGTTAATTCTACTAAGATACAGTCCCTAATAACTTCTTTTTTTTTTAAGAATTTAAAATATATTGATGACAAGTGCATAATACAATTCCTAAATAACTTATTTAGACACATACTATATAGTTAATAAAAGTAATCATGTTGTAATTAAAACATTTATGTTGTGAGCAAAATGCATTTTTTTTTATGTGTATGACAAAACACCAATGTTAAAAATATAGACATTTTGATAACAACGAAATTGTTTTTATTAACAATATAGGTCCGTATCTACATAAGTTATTTATGTATGATACTCCGTGCAAGATTTTATGGTTTTTGGGAATGGAAAATTATTATGTCTTGGCATATTCCAATATTGCTTTTAACATATGATGACACACAACGGGACAATTCCATATTATTCAGATAATAATTTCTTTAAAAAAATAAAGAATAATTACTGGAAAAGGGCCAAAGACAGACTTTTTCCAGGTGTAATATTGGTTTCTGGCAATTATTTTTGTCCATTATTCCTCGATTTTGACGTCATTTTTATCCTTTTAATAGTGTTATATTGGAAGTCATGGTCGGAGATATCAAAGAATCATGTACGTATATCCCTTTCTTAATGCATTTAACCGGCCAAGTTTAAGATCTTGATTAGGATCAATGTAAGTATATTCTTTAACACTGGTTGAATTTTCGCCTGCCCAAATTGGAAGAGAAATTCAACTTCCACCGTCTCTTACTGTTTTACCCATTCTACATGTCCGTTGACGTTTTACGTATAACGTACATGGTACACCGTTTAAACTTTAAACCACCAAAGGGATTATTACCAATTGAACTACAAAGATATATTAACTTTAAACTTGTTGATTACAATATGTAAACTTATACTACTTAAACATAATTAACTTTTTTTTTTTTTTAATTTTATCTGGGGACCCCGGGCTAAAGCCTAAGTTTTGTCCAGGTTGTGGGTCCGCCCGTGGTAGTAGGGTAGAGAAAACTCTAAATAACTTGTATATAGCACTGTAATACAATTAACAAGAGATTCCGGGATCAATTTTCGAAAAATGGTAACTTACTTTCATTTTCTCTACGAAGTGTTAATATAATGTTAAATGTTAACTGGTAACTAACACTACTTGTTCAATTAATCTATTCGATCTTGTGAAGTACTTAACTTTATTTCTTCTTCTTTGATTGCCAGGTGTCTCATATATAATAATCTTAACCAAAACAAAATATACTTAAGATTTTGATTAACAAAACATTACTAATAATCAATAGTACATTTTTAGTCATTTAGTAAACTATCAAGTGGTTGTAGACTTTTGGGTAAGTGGGCTAGGTTCGAAATGACCATAACATTTCCCTTCAAAGTCCATTCCAAGAAAGAAAAAAGAAAATAAAAAAGCAGTAACGATCGCAAGAATAAGTCCTTGAAGAAAATTTAATTTTTTAGTATTTTTCATAAACAACAAATTAAATACATTTTGTTAATAATATTACTCCATAAAATTTTAAATTAACATTATCTCGAAACCTAACTCATTCACAAGATGTCGAGAACACTTGCAAATGTGTGACATGGTACTAGTTGCCAATTGGAAAAGTATCCACTTTTGAAAGAAGACGCATGAGTATTGATCCAGTCATAAGAATATATACCCAACTCACCTAGCTATAGTTAATTAGTTCGATCTCTTCAAATTCCAAGAATGCTATAAATAAACATAAATTCTCGGGATATATATTAGTGTGGGACAGATTGATATTAATAATTATAATTATAATGTGTGAGACAATATAAACAATGTTGAATAACATTAAAATTTTATATGTATGATTCGATGTTTTTAATAAAACATTCAATGTTTTCGATCATAATGATAAGTCGATAATGTTTAGTAGTCCCTTAAACTAGTTATCCAGAGAACTTGGGCATCCAAAATTACGTCTAGTTACAGACTTTAGACTTGCATATATTCTCTAGTCTTTCTTTACAGATTGTCCTCTCAGTTTCGTGTCCATCCGCTCATAGTCATCCAAAAGTAAGAATAATTTGCCTAATTCCTTTTGCCAATTGACATTTTTCTAATTCTTCCTGGCTAACGATTGGAATTCATCAGGCCTTTGTCAAGGGTGTTTTGCACGTTGTGTCGTCATTTGACTAGTTCTCAATTGCATACTGCATTGTAATTTAATGTGCATGTACTAACTCAATTTTCTTATATTGTTATGAAATCTTGTGAAACGGGTGTTAAACTGACAGTTTGGTATAAAATTAAAAAAGTGAGTTAAGGAAAAAAATTTAGTTGATAAATAGTAACTGAGTTAAAAGTGAGTTATAAAAAATGGTATTTGGAATAGAGTTAAAAGCTTATAGGGTTTATATGATTGTTATATAGGGTGTGTAAGAAGTACGTGATGTGTTTGATATTTTTAGGGTTATTTGATTGGTTTAAATGTTGTTTGATTGGTTTATGATCGTTAGTTTGATAGAAAAAGTAAAGAGGAAGTAAGAGTATGGTATAAAGAAAATGATAATTATTTAGTGGAGAGAAAATTGAGTTATTTTTTACTGTAGAAGATACAAAACAAATATCCTAAAACATTTTAACAGATGAATAGTAAACTATAAATGAATACCAAACAGCCTGAAATTTATTACCAAATGCATCACCGGTGTTAAATTTATACCAAATGATTTGTGACGAGTTTTCAAACAGGCAAGTAGACAACCAATCTTTAACGTAAGTACGTAACCACTTAGAAAATGTAAGGTTGATTGAATAAAAAATATGAGGAAAGTAAGAGAATGATTTTTCATCACAAGATGTTGAGTTTGAAACAAAAATTTAAAAGTGCAAAGTTGAGATTAAGACGTATGGAGTTTTAAGATGGAGGTTCGTTAACATGGATCAAGCCAAAGGAACAATAAGTTAGTTTCCAAAGTTTGAAATTTAACAAAACGTATACTACTAACCAAGTCTCCAAATTTCATTTCTCAATATTTCTTCTGGAGTCTAGGACCAAATATTGTTGGAACATATTTTCATAACGTAGTCACTTGTAAAACAAATTTTAGATTAGTCTAACTATCCCTAACCTATCAACTTATAAACATCATAATCATCAAAAGTAGATAAAATCACCAATCTAGCATTGGTCTAAGACCTTCACCAATCAGTTATGACCCTATCAAACAAGCAATCACTCACTGGCCAACAATTTAAGAAGTTTCTCAGTTTTTGGATGTGATTTTAATTGACCGGACTCAAACAAACCATTTAACATATTAATATTAAGTCAATTTTAATTGAGTTGTAAAAAAATGTGTTTAATATAGAGTTAAAACTTTTTGGGTTGTTATTCATGTTGTGTAATTGGTTTTAAAATTATTTGATTGCTTTAAAGTTGTTAAATTAAATGAGAAATTAAAGTATAAGAGAAATTGTAGGTAGATAAATAAAATTAATTGAGTCCATTACTTTACAATTGAATTAAAGTGTGGTGCCGAACACGGAAAAAAGAGTTAAGCTCGATTATAATGACGATTCAAACAGCCTATTCACTTCTTAATGTATCTTCAGACACGAAAAATAGTAGCATGCCAAATTATATAATCAATAACGTGATTATATTTAATTATAAACATTGTGATAGTAATAACACAATATTTTGTTGCAATTAGTACTCTACACAAAATAATGGTGATTAATATTTTCCCACGAATGACGAATCAAGTAAGTTGATATACTTCTAGTTCGGTAGTTACAGTTATAAATTCTGGGAGTGGTGGTCCATGTAATTAAAAAAAAGATTTTCACAAATCAAATCAGCCAATGATAAACCAGCAAAAATGGGAAGAAAAGGTAACTTTAATTCGAAATGACAATCATAGTTGATACAATAGTAAAAAGAAGAAGTAAGTAACACTTTTACAGCTAAGCTAGTAAGCTAATCCATAGCTTAGGTAGCTAATGAATCAAACGACAGGTGCCATCTTTAGACTTGTCTTCTCTTCCAAGTATAAATTCGTCTTGTCAATTCAATTCAATATCCCGAACTCCAAATTCTACCATAAAAACAAATTCCTTTTCAAAAATTATTAACACACAACAACAACAACAACAACTCAATTCAGCTCAGCTCAGCTCATCAAATTCACACTGCCACGTCTCCGCCGTGCTTACGTCACCACGCCACCGTCTGACGTCACCGATTGGCCGGTTAATCGATCGTATGAATCTGAACCTACGATGCTATTGATCGTGTGATTCTATGCGGATTACTCCAATCCTATGCATTCATTCTGCTGCGCCTCCTCATTGACGGTCAACTGCGCCGCCGACATGCCTTCGGCTTCTCTGCCGCCGCCTGATCCGTCAATCGCCATGTCTAGGGTTTCATCCGCTCGTGTTTCCACCTCCGATCATTTTCCGTCGAACGGACATGTTTATGCTCATAGCAACCATTACCAGAATAGTAATAATCATCATCATCATAGTAGTAGCCGTGAATTGAAGATTATTAACGATGTGGTTGGGAATGGAATCTCTGGAATTATGCATAAGTGGGTGAATTATGGGAAAGGATGGAGGCCTAGGTGGTTTGTGTTGCAGGATGGAGTGTTGAGTTACTATAAGATCCATGGGCCGGATAAGATTTTGGTCAATCAGGAGACGGAGAAAGGTTCCAGGCTCATTGGGGAGGATTCCATGAGGCGTATTGCCAGGTCGCATAGTAATCATCACCATCATAGGACTAGTGCTAATGGTGCTGGTTCCTCGCCGTGGAGCCGTAAGCCTGTTGGTGAAGTTCATTTGAAGGTTCGATTTCGTTTTCGCAATGGAATGATCTGTTATTTTCTATATAGATAGATCATGATTTGTTATCTCGTTCATGATGTTGCTGGTTATGTTCTGATTCTGAAGTGAAATGGTGAAGTTCATTTCATGGATTGCTATTTGGTTCAATTGATAATTTTTGCTGATTTAGAGAGTGAAGCATTGTATGCCAGTTGAATTGATCAACTACTATAATAATATTGGTATTTTAGGTGTTATTATTCTTGTGAGTTTTATGACTGGGTTTCCTGCTATGTTGCCACATTCTATTTGTTCGTATCAGCGTTTAGCAATGTGTTAAAATATGTGATGATGGTGAAGAAATTTAAGTGGACTTTACAATTCTGTAATTTGTCATAGGTCTCATCTATTCGAGAGAGCCGATCAGATGATAAGAGATTCTCTATATTTACGGGTACAAAGAGGCTTCATCTAAGGGCTGAGAGCAGAGAGGACAGGATAGCGTGGGTTGAAGCATTGCAGGCTGTGAAGGACATGTTTCCCAGGATGTCCAATGGCGAGTTAATGGCACCTGTTGACAATATCGCTGTCTCGACTGAAAAGTTGAGGCAGCACTTGTCTGAAGAAGGTGTGAGTGAGGCTGGTATTCAAGTGAGTGAGCAGATTATGAGGAATGAATTTTCATCACTGCAGAATCAATTTATGGTGTTGAAGCAGAAGCACTGGTTGCTTCTGGACTCCCTTCGCCAATTAGAGGTAAAGGTCAAGATTTTGCTACAAGAGTTCTCCTCCTCCCCACACACACACACACACACACACACACTCTCTCCCCCTCTCTGAAGAATTTTGAATTGATTTCAAAACTGTTTTAGTTTTGGGGGTGCATTTAGTTTCCTTGATTTCACTGCTTGTAAACATGTTATCTTCTTCACAGTTCACACTCTCGTTTTCATTAGCTGAAGTTTGGTCAAATTGTTCACTACCTTGTGTAAGAAATCTGATTAGCCTAACTGTTGATAAAAATGCAGCTGTAGTTCTGATCTTCCTCCAAGGTGATCAGATCTTAAATAACATCCTAACCAGTTGATGGTGTTTATTTCCTTCACTCTTTTCTTCAACGTATTATATGCTATCAAAATGAGCTTATGTCTGTCTTCGTTAATGATAATTCATGTAGTATCATCCAAGGCAATACAATCATAAACTCTTGAGATTGGCAATTCCTTCGATGTTTCTTTGTGTGATGTAATTAGAGAGAATAGCTGGAAAATTTCTGAAGTGTGTGATATTCAAATTGCCTAGTTGAGACACTGGGTTTTGTGCTCTAAAGACTATTAGTTTATTAGTTACCAAATCAGGATTTCTTAATCATTCTTCACTATCAATTCCCATTAAATTTAGTTTTGCTCTCTTGATTTGTTTTTGCTAACAAATGCTTACTGTGTCATGTAGACAGAAAAGGTAGATCTAGAGAATACAGTTGTTGATGAGAGCCGCCAGTTTAAAGAAGTAGGATCATCCTCAAGATCAAGACAAGGTATGAAAATATTGGACAATCACTCCAGTAAATGCTTAGTTTTAGGTCCTGACTTTGTTTCTGAAAACCAATGCATTCTTCTCATTTTTGAGCTAATCTAATTCATTTAAATGTCCATACATCTTCCTGTCTTTTTATTATTTTTATCTTCTAAAAAGTCCCAATTGTTCTGCAACTGCAATGCCTCAAATCAAACTGTTTTAGTTCTAAAGTTCGATATTGTTGTTTGGGTACACGTAGACCGCTTATTTACTTTAGAAACAAAAGGAACGTATCTGCTTATATGTTTAAGTGTTAACTATTAAGGATCTGAGCCTGAACGAATTTTAGCTAGGCCCTAACTCTTGTGTGTTTCTCACCAGAAAGTGTTAGTGAATCTGAAGATGAAAATGAAAGAGCAGATGCAGTGGAGGAAGATACAGATGAAGAAGACAATACTTTCTTCGACACCAGGGATTTTCTTTCGTCTAGCTCTTTTAGAAGCAACGGGTCTGATTATAGGACCTCGTCGTTTTCATCTGATGATGACGAGATGTATGCTTTCGACACTGAGGACAGTACTGATCCTGCCATTAAATCTGCTGGAAGAAACTTCCCTTATGTTAAGCGTAGGAAGAAATTGCCAGACCCTGTTGAGAAAGAAAAAGCAGTGAGTTTATGGTCAATGATTAAAGACAACATTGGGAAGGACCTTACAAAAGTATGTCTGCCGGTGTACTTCAATGAACCTCTATCCTCACTGCAGAAATGTTTTGAAGATTTGGAATATTCATACCTTCTTGACAGAGCTTATGAATGGGGAAAACAGGTACAATTTTTTTTTCTTTTTCCAAAAGAAGTACTCCAATGTTTGTGGCTACGTCATGCAAAAATTGTCTACTTGTATATTTCACTGGAATAGTTTAAAAGCCTTATCGTCATTTTAGGTGGTTTAGTTTTGGTTATTTGTCAACGTTGTTGAGGTCTTGGTGGTCAGTATGCCAAGATATCAACTGGTCTCTTAGCTGTACCTCACTAGCTTTTTGGCAAAATAATCACTCCCCGGCTTACTGGAGAGTAGAAACAGATTCTGGATTTGTAATGGCAAGGAGTGTCTTCGTTTCCTGGTTTTATCTAATTGCCATCAGGGTTTACTCCCATATTGTGCCAGGCGACCTAACTTTTCATTTCACAATCCACGGTTGGTGTTCTTAAAATTTGCCTAGACATCAACTAGTCTCTTAGTTGTACCTCACTAGCATTTTGGCAAAAAAAAAATCACTCCCCAACTTACTGGAGTAGAAACAGATTCTGGATTTGCAATGGTAAGAGTGCCTGCATTTCCTGGTTTATCTTATTGCCATCAGGGTTTACTGCCATATTGCACTTGTAGTCCTCTGCCCATAAGAATTATGTTCATGTACTGCACCTGTCCGTCCAATTGCCAGGCGGCCTATCTTTTCATTTCACAATCCACAGTTGGTGTTGGTAAAATATGCTTCAGTTTATTGTCTTTTTTTTGTCTGTTACTATATCCTATTGTATTAATCCTGTTTAGGAGCTCGATTATCTTGTATTATTTGGTAAAACTATGATAATTTGTTGCTAGTGATATCTATATGAGAGTATTGCAAATACCTTGTCTAGAGAAAACATTGAGGTATATCACAGTATGATAGATGTTTATACAAGCCTGATAATGACTTTGTTTTTCTTTTTCTTTACAGGGTAACAGCCTCATGAGGATTCTAAATGTTGCTGCCTTTGCGGTATCTGGATACTCTTCCACGGAGGGGAGAATCTGCAAACCTTTCAATCCGTTATTAGGGGAAACATATGAAGCTGAATATCCAGATAAAGGCCTCCGGTTTATTTCTGAGAAGGTCTCATGTTATTACCCTTTTCTTTCTCATCTCACGCCATGGTTGCTTCAAGCAATACGCTCTCTTTTAATGCAGCCTGAGTATCCTGTTAGTCTTTGAGATTTGAGGTCCAAAACCTTAGTACCGATTAAGAAAATTGGACGCAAAATCAAATAACTGAAAATTTTATTGTGGCATGCTTGCGTTCATTGCTGTTGATACCCTTAAATATTTTGACTTCAGATGAAGCATGCCAATTGTTTACCAAATCATTGTTGCCTTCCAATCAGCGTAACTCAGAAATATATGGATTGGTTATTGATTGTTATGAGCTAACCACACCTTGAGCTGATAATGCTTGAGCATGAAAGTGTGGTTTATCTCTTTGCATTAATTTGTTATGAACATACACTCAACTTTGTTTATATTAATGCAGGTGAGTCATCACCCCATGATTGTAGCATGCCACTGTGAGGGAACAGGATGGAGGTTTACAGGTGATAGCAATCTGAAAAGCAAATTTTGGGGTCGCTCCATTCAGCTTGATCCTGTTGGTGTATTAACAATTGAATTTGATGACGGAGAAGTTTTTCAATGGAGTAAGGTATTGCATGCAAGAGCTTATGAAGTCTATTTATAGTTTGATTTTCAGTGATTAAACACAGGTTTATGACAGGTAACATCATCTATATACAACCTTATTCTGGGGAAACTATATTGCGATCACTATGGCACCATGAGGATACAAGGAAACCAAAATTATTCTTGCAAACTGAAGTTCAAGGAGCAGTCTATTATAGACAGAAACCCACATCAGGTGCCCACTGTTTCTCGTATTATTCCATCCCCACTATCTCATCTTGATGTATTCCGTCCCCATCTATCTCATCTTGATGTATTCCATCCCTATCTATCTCATTTTGATATATCCATTATCTGTTATCCGAAGAAAGTGTGAGTTGTGTTTCTCATATTCATAGGTAGTCAGGTACTTTTAAGATGACAAATACAGGATGGAAACCCTTCTACGAGGATATTAAAAAATATTTTGAAGAATTCTGAAATTTGAAATCTTGAGTTGAGTCCTGATTTGTTCTGGCACCTTTCTGCTTGGTGAAGCAACCTAGTGGACATGAGATGTATTGTTGATTCCCTTCATTCTCCCAAACGGAAGTCCTAATTCCAGAAGATTGAATATGCAATATATTAACATACTCTAATACCTTGCTAAGTTTGGGTCCTCGATCAAGGGGGTTAGGGCCTAATTGCTTTTGCAACAATAGTTCTATTAACCTTTTCATATGATAAATGTAATATGCAGGTCCAAGGAGTAGTCCAGGATAAGAGTGGAAAGATAGTGGCAACCTTGTTTGGGAAATGGGATGAGAGTATGCATTATGTCAACGGGGACTGCTCTTCAAGAAAAAGTCAAGAAGCTCTATCAGAAGCTCAGTTACTCTGGAGACGGAGTAAGCCACCAAAGTATCCTACCCGCTATAATTTGACACGGTTTGCCATGACGCTAAATGAGCTTATTCCTGGTCTAAAGGTAATCTTGGACCTGTATGTACTATGATTTCATGTGTCTAGTGTTCCTTTTATGTACTGTCGAAGTTTCTTATGCATTTAGAAATTGATGGAGTATCTTTTACCAAGCTATAATGAACTCTTTACCAAGGTCACTCATGTTATTGCATTTCATTGAAGTCAATTGCTTTCAAGTCCCATGAAATCCTATTTTTCCAAAACATTAGGAAAACCACTCTGAGCAACTTTTGAAATTATATTAGGTAAACCAGTTTACCTTGGGTTTTCTTAATATTAGAAATAAATGCTTTTTCGCAAGAATGTCACTTCAAGTGTCATTTGTTGATGGAAATGAGAAAATAAATGTATTGAAAGTAACACTTTAGGTGTTTCATTCATTACAGCAGTAATGCAACGTGTATTTCGTCTCATTCAGGAAAAACTGCCTCCGACGGATTCAAGGCTGAGACCTGACCAGCGGTGCTTAGAAAATGGTGAATATGAGATGGCTAATGTCGAAAAATTACGGCTAGAGCAGCGACAAAGACAGGTAACTACTCTCAGCCTGTTCAATTTGAGCTGGCCTAATTTCCAACTTGATCATGTGCATAGGTATAATTTATGTAGCTTTTAAAGTCTGTTAACCGAAGTAAATTTCATGAATTCATTTAGTCTCTGAGACAGACATTTTACCCCCACCACCACCACCAAAAGAAAGGAAAAAAAAAATACTCTGATGGTAATAGTGAGTCGTGGTATTATTGGTTTATATGCACTGATAATGTAAAAGAGTCGCTAACGTACCACAAACAACTTCAAACTATAAAAACATTGTTGATTACCAGTCCAACATGTAATCTGATCTCGTGCAGCTGTTTAAACTACGACACACGGTGAAAAATAACAAAGATTGCAAGTTACATATACAGATGGGTGCATTCATGCATTTTTCCAACCATTAAAGTGTTCTATGTCTGTTTGATAATGTTGAAATTTTGTAGGCTCGGAACATGCAAGAAAGAGGGTGGAAGCCACAATGGTTTGCAAAAGACAACATGTCCGACTCCTACCATTATATCGGTGGATATTGGGAAGCTAGAGAAGAGGGTAACTGGGAGTCATGTCCCGATATTTTTGGTCAAATACCTATGGATCACACTTTAGAATGAGTGAGTTTGCTAAGTAGTACATCTCTCTACGTCCTCTTTTATAGTCTTTTTAGTTAGGAAGAATTCGTCTACATGCTGGCGAAATGTCAGTATGGCATGCAAATATGCTTTTATGACATGCGTTGTATAGTTTTTGATGAGGCAAATTGAGCTATTCAGCACTACACTAAAAAGAGTTGTTCTTATATTCATTTGTCAAATTCTTTGTTGCCCATACACATTATATTTTTCCGGTTAATACAATTTTACAATTGTAATTTACTGTAACAATATTACATCCTCTTTAGATGAAGAAAACAAGAGACGGCATTTCTGAATTTGATGCACTTTGGGTGAAAAAATTGAAATTGTGGAACTGGTTCATTGTCAACAACAAGATTACTAGTTTGAAAAAAATACACTAAAACAACTAGGTGGTCTTTTTTTGCATAAAATCTTTTAACGGGTACCTGCCTATATTTCTCCATTCCACACTCAGTACCTGAAACTTACAATTTTATTGGGAAAGTTAAAAGATCAATTTTACCCATAAATATTCAAAAAAATACCTAGTAAAACTAAACAAACCAGAAAAAGCCAACCATGTTGAAGATATTCAGTTAAACTGTATATCTAGAGTGATTTAAATAAAAAATAAATACCATGTTAACTGTATATCTAGGAAAAATTGTAGCAAAAACCAAATTACATATAAAAAACCTAATATGTATAAAACTGAACCAAATAAGAAGTTCACCGGACAAATAGGAGAACGTAGAATCTGAGAAATCATCTATGGAGGAGGAAGAAGAATCAATGCTGGAAATTACGAAAAGGAGAAGCGAATATAGTGATCAACATCTCTTTAGGTTGATTGCGAATGATCAACGCTATGCTGGCTCTTCTGGTAAAGATAAGAAAAAGCTCGTGAAACAGCTTCGTCTCTACTTTGACTCTGTTATCAAAAGCCAGGTAATCATAATCGATGAGCTTAGTCTCGCTTTCTACTATTCATTTATTCTGTTCTGTATTAATCTGTTATGTTCCGTACAAATTTTTATGTGCATGGTAGCTTTTTTTAAAAAAAACTGATGGTGATTATTTGCTCAGGTCAAGTAGATATATAACAAGTTAATTGTACTTTCAATGTTTAAACTAAAAGAGCTCATTGATCATGACAATTGCTTCATTGCTTCTGTTGTTTATAGCGAATTGCTATAATAGGCTTACCTTTAACCAGCTTACACCAAAAATTATTCGATCTCATCTTGTGTTTCTGGACTATATAATATGTCTGTATTGTATACTTCTGAATCTTAACTCATTTTTATTTTATCTTTTATCTATAGGGATTCAAATGCTTTTACTATCCCGGTCCTATATATCGAACCTAACCACTAAGCACTGTGCAGCCAAGGGAACTAATTTACAATATGGACGTACTATTACACCGAGTAGGGTAACATTCATATAAGACGAATGGCTAAATTAGCTCTTCACCTATACAACAAAGATGCCGGCACCAGGTTCTCTGTTAAGTCTATTGATAATATTACTTTATGGAAAATAAGACAGAGACGATGATGTTTACAAATAACAGGTGTAAAATCTTGAAATTAATTATTGGACCGTCTATTTAAATTTAATTTGGAGACGTTGCTATACGGGATTTTAATTTATAAGTCATTATTGTTATGGATTGATAAAATTGAGACACATCGTCAATCAATTAAGATCTCAATCTTTATCTCTATCCAATGCAGGCCACATTATAGAAGAAGCCAAATCTCTTGCTAGTGTTTTTCTTTCAGTTGTTTTTGTTTTTACCAAACGATGTGGGAACAAATTAGCTCATTCTTTAGCTAGTAGAGTAGTTGCTGATAGTTCTGGCTTCTTTATTCTCCCTTGTGACAATCCTGATGTATTATGAGTTTGATGATGATATGAAATCTTTTGATCTCAAAATAAAATTGAGACGGGCTTTCGAAAAGTAATATTGGAATTGGGCTTTGAACCGCCAGTAGGAGTAGAATTCCATTAGATGTAAATTT
Organism: Plantago major; assembly: GCA_026545765.1. Lineage (NCBI taxonomy): Eukaryota > Viridiplantae > Streptophyta > Magnoliopsida > Lamiales > Plantaginaceae > Plantago > Plantago major. The sequence continues at coordinate 80,466,585 of CM048841.1, forward strand.
TTTGGATTAATAAAGAATGTTGTTAGGTTAGTATTTTGTGCCGTCAAAGCCTCAAAGGTTTGAGAAGTATAGACGACCCCCGGTGGTCTCATTCTCTCACTGTAGCAGTGAGACTCTGACACACACACACATATATATAACGTAAATATATAAATATATGTTTGGCTTGGTTGTGTGTGATTGCTAACGTAAATATATAAATATATGTTTGGCTTGGTAAAGGGACACTGTAGACTTGCTTACTGAGTTTGTAGCTCACCCCTTACTCTATATTTTCAGTGGATTAGTGGCTGTGACATGGATGAGATTTTTGTTGGAGTAAAGCGGATTAGAGTTTATGTGGAGTATCATCAAGGTTGTTTAAACTATGTAATTGTAATTCTGAGGATTTAGTTTTGTTATATTCGGATGACTTGTATTTCGAGGTTATTAGCTAATTGTTTGTTTCGACGATTTTAAATGATCTGTTATATCATCGACTTGTTTGTATGAATTTTAAGGTTTAAAGTATGATTCGTCTTGGCGTGAAACCATCTCACAATAGACGGCCGATTGCGTCAAAGTGTCAGGCCTTTCAGACAATAGTGCACGACAATAATTTGAATTTGATGGAGGAGATACCATCTTTCAATGTATTATGCGTACTTGCAATAGAGACCGAACATGAAAACAATGTTTCTAAGGAAGGTTCGAACGGGGATGATAGTACAGACAAGGTTCAGATGAGGTTGATTCAGATGATAAGTATGATATGATTTGTATGAATCATCCACTGATGAATAGGAGGATGTTTCTAACGATTAGGATTTGGATTCGATGGGTATTTTTAGTTTTTTTTTTTTTTTTTTTTTTTGAGATATAATATTACAATTACAATTCTTAGCATTGGACAAAAGTTATCATCAATAAATCTCTAATCACCATTTCAATAGTTCTCTATACAGAGAAAAAAAATATACATTTAGCTTTTTTTTTTTTTTTAGATACAATATTACAATTACAATTCTTAGCATTGGACAAAATTTATCATCAATAAATCTCTAATCACCATTTCAATGGTTCTCTATACAGAGAAAAAAATATACAGAGAAATAAATCACCCATTTCGGGGATTGAATCCGTGAGCTCTTTGATATGGAGTGTCTCAACTTGCCACTCGGTTATAAACGCTTTGACTTTTTTAGCTTTGTTGATAACTCACTTATTACTGACGATGATTCTTTCGAAATCGGATAAATGCTCTTTCGAGGTCTAGAAGAAGCTCTTGCCTAAAGTGCATAGAATATCAGTTGAGGAGAGTAAAGTATTCTCTTGTGTATAAATGCTATCTTTTGCTTTTAATCCTGTTCATATTTATATATTATGCTTTTTTAGTAGAGAAAATTAGTCAATTTGGATTCTCAAGTTTCTTGCCTTGTTTATTTTGTGCAGAGATTTGAGTGTACTTTTCCTGGTTTTAAATCTGGATTGACAACTGTGGGACCAAGACCAAATGTTATCGACAAACGTGATAAATACCCTGAAGGCTATAGACAATATAATGTTTCTTGCTTCATTGACTATGAATGATTACAACAAAAAATGTGAATGCAGTAACATTGTCTCTTTTCTATACTCACTGATTTTGTAAGTAATATTTTACCAGGGTGATTGAATCCTTTAACAATTTTGACAAATAAGTTTTACCAAGAAATTATAAGTATAAACAACACTAATTCTCTTGCAATTGCCTTTTCTCCAATGCCCAAGAAATATCCAAAATACAAGTTTCAAAGTATGGAGATATAAAAATAAACGCCTCATGCTACTTATACTAATATCCAAACGAAACAGGGTGATCGCCATGGGTTGACTCGACGACAGTCTGGGTGCCATAGATATTAATATTAATAAAAAATCGTACCGTTCCTCGGAACTGAGTAAATGCACTGGTAGCAATAACTGTTGCGGCGACAAGCCTAATGTAGATAAGATCTTTAATCATTTGATAGCTCTTTCTCGCATCACCAACCGCTAGCTTCTTAAATTTAGTCACGGCCTTTCTAATATCCTTCATGTGATCACAATTAGATTTATTCCCCACGTATCTACACACTTTATCCTCCACCATACCATTTGCTTCAACATAGTCAATAACATCTCCAAACTCTAACATCTAACAACCACAAGCATCAGTCAGCCGTACTGATTATATAGGCTCCATTTCTCCGTGGGCTGGCTGCTCTAATTTCTGTTAAGAGAACGAATTTGTCTGAAATATGGAATACTCCTAGTTAGGATGAAGGTTATAAAATAATCCTGTTTAAGATATTAAAATCTTTTCATAACTTATGTAATTTTTACTTATTCGTTTATTTAACTATATATCACAGGCTGAGGTTCACCACGTGGGAAAAAAAATTCTCGGCTGTCCACGAGAGCAACTCAACTTCTGTAAGTTTCTTTTTTATGAAATTTAAAAAGTATACTTATTTTTCCATTTTTTTAGCCGACTTATATATGCTTATCAAAAACTCAACTTAGGCTATTAGCACAAAGTTATCAACTATCTTTAATTTAGATGAGATTATTTGTTCGATATAATTACACTACGTGAATTCCTATCAGTGGCGAATTTTGGAGACAATCTCAGCCGGATCAAAGTTCAACCATGAAATATCAATAATCTATATTCAACGTATTTTTAAAATTAAAAATACCAATTTTTTTCTTAACGTTTTAAATTCTTCACCTTTTTTTGTAAAGATTCATTGTACAAATGTATTTTTTTTACAAACATTCACTTAATTTTATTAAAATAAACTACCTTATCTTATTAATTTACTACCTCAACCTCAATTCCAGATTAAATGTCACAATAAACTCAACTATCATTAATGAATATAATAATGATAGGGAAAAAAGAGGCTGGGATAAGAAACATTAAAAGAAAAGGGCATAAGTTAAAAAAAATTGAAAGGAAAAATAACCGACTAAGATAAGGATGTTTCTAGCAAGGTACTTTTCATCAGTTCAATTTTTCAGATATAATTATGATTTATATATTTTTGAACGAAATGTTATTTAGAATTTACATATTGTGGTTAATAGAAACGGTCGTGTGATAGTAAAATGGCACTTGTGACTGACCGAAAAGATGTAGCTGTTGGTGATCTGATAGCAAAAAAAAAAAAAAAAAAAATCCCATCGTTGCCAGGCCCATTGGTGCCACAGTTCGTGCTACGAAATGTTTGAACATCATAGGGGAAATGTGGTCTTTTATTTGTATTCAATTGTATTTTTTCTATCTAAATAGTATTGGTTTTCAATTAGATTTTGCTCTCTTAAAACTTTCGGGATTTTTTTAGAAAGAATCTAAATACACCTCGGTGGAAAATCGAAGTTGAAGGGAGTGAAGGGAAGCAAAAAGGAGAAAACACATGGAAAATTAAAAAAGCAAGCGACAAGAGTGAAATAGGATATCGAGGAGCATGTTGTCCTCATTGTAGGATACGGCATAGAGGAGGTTAGACCTTATTATATTATAAAAAATTCTTGTGATTCTGGGTGGGGGTTACAAAGTATATGATAGGATTGATATTGATGTGATATATGGTAGTGTGTTTTATTCAGAAAATGTGGAGTTGGTCTGACTTTTTCCGTAATTTTCTTGGTGTTCTCATAAAATATGGCTTTACTTGGTAAGGAAGGCCGGAAACTGACTGGGGGCTCTTCTTCGCCCTTACCTGACAATAAGCAAATGATTATATATCATTGGATATTTGATCTAACAGTCGATATCAAATCGCCTTTGGCGACAAGGTGATCGCCCTTTCGCCTTTTGGTGACACGACGATCGCCCTTTCGCCTTATGAATATTTAAATATAAAAATACAAATATTAATTAAAATACCAATTTGCCCTCAAAATTTTAAAAAATAAAAATTATATATTTTAATTATTATTATTAGTAATTGTTCACCATTGGATATTTGATCTAACAGTCGATATCAAATCGCCTTCTTACCTGACAACAGGCAAATGATTATATACCATTGGATATTTGATCTAACGGTCGATATCAAATCGCCTTTGGCGACAAGGTGATCGCCCTTTCGCCTTTTGGCGACAAGACGATCGCCCTTTCGCCTTATGAATATTTAAATATAAAAATACAAATATTAAGTAAAATACCAATTTACCCTCAAATTTTAAAAAATAAAAATTATATATTTTTTATTTTATTATATATTTTAATTATTATTATTAGTAATTGTTCACCATTGGATATTTGATCTAACGGTCGATATCAAATCGCCCTTTCGCCTTTTGGCGATAAGACGATCGCCCTTTCGCCTTATGAATATTTAAATATAAGCAATACAAATATTAAGTAAAATACCAATTTGCCCTCAAAATTTTAAAAAATAAAAATTATATATATTTTTATTTTATTATATATTTTAATTATTATTATTAGTAATTGTTCCAATATTTTATTGAAAAGAGGGGCACACAACAAGGATCGAACCCTCACCACAATCTCCCCCAACAAGAGGCTACACCACTCGACCATGGCAACTTGTTATCAATTTTGTGCAGTTTTATCTTCTTATTTATCTCTTCGTCTTTCCAACCCACGTTCAGTTCCTCTTGTTTTTCTCTTCTTCCCAATTTATTCCTGCTTCTTTGACTGATAGGCATAGATCCCTTCCAGCCAAGACTAAATTAAAAAAATTTAGTCATAAATTAATTATATAAGCTAACTATATTAACAATTTATTTTTTATAGTAGGCCTGCTAACAATCATCGCATGAAAAAAAATACAAGTACAATAATACAAGAGTAGGGCAATCTTTGTTGGACATGATTATAAAATTAAATTAATTACAAAATTGTATATATATTATTTCATCAGTCCCGTCTTAAGTTTTTCATGTAATTTTTGTTGACTTTTCAATAGTAATTTGACTATAAGATAACCGTAAATCATGTAACATGACTGCATGAGATTATGAATGCATAATATATTTTTAATTAGGGTTTAAATTTAATTTATAGTGAGACGAAGGTTAAAAAAATCAACAAAAATCACATAGGAACCTTGATTCAGGAGTGATGGAGTATAAGGTTAATCAATTAAGGAAAACTCAAAAAATTCGTATCTGTTTATCCGCATGTACGGATCGGATCAGTACGATTCGTTAGCTAATGAATTGTACAACAAATACAAATTTTCCATATCCGTAAGGAGCGGATCGGATCGGATCGGATCTGACTCTTTCCACATGCTCTCATGTTTGGAACGGGAAAAATCTATTTTGGGTACTTTAAGTTGTGACAATTACGGTTTTGGTACCTTCAGTTGTGACCGTCCAATTTTGGAACTTCGTTAGTCAAATTTGACGGAACCGTTAATTTTGAACGAATTAGAAAGAATTAGCGTGCATTAGTCGATTTTTCGTCAGTGCGCTCTTAATACAATTTCAATAAACTTAAAAAAAATCAATTCATTTTTAATTTAACAAATCCAAAAAAATCTAAAAATTAAAGAAATGGTAAAGCGTGTTTCTCCCATCATTTAACTAACTGCCCCAATTCTCTTAAGAATCCTAGCCAAATACTTCAATTTGACTTTTCTTTATTTGATGCCTTAATTTGCGGCTTCGCCGACGAGAATAGAATAGGAATATGGCAAGAATGCTTACATTCTTGTTAAGTAGCAAAATATTTTAATTAAAAAATGTTAATATTTTAATTAAAAATACTAATATTTTAATTTAAGAATATTAATATTTAATATTTAAATTTAAAAAATTTGCATTTTGATTTGTGAAATCAAAAAATAAACGTTCAAAATTCTTACTAATTCACGCTAATTCTTACTAATTCAGTCAAAATTAACGGTTCCGTTAAGTTTGACTAACGGAGGACCAAAATTGGACAAATACGAAACATAAAGTGCCAAATTTGGATGGTCACAACTAAAGGTACCAAAAGTAACTGTCTAAAAATGTATTTTTCCCAAACTGTTGTAGTTTTATGTAAGTGTATCCATATACACCTATAATTAGGTATGGTACGTTGTCAGTTGCATACTTTGGTAACTTAAACTCACGAAATTAACATTTAATGTGGATTTCAAAAATATCCGATCATGTGACATTGTTTATTTAGATATTTTTCATTAGTAACTAATTTTGCAAACCATTTTCTTTTATAATTTTGACGGATCGTGGATTTATCCAGATCTGCACGGGTTGATCCGCAATCCAATCCGCCCATACTGTATCAGATAATGGATCGACTTTTTCTTCATCCGTTGTTACGGATATCCGTTCAACGATATAATCTAGTATGTTGTGCAACCCTGAGTAGAACCCTATTTGCTCGAATGATTTCAACAATATCAATCGATCGCAACTACATTCTGACAATCCATTTAAGGTTATAATTATAATACTGGTCCTTAATTTCTAGTACATGTGTGCTTGCAGTTTAATTTTGATACGAAAACATTCTAAGAAAATGATAAATTTAGTAAGTAGCATATTTTAATAATATCTGTAAAAAATAATTTATAATTTTAATTAATTTATTTTTATATGATTAAATAATAAATTTTAAGTATTGTCCAACATAAGGAAAAATGGGTAAGCCAACTTTAAACATATTGTGTAATTCAGACGAAGTAAACTATTATAATTTTTTTTAGATTAACATGAAACATGTATCCACCTAATATTATACGCTCTCTTAAAATGAACTTTCATATATTCTCTCTATTTTTGTCTCTCTCGCCATATATATTTCTAAATTGTGGCAACAATTAAGCAAATTGAGATATTTCTCCAGTTGGTTATTATTTCTTTCTATAACCATGTGGCTACATGTTTGAATTCCACTAACTGCATCATGAACTTTATTTTTAATATAGAGGGCTCACACAAGTGCGAGCTCGACGATTGGTGCCTAATGGTAGAAAAACCCATTTTAATATAGAGAGCTCCCACAAGTGCGAGCTCGACGATTGGTGCCTGAGGGTAGAAAAGCCCAACTGACTAATATATATAGTCACTGGAGTATATTTTTAGGCAGGAATAGTTGAACCAAAGTTGGAGTTCTGGAGTAGGCAGAAAAGGGATAATAATCAAATGCTTTTAAGGCGTGGCTAGGAGATGTAAAGCTTTGCAAGGTTCCTTTTATCGTTGAGTTTGACGATGGTGAAGTGTTCCTTTTGGTTTGACATCTGGGCACTCATGGGTATTCCATTGAAGATTTACTAGGAGATAAAATTGAAGAGAGTAATATATTTGCGCGGACCTGTGGAACTGAACTGTAATGATGGGTGGCAAATGGAAAATTTAGCTACAACTATCACCTGGTGGCTTAGAGAACATAACTTCTTATTACCATATTCAAATGGGATGATGACATGATGAATTTTCTAGCATCTAGAAATGGGGAATTTGCATGTAAAGATGCATACAAGCATCCCAAACGTGTTGAATTGGAAAATTAAGTGTCCCTAAAAACTCCAATATTTCATATGGTTATGTCAACACGAAAAGCTTACTACAGGTATGCTGCTACGGTGGAGATGTGCAAAAAACATCTTACAAACATTGAGAGACTCGAAGCCTATGTGGGAACATTGTCTGTATTGGAGATTTCTTAATAAAAGAACAAATCAAGGGACTAAGAATTGCAATTTGATTGGACTAAATTGCAAAGAATTTAAAAGTTTCTATACTGAAAAGAAAGGCGCCAATAAAATTGAGACTGAAAAAGGAATAAAGGAAAAGAGCAGGGATGGAAAGGAGAAACCAACTAATAAGTTGGATCAATCATAAAGGAACACGACACACAAACTCAGCACTAAAGAAGAGTCAACGCACTTGAAGAAGATTGACAAACGGATTAGGAAGCTGGACGAAGGACAAGAGCGTGAGATTAGTTTGTCTTCTTCATTGTTTCAGAAGAAAACAAAATGATGCCGTACAACATCAGAACAGTACCAATTTGGCACTATTAGGGCTTCACCACAAGATCAAATTGAACGGTGAGATGATCAAGACAGTACAACACGCCTCTCCTGCTTCTGTTAAGATACTCTGTTAGTCTGATTATAGTCTTAAATGTATTTTATCTTCTTGTAACTTGACCAACAATTTCCATTGAAATCTCCGGGTATATATAACCGGAATGTGCTAGGGTTCTTGCAACAATTCAACACATTATCAATACAACTCCTTTCCTGCTCCAGTAGTTATGTTATCAAACTTGATTTTTAACATGGCACCAGAGCAAGGTTACTAAAATTGTGTTATCTTTCATTCAAGCTTTTCTCTCAGTGCTCTCTCTTTTTCAAACACTTGCAAGCTCACCACCTCTCTAAACACTCACTCTAATGGCTGAAGACAACTCTAATGGCACTGGTGGTGGCTCTGGGACTGTTCTTAATCCTCCACCAGAGCATGAAAGTCCATTTAGTCCTCTATATCTCCATCATTTGGAGAACTCTGTCTCAGGGGCCATAACTCCCCTACTTAACAAAAACAACTACCATACTTGGTCAAGAGCATTTCTAATGTCCCTGAGCATCCGAAATAAAGTAGGACTCATTGATGGAACCATCACACTTCCTGATGCTGATAATGTTAAGAAAGATGCTTGGCTAAGGTGTAACACCATTGTCATGTCATGTATGCTACACTCTGTGTCACCAGACATCAAAAGTGCTTTGCAGTTTATACATGTGCTCGCAATGGATTGAAGGTGGATTCTAATCTTGCTACCTAAGCTTTTATGGATTTCAGTGGTCTATTAGTTTATTGAGAGATAAATTTAATTTGTATTCTGCTGCTATTAGTTTATACTCCTACTTAATACCACTAGTGTATCTGAACTTTTATCATTTGAGAAATTTATTTAGACTCGCCAATGCATATAATTGTCGTTGATATTAATGAGTGAAGTACATTGACTAATTCTGCTTTTACATCAGTTCGTTATGTTGGTGGGGTTACTGAATCTGTGAATGGTACATGCTCTATTTATTTATAACTTAAGTAAGACTACGGAGTGAGGGTGGGCTCAGATGATATGCTACATACATGCCATAGTACTCGTCGAACTTTGTAACTAACGTTTCATTTCTTTAATTTTCATTGTGTTATTCCTTTTATATAATGTATTTTTCTAATATGTTCTCCAAATTATAGTGCAGGTTGAATTGTGCTTGTCTGCAATTATTGTATCTCTAATATTGATGGAGCTTGACAGTTGAATGATCTAAGTGTCTCGCCCTCGCCATTAGCTTGTAGTGTGGTGTAATAAGATCAAGGTTTTCCCTAATTGTTATGTAAATGTAGTCATTTATGTTATGACTCTAAATTCAATATAAGTGAGAGTACTTATGATTCGTACTTATTGGAAAGTTTAAACTAAAAATTGAAAATGTTTCGGTCATTTCTCATCCGTAATCCGTTTCAAACGGGTGAGACCTGAGACGAACGTTTCTATCATCTGCGTTCAAATTGGGTTCCAATATTCCACAACCTGTTCATAAAACTTACTACAATTTATTTGAGTATTTGAATAGGTTTGGCTTGTGTAAATTCAATCATACATGATATGGAAGATGTAAAGAGTGAAAGTGACAAACAAGAAAAAGAGGCTAAATTATCTGTTCTCCATAGAATGCGTATGCAGCATACGCAGACGAATTGAGCCCAACATAAGAATGAAGCGAAGATGTAAATTGGGCCCATGCTAGTAGGATTGGTCTTTTTAATTTATGTTAACAAAAGAACAGAAGATTGAAATCGGAACCACCTAAAATTGTGTCGTGAAACCCTTGTGAGGTTGGTATAACATAACTATAAATAAGTAGTAAAAGGGGTTTGTAGCAAATTAAGTACATCATCGATCAACAGAAACCTAGCTAGCTAGTATTAAAACAGAGAAAATTAGGCTTCTCTCTTCTCTTGTTCGATTCTCACATAATCTCGCACCAGCATCAACACCTAATCTCGCACTACGAAGATTAGAAACAGCATGCCCTAATCTGCAAAGCAGAGAAGCATTCGAAAGAGTTCGACTCTGATATCTGACTCACGTTTCTCCTTCTTCACTCTGGTAAGAAATTGAATCTCTACTAATTATTGCCCAATTACAAATTAACAAGACTAGTCTATGTAAAACATAAGCTTTCGATTGATTTTACTGGGTAGGTTCAGATTTGGGATTTGAGACTTTGTGAGTCAGTTAGGGCGAGGTTTTGATTGTCAGCTCAAGATGTTGATGTTGTAAATTTGTGATTTCTGGCTATCTCATTCGTATTCGTAGAGGTATTGCCTGCTAATTTCCCATTACTGTACTAAGTTATCATATTTGCATTGTGAGAGGGTGAAGCCACAAGTTTTGCAATGTTATGAATTTGTGACTTGTGTAAGAATTAATGTATAGTACTAGCTAGTAATATTGCTACTTCACTAACATTGGATTATTGGATTGGGTGATTTAAATTACAACCTTCCATGCCACTTATATAGTACCTTCAGATGAATAATCCGAAACAGGTACAAGTTCATGTTTGTAAAAAAAGAACCTCTAAACAATACTATATATGCAAAACACTTTGAAGAAAAAACTGCGAAAGTTTTGAGCGAAGAGCTCAGACCTATGTCTGAGAATTAGATGATTTAGCTCATAACTACTTTTGACCGTTTCTTCATAGTTGAATTAATGTTACTTAAAACGTGAACTGTGTTTTATTAAAGCTTTACAATTCGCAGATCGAGGATTCTCGCTCAAGACGAAATACTATTATCTCGGTGGCTAATTAGTGGACATTCCAAAATCCTGCGAGATTGTACCTCTAGATTTCTTCAAGAAATGGAACTCACTCTCGAATTCGGGTAATTTTTCTCTCCGTTTTCGTATTCTTCTGTAAATTGCTTTACTTGTACCAGTTATGTTTCCGTAATCTCTGCAATCTAGATGCTCTTTGTTGACAAATTTATAGCTGAGGAGAGTAACATCAATTGCGAATAGCAATTTTACCTTTCGAAAACCTTAGTTTATACATGTTCTCGCGATTGATCTCACTTTCTTGTTCTCCTAGCTGCTATATGAAGTTATCATATATCAATTGACATATGATGAACACTAATTGGTTTGATGGATTGAAGGTGGATTCTAATCCTGCTACCTAAGCTTTTTATGGATTTCAGTGGTCTTAATCTGCGATGTTCTGCTGCTATTAGTTTATAGTACTTAATATTTGATACCACTAACTTTTATCATTTGAGAAATTGAGTTGGACTCACCAATGCATATAATTGTCGTTGATATTAATGAGTGAAGTTTAATTTCATTAGTAGTTGTAACTTATAAAATGCTGACTAATGCTAGTGTGCGGTGCTTAGGTGAAATAAAGTGCTTGTAAATTGGCAGATATCCTATAATGTCAATAAACTCGTCATGGCCACAATCAGACACATTCTCATTAGAAATATTGGACGCTGTCGACAAAGACGAGCTCTTTGAATTACAGGGAGAGGAATATACCTTCTATGCTTCTCTGTCCTAACAATCCCCTGAAGGCTGAAGATATAATGTGCTCTTAATATTCTTCTCTCTCAGTTGATGACAGCTGACTTACATCTCTACTTTCTTGGTTTCATTTTCTTTTGCATATATGATTAAATTCTGATTGCTGATAATTTTGCATTGTGGCAGTGGTGGGCTGGAGCTTCTTTGTAACTCCGTGAAGATCCATAAGGTTAATGTTGAACTACAAGACAAAGTAAACAAGGTGAGTTGCTATGGTAAGCGTGTTTTTTCTGGTCAGGAATTTCAAGTTATTGTTGTGTATGATTGGTTTATGTTGTTTGATTGTGTTACAGTTAACCATGAAACACTTGCTTTCTTGGGTCAGCTCCAATTTGATCAAGGAAAGACCTGAGATGTTTATGAAAGGAGACACTGTGTAAGTAATGTACTTTATCTAAATGAACATCTCGATATAAATTCGTTTTGAACTTTGGAGTTTGGAGCATTGTTGATGGCACGTATCCACTCCTCACTGATCTGCAACTATTTTCTTCATTAAAGGAGCTCAACGCTGCGATACACCTTGCATATAAAAATTTGGCAGGATTCTAGATAGGAATGCCTCCAAAATCTTAATCATGTACTGAAATTATTTGATTGGTGCCTACATGCAATATGGATTGCACATACATTCAACGTAGAAATTCAAACTGTTCCATTATAAACTTGGGAAGACCTATGTTTGATGAAAGCAAGCCTGTGACATTAAGCTTCTGTAGTTTAAATCTACCAATTCGTTGATTTGCTGAGTGATTATGAAGAATAGTTTCAGCCCCTCTTGGACAAACTTACTAAAGCTATATGTGCGCTGTGCTCGCAGGAGACCTGGAGTTCTAGTCCTCGTTAACGACTGTGACTGGGAACTGAGCGGACAACTTGACACGGTGCTGGAAGAAAAAGACGTCGTGGTATTCATTTCAACATTGCACGGTGGATAAACCCGTCACAGGGCATTGTATTAGTATGTAATGCGTGTTAAGGAGCAACAGGTATCTCCAAATGCATGCACCAATCCACTATATTAACCAATAAACGAAGTGTGTAACCCTGAACTCTAAGATTATTAATATTCCAAGGTTATAACTTAAGTATTTCTGAATTTGTTTAAGGGCTCACTTTCTTATACTGATCCAATCTTGATCCCTAAAACACAAGTGGACTTGATTTCGAAGTATCTGTCCAAATTAAGGTCTGATCTAATTGTTGTTGAAAGCCCATTTTCTGGGGCCTTTTCTTGATAGATAGCCTTGTCTTGACAAGTGACAAGGAAAGTGGATGAAACATTAAGTGAAGTCTGGAGCAGCTAGTGATATCATTTGTTAATCCAAGAAACATTGGATTAAATGAGAGAGAAAGAATCAAAACAATGCAAGCTCGAACCCAAAACAAGCTTATCAGAATTCAAAGTAATATGCTTCACTCTCACCCGCCCAATGCCAGGAAAGGAAAGAATTGCAAGGCTCAGCTTCTTCTAACATCTGAACTACAGCTCTCATTGTAGGCCTCAAAGTTGGCAGCTTTGATGTGCACAGAATTGCAACTTTGAGAACTTTTATGGACTCTTCTCTGTAAACTTCAGGAATAGCTGAATCCACCATACTCAACACACTTTCTTTGGATTTCAAGTTGCTGCAGACCCAATCTACTATGTCTATGTGCTCCCCGAACTCGGGTCCTAGTTGAAGTAAAACTCTGTTACGAATTGACAGAGCTGTTTACAATGCAACCGAGCCCAAAACAAGCTCATCGGAATTCAAAGTAATATGCTTCACTATGAGCCGCCCAATGCCAAGAAAAGAAAGAACCCAAAGGGAAGAATCAGAAAATCAATCAGCATTCTCATACATAATTTCAATAAGAAAGAATCGAATCCACAAGAACCCAAAACATACCTCTAATTCATCGTCAGATTCTGTAAAACAACTCCAGATTTCCAGAACCACGCAACGCCTCAGACCACCACATCTTCCTGAAACACACCGCTTCTAGCGCTCACGAGCCACGACGATTCACCTCTCTAAAAAGCTCCTACATCTTCCAGTTCCCACCATTCCCCAAACCCGCCAGATTAAGCGACGCCACATCCCCAACCGGTTCTCAACAAATTCCATCGGATGGCCTCTGATCCAGACCAGACGCGTCACAGCCGATCGAACTGAATCCTTAACAGAAGTCTATGGGATACGGAAATCCGATTGCGCATCAGTTACAACACTCTAACCGATTTGCAACCTGTTGTTTATCGGCACCCAGTGACCATCGTCCTCTTTGTTCAGGTGAGTCTTTTTGTACATTCAATTTGGGGTTTTTGAGGTTCTGATTAATGCAAATTTAATTTGATTTATGGGATTCATATCTACTGGTGGTTTCTTCAATTATGTCCTTAGTTGTGATTTTTTTTTAATGTATATATTTACAAGTTTATGTTACCTCTTATCAATTTGTGCCTTATTCTGTGATAATGGTGGATTATTGATTGAGTTCTGTAGCTACACATTCGTGCTGCCTTTATGCCGAATAGTTAGTTGTTTTCATCCTACTTGAATTATCAATTAATTTTTAGGACTTGTATTCAGGGGCGAGCGCACGTTGGCGCAAGGGGCCGCAATCGTTGCCCCTCGATTTTTTTACGTGAAATTACTGTTATACCCTTTTATAAAATCTGTTAGATATATATCAATATTAAATGTGCGAAACAAACAACATAGTCGCTGTGTAGCCAAGTGGTTATGCATTGAGGTTTAGCGCCATGATATTAGGACAGGTCAAGGTTTCGATACCGAATGGCATTAGTCTATTTTTCTTTTAAATGTTTTTATTCCAGAATTTAATATAGATATATTATTATAAAAAATTGAATATTTTAGATTTTACTCACTCCGTCTTTGTATCAGTTTCCACTTTGTCTTTTGTTTTTTAATTTATCATTTTCAAATTTGTTTCTTCACAACTTAATTTTAAATCCCACAACAAGAATAATAATAAATTTGTATTCTAAATTTATTCTAATTACATTTTTCGTAATATACTAATTTATTTATCAGTTATGTTATTATATATTAAGTCGAATTTTTGGTTAATAACTATTAAAAAATCAACATTACAAAGTGAGAAACTTATTAAGCTCCAAGAAAGTGTAACAGGAAAAAAAAAAATAATAACAATAATAATAAAGTACATGGTATGCTCATTTAGTTAAATTATAACATTAGCTTTAAATTTTGCATAAAAATGTACTCGTGTATTGTATCTTTTTATACTAGTATTTTTAATGTAATTTCTAATCAATATATTTTTTTTATTGTAATTTAAAATTAAATTAAATTAATATACTAATAAATTTTAATTACATTACAAATATTTTTTTGCTACCCCTCAACTAATTTTCGGCGTTCGCCCATGCTTGTATTGCCTGTTAACTTCATTTACACTAGACATTAGCTGACCTTGTTAGATTGATATGCAGCGCTCGTCCGTTTCTTGTTCAGTTGCCCGTATGCACTATACATGTTATTTTAACTTATCAACTATCCCTTCATGCAGTTTGGTGTGTTCACTCTGTAGCAAATGAATTGAAACAAAACTTGTAATATAAACAAAAAAGAATAGATGTGTACACACCGCGAATTTCAGGGTTCTCCTGCATAGCACTGTCTCTTCTCTACTTAAAAAACTATTTGAATCGCTGCCATAAACAAAAGGTTTTTTCTAAATTAATCCAGTTGGCTCCAGGCTCCCAGCCTAACTGACGTAGATAGCTATGAGAATTTGGATAAGCAGGCAATAGAGATGCTCTGCCACCCTTCTCTCTTGATGATTCTAAAAACCAAGTTTGTTTACTCTTATGCTGCTTTCATTGTTTAATATGTCTGGAGATGAAATTGTTTGTTCGTTACTCATGGTTGTTGGTTCTAAAAGTTAGTTGTTGTCCAGTTTTCAACCGTAATTTAAGTTTGCATCTTCTATTCAACTTACCGCGTCCTATTACCTAAATTTCTATGTCCGCTTTAGTGAATATTCCAACTCTTCATGTGTAGAAGATATGCTTGCCTCTTGTGTGTTTGGATTAAGAGTATTACTGATTGTGTGCTTCTTCAATACATTTTTGCTTTGTTAATTGATTGGAAAATTGTCCGTAAATTTAGAAATTTTGATGTGTGGATAATGCTTTTGTTATCCTTTTTTTCACAAAGGATATGCCTAATTTCACCCCAAATCAAATGTTAAATGTTACCGTTACAAGCAGAATTTGAGAGCATATACAAGCTCAGAGTTACCATTGCCCTCACAAACGGTGCTATTCTGGTGTGTTCTGGTGCGGATGGACAAATCCCACAGTCAAAAGGGCACATTTTATTGGCTACCAGGTTGGAGTTCCTAATATGGCTGTTTTATTAAACAAGCAGGATCAGATGATTGATTACACTTACCTATTTACCTTGTTTTTTCATCTGTGGAAATAGTCTTTTGTTTATTGCATTTTGAGAATGTAAGGCTTTGTTTAGCAAAATAAGCTGATAGGCTGGCTTTAGCTGTTAAGGGGTTATTGGTAATAAAGCTAAAATTGAGAGCCGGTAAGGTAGCAAATTTGATTGGAGGTGTCTAACTGATATGTTAGCTTTAAGACTTTACCCAATTTGGTAAGATTATATGCTAGCTTATCTTTCAAGAAATTAGTTGGAGTGAGTTTTCGATCAGCTAGCTTATACGCTAATGAAGAATAAGCTGATTGAGACGGTGCTGCTATACATATGCAAGATTGATGTTGTTCAGTTTGATCTTGTAGCTAATTCAATTTGACAATATCAGTAAGATTAAAAGGGGGAAGGAATAGATGATGTAAAGGAATTAGTTAGTCTAATTGTAGAGCATAACAAGTGAGTTGTATTTACTGATTATAGTGTAGCAATGCGCTACAATAAAAAAAATTGCGCCCGCAAAAGTTATATTCTATATTATATTATGAACTGATTTTAAGAACTGAATAGGTAAAGAATATGTTCAAGAAATTTAGTTGGCTTTCGAGAATTATGATTATTATTAAACTTATGCATCTAACGAAGCTAATGTTGATAATTTACAATATATCTGAAGTTGTCAAGAGTCAATAGTAAAAAAAAATTGGCCGGTGAGTTTTGCCATATTATTTTGCCATCTGTGATATAACTTCCGTGTTTGCCAGATCAGGTGGCTGATGAGGAGTTGCTTAAATTGGTCGAATCGGAGGTAAGGGAACTCCTTTCTTAGTATGAGTTCCTTGGTGATGATATTTCTATTGTTGCTGGTTCTGCTTTGCTTGCTTTAGAGGCCTTAATGGAGAATCCTAAGATTTAGAGGGGTGAGAATAAGTTGGTGGACGACATCTATAAGTTGATGGATGATGTGGACTCTTTCATCGCTATTACCCAGGGATAGACTGAATTACATTTCTTAGAGTTGTGAGGGGGATGGTTAGGACAGTTAAGGTTGTCGTTCTTTTAGTACTGGGCGACACAAGGAGCACCACAATTACCGGTGTGGAGATGATCCAGAAGACGTATGAGGCTTTGGCCGGTGACCATGTGGGGTTGTTATTGAGTGGAGTTCAGAGGATTGATATTCTGCCAAACCAGGGACTATTTTTTCCACACAAGAAGTTACACCTACCGCGTATGTGTTGAAAAGAAGAAGGGTCGAACTGTGCAAGGCATTTTCCGTTCACAGGCGTCAGTTTTACATGAGGATCACGGATGTGACCGGAAAGGTTGGAAGTGGTTGTTTGTTGATAATAAAGGCTATCCAATCTGCATTTCCATGTTTACCACCGGGTGGAGTATTTCTAAACAAAGTACGGCTGCTAAAAGATAGTTTTGGTGCTCTGTTTCTCTATCATGTATCAGCTCATAGCCTAGCTAAAAATGCACTTCCAGTGGTTAAGCTGTCAAGGCAAAAAGGACAGTAAAATGCATAGGATAAAATTCAAAAATTGTAACCTGTCTCTTGATTAGTCTCTCAAATTATGCATACTGCTACTGCAATATCCAGACATTTGATATAGTATTGGTAGTGACGTGCTCATGATCGATTCTTTTACATAATTTATAAGATGACATTTCGCATTACATACTAATGTGGTAACTCTACTCATGAGAAGGTATATATTATACATAAGCACCATCAGACATAATATGTGTTTGTATTCATAGTTCAGTTTTTGTATTTGTTTTTCAACTTTAAACTATGGTACTTGAAATACGTACTATTCGTTAACTCTAAAACTATTCAAAATTCAAGTGTACTATTTATCAGTTTTAAAACTCAAATATCCTCTTAAACCGTGTCAATATCACAATTTAATAGTAACAAACACAAAACTAAATAACTATTCATCAACTCCAGTACACAACTAAAATTAAGTACTGAATTTCAAACACCATGAAGGGTTTATATATAAAATATTAGGGGAACATCTCATCTATAAGGTAATAATGGGCACCGCGCTAATGCCAATTCTAGTTCTTTGATAATATAGGATGTTCAAGTAGCTAACAACAACCTCTTGTATTATCCTATTCAAGCTTACCCTACTTCACATATTATGTCACTCCAAGGTTCACAGGTATGCTTGTTTTATTGCAAAACAAAATATATTTTTACTCCTCTTGGCGCTTTATTATTATTCATTACTAATGTCGGTTCAAAGTTCAAACATGATAATCTTTATTTATATCAAATTTGATATATTTGATATTATATAGAATGTGACTCTCCATTTTGTAACATATAGGAAGGTCAAGTCGGTATAAGTTGCTCAAGTATTTATTTTCCTACTCAAAGGCATTCAAGCTTTACCCAGTTACTAAAGGTAACAACTAACAAGTGTATCAGTTAATGATTTTAACATGTACTAAGACATGTGATTTACTTAGTTTTTTTACTTTAAAATGCAGGAACAAGCATCTCAACAAGAGAAGTATTGAATGACTCATGAATCCAACTTGAACTTTTTTTGAGATACATTCATGTTCAAAGTTTCAGTGAGATGTTTTAGCTCTTGCGGGGATGTAGTCGATGTATTTTTAGTTAGTGATTGAGTTTGTTTAATCAGCTGAGTGGTTGTTATGGAGTTTTTGAGATCTTGTGCTAGTATTGTTATTTTTATGTTCTTTGGCATTTATAGACCTGTGAGATTCACGTGGTGTAATGAGATTGTGTTCTGTTGTTGAGAATGAATAAAAAATTTTTGATGAATTTTGGTGGCTTAATGTCATGATTTTTGTTATTTTGGAAGAAATCAAGCCATTAGAGACTGATAACGATACACTTCGGACGCTTTTTTAGTTATCAAGGTTATTCATCATCTCATATCATATCAGATTATGAGGTATTATTATCCAAGAAGAAAATATGCAAATTATAATGAGATGCATCTGGACACTTCTATGAAAATCAATATATATTGGCATCAAACGAGAATTACAAAAGTACAAATCTGTGATCATACAATCCTTCATAATATCCATGCACAGAATTACTGAAACAGAGTCTAATAGTCTGGCATTGTTTTAATGCCATCAACAATGTTTCCAGCTAAAGAGAAATGATGTAGTTGCTTTATTATGTTCTTCGTGGCATAACACCTAGACTTACATCTAACAGGTTGATGCCAATGACCAACACATAAAGGTGGATGAGGGCTAGAAAATTTGTGGACGCTGTAGAAAATCTAGTCCAACCTATCATAACCTGAAAGATGCACCATTTCATTACAATGAGTCAAACAATACATGTGAGTTTAAACAAAATGAATGGTTTCAATGATCTCTTGCAAGTGATGTTGCAAATCAAAAGGAGCAGTAATTCTAATCTACTAACAAGGACAAACTAACAACATCTAACCTAACAAAAACTCTACAATTCATTAATAACATTTCCTTTCCCCTGAAATGCTCCATATAATATCTCTAAACATTGCAAATTGTTTAAGACTAAGTAGTAAGGCTCTAGTGAACCTGCATAACTATTAAACCCCTCCTTCCTCAATTACTTACTACTTCACTTGAGCAAAAATACAATCACCTGTTTATGAAATTAACTCTTGCTTCTTCACGTGAGCCAAAAAAGTAAGAACAAAGAGGACAACTAGAATTAAAAAAGGAAGAACAAAGATGACAACTAGAATTAAAAAATAAAATACAAGAGGTCAGTACTCAGCAACTACTATTTCACCTAAAAAGCTTGAGGTATTTCATCAAACATGTACTGGTGGACAAGGAAATGTTGTGGGATCGAAGGGATGAATCTCTCGTATAAATCAAAGAGAACAAATACTGAATTCAGAATCGAAATACCTAAAAAGCTTCGAATATATTCTTCGAATTCAGAATCGAAATAATGTGTTGATGTTGAAGAATCATATACCTGGGCTCTTGTCAAAGAGGGCTGATCTCGAAAGTCCTTGAAAATTTTCTAGTGGAATTAGAGCACGACGGTCTGTACAAGATTGTGAAGGATCTGGAGCCGATATGGAATAGAGTCGGGAAAGAGATTGAGTTTCCAAAAAGTTAATAGAGAAAGACGGGATGTGAGAAGTTCGGCAGTCTTTTAGTTTAAAATATCCGGACCCGTAACTACTCAAATGAAACAAATTTTGGATAGCAAATGTCACCAACTAGCATATCAAGGGAATCTTCGCATAGCCGATTTAACCCCATTTCTTACCCGCACCCCAAGAATTCTTTATGATATAATATGGCTTCCCACCTTCCTCTCCATAGCCAATTAGAGGCACGGCATGAATCTCCTCCTTCTTAACATTCTTTTTCTTCATTTCTTTGGAATATTGTTTCTCCTTTTTCGATCTTTTACCCCTTTCATGTTCACTTATGTTTTGGGTGGCTCAGTAAAAACAGGGATAGTCCAAACTTTTTGAGGCCCCTGTCAAATTTTTGAAATGGGCCCAAATAGTAATGAATATAATGAAAAAAAAAAACTATGACATTGAAATTATTTTATGCTCAAGTTTTTAAGGACTGTGTGTAAGTTTAATATCTTATCCCAAATAAATAAGGCGACGTATGAAAATATTTCTAATATAGTTCTAAGATTAAATAAATTCTTAGCATGAAAACAAATTTTTAGGATTAAAAAGACGACCTTGTGTCTTGGAACTCCTTCGAAGAAAGGAAAGAAATGGTAGAAAAGGGGAAGAAATTATAATAAAAAAATAAACTGATGAATTAAAAATTGATTTTGCAATGTCTCGATTTGAAGTGGAAAACTAATGTTTTACCTTAAATAAATATAAACAGTTTAAATGAGCTTTATAATGTTTGACATTAAATGTATAAAATTTTTGAAATGATTTATTTTCAATTCCAAAATGATCATGTTTCAACGCTTATAAATTATCATATAGAAATTAGTTTAATTTTATAGAAACATAAAAAAACGTAAAAAAAAAAACGTTAAAGAATAACTTTAGAAGGGGAAACAATACATAATTAAAGAGTACAAGAAACAAGTAACTTGTACAATAAATTTTTCTAGAAGTCCACAATTTGGATATATAAAATGGGCTCCTAACCCTGTTGGGCCATGTACAAAATGCCTCATCACACATGCTCAGATCTGATCCTAACTTTATGTATACTATGTAAGAAGTAATGACCTTATATAGTCCTTAAAATTAATGGGTCAACATAAATTATTTGTCTAGATTTTCCAGGCATAGTCACTTGCACTTTCCCGACAATTTAACAAGTCAACAACAAGCATATTAACATCCAGAAACAATATGAAGACAAAATTAAATTAATCCTGGCACAAGCCATCCCAGGTGCTAGCTCTCATGATCATTGTCAAACTACAACACCACATCCCCAAACTTTAAGTCTCAAGAAATAAACCAAGCTATATTTACTCCCTATTTCCATGGAAGCACGTCAACTAAGAGAGCATAGGGGTACTATAGGTTTTCCTCCACAGATTTAGAGTTGGTTGAAAAAAATTCCTTCAGGTGTGTTAGATGAAATAAATATGTACATTTTAGTCTGATTAGTAGCTGACCAGTGTTAAACTGGGTAAGATGGGAAGCTCTCTCTCTCACACACACACACACACACACACACACATATATATATATACATACATATATATATATATACATACACACACACACACACACACACACACACACATATATATATATATATATATATATATATATATATATATATATAGGGGCTCACATCCAAATTGGACTATAAAGGGTGTAGCAGAAAGTGCTATTCTGTGAACCAAACAGTAAAAGCCATAGAAAAGATACCGTAGAGAAGAAGGCATGTTTCTTTAATTTGGGTGTTTCTTGGAATAAACGCAAATATGTAGCATCATCGTCCTGCCTCGACATAATCTAAACAGATGACACAGGAAACAGTAATGTTGGCATTAGTATTGTTTATCTACTACAACAAAATTATTGCAAAAAGGAAACTCCATTAAAGGTAGTGGTGTCTGTAGTACAGAAGAAATATGATCTCGAAACTCAATTGAAGGAAACTTGAAATTATAGATCTGGAAACAGGCTGAAGTTGAAAGCTCCGCAAAAAAATAGAAAGCTGGTGTTTGAGTCCATTTCCCACGCGCCTCCTCTCAGATTCAGCCTCGTCCTCCCTGACGTCGTCGAGCTTCTCCACCTCTTTGAAGATCTCCGGGAAAGAGTCACAATAATTATTCTCTTTGTGTTAGGAATGAGAATAATTTTTGCATTTCAGATTCTCGAAGTAGAATTTGAAGATAACAATAGTAACATATTTACTGTTGGTTGTAGAGAGGGTGTATGAAGATGGTGTTCGAAACAGAATGTAGAGAATAGTCTACTGAGCAGAGGGTGGCCCTCGGTCCTTAAGACTTTGTTTGCCCCGCTCTGGTGCCTACGGTTAACAGCAAACAGTCTCCCAAGATAGAACAACAGAGAGTTAGAATTCTAGCACTGAATTGCTAACTCGTCGAACTTGGCAGAATAGAAGATTCAGGCTTTTTAGAAAGTAGTAGAGAAGGAAAGAAGAATTTGGATTGTTGTGTGTTGAAATTCGAATCTAGGGGGTACATTTATAATGTGGAAGAGTTGCAGTCTGAATAGATGTAGCATTTCGCGAAAAGGTCCCTGCAGAGACAAAAATTCCAACGGCACACCTTTAGAATTTTTCTGTTCGGTTACATCCCTTTAGCGAATGGACAGATTCATTCACAAGCAGCCCAAATGAACAGACACATCTGTTGGGCCTTTTCTGCTTCAGACTTTCTATTGGGCCTAACCAAAACATAATATGTTTCTGGCCCAAAAGATTATAGTCAACTCAAGACCGCGACCCGCGAACCCGCGGACCCTACCACTACAAGAATTTCAACAGAACGGACGGAAAGGCGATTTTATCCGTCGCCTCAGCGACAGATCGCCAAACGGGCGACG